>JAPXFQ010002074.1:600000-1062500 GCA_028564705.1 Apricaphanius iberus
AATGGAAACAAATAATGATGTAGGACATTGGGCCAATAGCACAGGCTATGGAGGTGGTAAATAACTCCCAACCCCTTCTTAATGCGACCCATCTTTGTATTTATCGTTACATTAAGTCATAGCTTACGATTTCACTGGCGTGGGGCTGGAACTTGTAGTGCTTTAGTATTTCCTCAAAGTTTAGCTTGTTCTGGGTAACCTGTAAAATAGACAACAGTTGAATCAGTGCTTTCCTAGAAACCACACTTTTGATTGCCTAAACGTTCCTAAACAGAGCGAATCCCACCGTTGCTATTATGTAGATGGCACTAATAAGCAGCTGGTCCAGGTGACGGTCTCTGACGAGGGGACTGTGCTGGACCAGGGACTGCTCCAAACACGTCCACATCTTTGACCTCAACTCTTCAGAGACGTCCAGCTTGGAACACAGCTCCCTCAGACGGTCTCCCATCTCAATGTAGACCTGATGAGAAGAGGGAGCAAAGCTACACAAAAAAAAAAAAAATCTCTCAACAGGGGAAACTTTAGAGAGTAAGAACTGACCATCCTGGCAAACCGATGAAGGAAGGGTTTCCTCTCAGATCTGCTTACGGCTGAAGAGGAATGCTGGTGGTGTGTACTGGCAGAGGACTCTGCTTCCAACGCAACATCTGCTGATAAACCAAAAAATGACACTTTCAGGGGTGATAGTTAAAAAAAATCCTGAGCCTGATATATGCCCTGATCAAGATATATGCCCTGATCAACGTAACTTTAAGTGAGATCCAGGAGTGTGCTCCCTTGGGAGAACATTTTGATAAATAACCCATTGCATTAAAGATTCTGATGACTTTTGTGGATATAAATGGACATGAGATGAACAAACCCAATACAAGCCTATATTACAGAAGCATATATGTGTAGAGCAGCAGAGGTCTTGGGACCCTGGGCCTGGTAGGCCTGCTCAGGAATACATCTCTGCTTTTAACTAGTCACTTACCTGCAAAGGTATTGCTTGTAAGGCTGAACGATTAGTTGCATACGCAATTAAATCGCAATGTGACAAAATTAGATTTTCTAATCGTAAAGGCTGCGATTTGACTTTATGTAAACACATCTGGTTAAGTCACGTGACTTGCAAACAGCTAAAACGATGCAGGGAGAGAAGGAAATGCTGCACTTTAACCTGTTATAAAATGACCTGAAGCTTAACAGAATCCAATGCTGCCCAATATTTGGTACCAAAGAGGAACAGTACATCAGTTGTGGGAAATTATATCGGCTATGATATGCAGGTAATGCAGAACCCGCCTTGCTCCCTCACGAGGTACACTGCGAACCTTTATCAACAACTAAGGCTAAACTGACCGCCACCAGTGTTTCAATTTCCAGTAAACAAAGTTCCAGCCGACAGGGATCGCTGACCGAGCTGTTTGACAAAATCTCTCCTTAAGAGACATCACCTATCTCCAATTTACAATGCTGCACTTTCATCCCTCCCTAGGAGACTCAAACAAATTAGCCTCTAATAACAGAAACAACTGTGACTCCAATGACTGTCGTTATAACACAATAGGGCACTAATGAAGCCGAAACCTAACCTCCACTAATAGGCGGCACGCCAACGACCGTCGTTAAGACATGGAGCACAAAGGATCCAATGACATAATGATTCTTGTTCAAGAGGGTAAATAGCGGAGTCTCCACACCAGTTAGTTGGACCAGTCCCAGCCTGGTCAGCGGCGAGCATGAACTGATGAAGCCTCTTGGATAAGAGGCGTCTTCCAAGACAAATTACCAAGTCCAGTTGCGTTTGATTGAAATTTCCTTGAGATAACCATGACCTGGATGAATGAGAATATTCACAGGCCTCTCCTTAAGAACATAAAAAACGGCACACCGAAATAATTCGTTCTATAACGGGGTTCATAGCTAAGGGTATGCTTTGATAAGCATGATGAATAACCTAGGATTTAATCTCACAAACACATTTTAGCCACATTTAACCGGCGCTGTATAAAAAATGCTGACAGTATGTTAAAGCCGCACCGAAAACAGCGGAGTATTTTGTAACAACTGACCTGTGATCAAACCGCACTACGGCGTCATACCAGAGTCTGAAAGTGCATTAGATCGATGGAGAATTAAAAATCAGAGCTTGTTGCTTAAAGCATCCTACTTCCCAGATAACCCCACGGAGGAAAACATTGCAGCCGGCCTGAGAGGGGCTTACCAGCTGGGATCAATAGGAAGAAAACCTTGATTGCATAACGACGGCGATCACCATCGAGTGTGATGATTTAAGTAGTAAAGTTGTTTATATTCAGCCATGCTTTATTTGCCTTTGTCTTAAAATAAGGCTAGCCTATGGAATAGAATAAATTATGTATAAAAAATCTGTTTATAATACATAATATTTTTGCTTGCATTAATTAAAAAATGCTTGAGAAGAGCCCCATAAAAATAATCGCAAATTAAATCGCTATTGCAATATTGAAGAAAAGAAATTGCAATTAGATTATTTCCCAAAATCGTTCAGCCCTAATTGCTTGTATAGCAAACTGAGACTACGGATACTACTGCCATACCAAGACAGTTCAGTAGGTGGCAATTATAATACTCAAAAGTAACTAGGTATTAATTACTAGCCTAACCATTAACTAAAGGGCATGAACAACGAGACATAAATTTTTATGAAAAATCTGTACCTTTGATTTGAAATTATCACGTATTTGTAATTTAGAGAAAGTTCATTTAAAAAATGTGAGGTTTGCGTATTTTAAAATCCTCTGCGTTATATTGTTTTCACGTTCTGATACAGATGTCTCAAACCGCTATAAGCACCTGATTATTCACGCTGTAGCAGCAGCTGGAAATCCTATCCTAACACCTGCTTCTAATGTTATCAGCTGGAACATGACGGCATATTTTTCTCCAAGACTGGATTTAAAAAAAGAACCATGTAAGCGGTGATATTGGGTTTTTCGCCAGAGACCAGACGCCACTGAATTACTAAAGTTGTCACAGGACTATTTATTTCCACAAATACATAAAAAAAGGCTAAAAGGACAATAATCAATGAGGACTTACCCAGCTTTGCAGTCAAGTTGAGGATTATGCAATTCTCCTTTGCAATTCCTCACAGCTGATACGAATCACGCTGTATCTGCTCGTCTGACCTTAAGCTTTTAGCACAAACACGGCTTTCTGTTTCATAGAGATCGGCCCAACTCCCCTTTAATCAACATAATCTCAGGACTCCAGTCTTTTGAAAGCCTTAAACTTTTTGTGTGTGAAAGGTCGGGTTTAGGAATAGGGATAAATGTCCCCGGTGGATTTGTGGCCATGACGCCAGTGAATCAAACTAATGTATTTAACATATCTAAAAGGCGCTTTAAATAACGTCTATTTCACCGTCGATTGCGATTTTAAGTTTTTCTCTCTAAAGTTCTCACCGTTTTCAAATGTTAAAGTGGTTATATATTGGAGATTTTGCCTGCTAACCGTGGTGGAAGTGTTTGTTGCATCACTATAGACAAGTTCACGCGCCTAAACCCCGGGCGGAGCCATTAGTATACACATATGCATTTCATTTCCGCCAGAAATGGCTTACCAGCGTCTGCCGGTATAAACACAGCGATTTTTGATGATAGCTTGGGAACAAGATTTAAACAGAACTGGGGTAGACACAGCAATGTCAATGCTAGCTTGGGAACACGGTTCAGCTACTCTGACTGGAGATGGCTTTACCAATATGACGACGTGGCCCAGCATAACGCACAGCAAGATTTGCTCCTACTTCGTGCAGTCATTGGCAGTAGATGGAAAAGCAATGGACAATCTGAAAACTTCCGAGGCATATCATTATCTGCACAGCAACAAAGTTGGTTGTGTCATGTCATACCAACACGATTGTTTTGTTTATCTGAAAGTGCAGCACAGCTCCTCATTTGTTTTGTTTTTACAAGGTCTTTCACGTCATCAAGACAGGTATCTTAGAATAATGCTGGTCGGCAGTGGCTGTATTTAAAGTGTTGAATCACCGTCAGTGAAACAGTATGAGGTTAATCCGGATATTTTATTATATTTTACTAAATCCCCCCGGACATAATTTTATGGCCAACAAGGAGAACATGTCCGGGCAAGAGAGGAAGTACGGCCACCGTAGTTGGTGTATGACAACTTATTCATAATTAACAGTATTGTCAGCTTCATAGCTAAAGTTGCTGAACTTACCCTCAGATTCATGTCTGCGTTTCTTTAACGGGTTGGAGGCAGGCAACTCAGGGAAAGGATTATCCTTGGTTGGTTTGCCGTCAATAAAGTGATAAGAACAAACAAAAACGTTGCGGGGTGGATTCTTTAGATTCAATGCCCTCATCCAGGCTCTCGATTCCGAGTCGGTATCAGGCTTGCGAAAAAATGTAAACAATGGCGCGCATGGACATAGCCTCTTCGTAGCTGGTTTGTGGTCGTAACACTCTCCATCTAACCACTCGTTCAAGTGATTCTCGAGTTATTGCAACCAACTACCGTTGTTCCCGAACCACTTTTCTTCATGTTGTAATTGTTATATTATATCCTCTTTGTCACCACGATATCAGTACTGCAGTATCACACTACGGAGCTAGCTGGCAAAAACAAACCCAGCCCGCCAGAACGGATGTGGATTGCATATAAGGGAGGAGTTTAGGAAGTAAAGCGGAAACGGCTCGTAAACTTGTCTATAGTCGGCATACATTTTGTTTGCTTTCTGCGACCCAATCACTCGCGCATGCGCACAGAGATGTCAACAAAGATCCTCCTGACATTCGCACGTGGAGTAACTGCTACATCTATTTGATTGATTGAAAAACCAAGACCAGCCCCTGCCCTATAACCTATGCCTATTACCAATAGGCTTAAGTAGGCCTACAGTGGTGTGGTTTAGAGTGAAAGCGCCTCTCAGATCTTGGGAATTTTCAGATCACGCAAACCTGTTTTTTTGTTGTTTTTTTCTCAAACACTTTTCAGTACGCCGGAAATCCGGCATAGCGCCGGAGCGCTATCAGGCCTGCACTTTAATCCTCTTCCAAGCCCCTTCAGAAAAAGAAAGCTTGATCACTCTGTGTACAGTATACCTTGATGTGAACTGGGGTCAGATTCTTGCTGCAAGTCGGTCCGCTGGCCTTCGGATTTTGTTGAAATCTGCTGTGTAAGGCATTAAAAAGACGATTGTTGTAAAAGCAATAAATGTAAGGAAATATCACAGTCTTTTTTTACACAAAAAAATAAAAAATAAGAGTTGTAAGAATTCAGGTTGGTAGTTTTTAAATTAGGGCAGACCTGTTGATAAGACGGTAGGCAGCCTCCATTGGCTCTGATGTCCTTCCACAGGCCGGAGTAGCTGGCCCAAACCGAGTTCTCCAGAACTCTTGTTCGGATTTGGAAGCTTCCGCTCGTTTCAATAAATTGACCCAGCATCAGCTGCAACTTTTCAGTGACCTGTGAGTGCACAGAAGAAAGACAAAAACTAAACAAAGTGCTGATGCAGGTGATTGAAATCTCAAAGTAGGTCCTGACGGCGTGTGGTTCGAACCTCTAAGAAGCGGTAGGGTTCCAGTTTGAAAACGTTGAGGAGCATGCCGACGTCATAGACCAGACGGTTTGATTTCAGTACATTATGCAAGCAGCAGGCCACCAGACAGCGCTGGTTAAGGTCATTCTCCAAGAAAAGCTGTAGCTGTGGGAAAGTGTGGAAGAATATCTTTTATTCAAAATTAGTAGCAGACACGATCTATCATAACGCTACCCTCTATACGGCAACTAAATACAGCTGCAGTTCTGTTTGTGACCACAAGAGGGCAGCATACTCACGTGGATGTCACTGCTGCCAGATTTTGATCTCTCCTGAGTGATAAAGTGCCCCAAGGTGGTGTAATAATGCTTTGAAGCCTCTAAGAAGCTCTTTTGCTCCAGCTCTGAAATCAACAGACAGTTTAAATGGAGGCATTCGATGAATAAACTCATCTGTAAGCCATTAACAGAATAAAACCTTTTAAGGTACCTTTGGTAGTGTCGTCTTTATTGTTCCTGCGGTGTTGCAGAAACTCTTGCATCATGTCTTTCAATCTAACTCCAATTCCCTGCGTCGGATCTCTGGAGAACGTCCTGAATTCAACATGTGTTTCATGAGAACCATCAGTCAATAAAAAAATTAAAATAAATAAAACATAAGTCTGGAAGTTTTCTTCATGAGACTAAAGATTATTGCTGGATGATATGGCCTCAAATCTATAAATTAACATAATCTAAAGTATGTATGGTAACGATATGTATTGTGTTATATTCTTGTTTTCAAATTGTCAAAATGCCTGCTTATAAACATCATTTTTGCAGATACACTGCATCAGAAAAACTTCAAAAAGGTTTAGAATACCATTAAAAGATGCATTGTGCAATGCAAAATGCATTTAAAAGTATTAAAAATATTTTTCAAAAAATGATCCAACACAAAAATGTAAATATTTTACACCAAATAACAGATACATTTCATGAAGATTAAAGTTAGAAAATCCTCTGCTTCCCTGGTTACTTATTCATTATTTTAATATCACGCAAGTAACCTGCACATATCTGATAAAAATTTTTATTTTCCATTAAATGAAAAAAAAAAAAAAAAAAAAAAAATCTAATTTGCACTGAAAATCAGTATTTATCCACCTTGCATGCCTGAAGTATGCAAAGCACATCTTGATGACATCATCAAAATACATAACCACAGTATGGCAGCATAGTTAAAATCTACACCTTCGGCTAAATGTATATTATTTCTACCTTTTATACTGCCCACTATTACTAAAGATATAAGTAAACAACTAACTCTGGTTTATTTATCAACAGAATGTACAACATTGTATGTGAGGAACATTGGGTTTACTAAGGTAACTACAGGTCGCTAACCTGAACAGAGCGATCAGATGGTCACTGGGGCCAGGCCTGGGCTTTGCTACGTCACGTCGAGGGGTGGTTGCCATGGTGAGCTGTTCGCTGACGGCGATCTGAGAAGGAGGGCGAAAATAAGTCACAACAAATAACACAGAGAACACTCAGAGAGTGAGACGCAATCAGATGCAGGGATATTTGGGATGCACCAATTTTACCTGGCTGGGGCTGATTTCCGGTCTTCTTTAAAGGTCCGGTTTGTCGGTTTTGATTTTTTTTTTCTTCTAAAGACACTTAGAAGAAGCAAAAAATTTAGTGGTTGTGATTTTAACAGCTCTATTAAACACACACATGTGATGCAACAAGCAAATAAACAACAAGGTACACTACTGTTAAAGAGAAATAGCTCTGGGAGATAGATGCAACAGAATAACCCTTTACTGGGAAGACCAGCTGTAACAGCAGCAACGTGACAGGCAATACAATACATTATATATAAATAAATAAGAATACTACAGGAATACTTCCTCGGTATGCACCATGCCCCTCTGGCATTTTTTGTATATACTTTACAGGCCGCAAGCTTTGTCAGCGTCAAGCAATGCTCATAAAGCGACTTGTTCAATGCATAGACACAGCAGATAAATTTTTAAGCTGAAGCTCGCAAAGCTTGCTGGATGTTTTAAGCAGTCGCGGATCGTGGCTGGCTAGACAGCGTCGACGTCAAGCAATGTCACCACAGTTCTGATTGGTTGCCGTTCTGCGTCAAGAGCATCAAGACCGTCAAAAGTTCAACTAGCTGAACTTCTGTGTTGCTAGCGCTATGAGCTTTGAAGCTTGAAACACAGGAAAAGCTTAAAAGGTTGATGGAGCCAAAGCTCACAAAGCGCAGCAGAGAACGTGACGCTCCAACGGCCTCAACCGTAGACTTAACATGAAATCTTGACGTTGCTGAAATTGACAAAGCCTGCGGTCTGAATGCAGCGTTATTTGGTGATGCACATGACATGCTTTTTTTTTGGTTAGCTTTTCCTTTTACTTGACACAAGTGATGTGTGTAACTTCTAAACAACTTTGAGGTGCAATATTGCACACAAAAAAATTCATCATCATCCTCCATGAATATTTGTTTTTGCTTCTTTTTTTTTAAGAAAAAAAAAATGTGTTTCCAACCTGCTAAAACAACCAAACATTTAATTATTTTTTGATTTTTCTCCTTTAAAATGTCTCTTATTGAGTGATTTGTTACTATTACTACTGCTACAAAAAATAATCTAGTGGATGGGGCTTTGATTGTAATTAAGAGTCCTTAATGTGTCAGAGATAAACAATAAAACAGTTTTGATTGCATTAGTATTGCTTCCCCTCCCCCAAACCAACTGATCAAATAAGACAAATGTTAAATTACTGAATTAAACTAATAAAAGTATCCATATTTGAAGCTTTTACTTTATTCTACAAGATTCAATCGTTAGAATGTTTCAACGTGGATCAAACATATGATGCCCATGAATTTTCCAAACTAATTTTGATGCAGAGAAAAAGCTGATTTTAGACTAGCAGCAAAACTCACTTTAGGTTTTGTATGAAAACGTTTAGCGGACAACTGCAGAAGAAGAAGGAGAGCGAGGGTCCTAGCCTCCAGGCCGAAGAAAGCAGCATTAAAGACGGAGAAAACCTCAACATTGCAACTGCATGGTCAATAAAACTTTACATGATCCATCTACCACCACATCCCTTAACATACATCTCACTGCTGTGTTTAGGAGGAACAAAAACCAGCGCGTCGAACAACGACGACTTGAATTTGGTTCAGACATCAACATACGCCTTGAAAAAGTATTCACACCCTTTGGACCTTTTTAAAAACACAATCACATACCCCACATGTGTTCTATTTGCACTAGATTAGACAGAGGGAACAGAAAACGAATTATTGCAAAGCAAAACGATACACAATTTTTAATGTTTTCTACCAATCAAAATCTCAAATATCCCTCATCAATTAGAAAGCCAGATTTCACTGAGATGACAGGTAGGGATGGACTATAGCGCAGGATTAACATTGGTATCAGTAACACATCAGTGTCGCTGTTAATGCTTTGGGAGACGGAGCATGTTGGACATACTGTGTTTGTTGGTTATAGTGATGCACACAGGACAATGTTGAGTTTACTTCAACCAGACAACGTATCGTCAATGGCATGCTTTTTTTCTTTTTTTTCAATATTGAAAAGATAGGAAAACCTAGGTAATATACTGACAACACCGTGACAACATAAGCAGGACATGTTTTGTTTTGCTTCTTTGCTGAAATTCTGAATAACCTGAAATTCTGAATAAGCTACTGCCAATGTTAGTTCATAATTTTCTGAAATTTGGCCAGTCAAAAACAATTCATATTTGTTTAAAGCATGTGGAATTATATAGCTGAATATATCATTTTATTTTAAATGCAATCAAAATCCGAATTTAAAAAGTATTAAATCAAATTGCAAAAAAAAAAAAAAAAAAAAACATTCCTGGTGGTGATGAGGTCTCATAAACGAGGAGCTATGGCACCCCTAGCGCCCGAATGGCGCCGCAACTGATAAAATGTATTAGTTAAGAAAATAAAACAGAAATAACGATACACTGTATTGTGTCTAGTGATTTTCAACTTCATTCGGCGCCTATTAGCAAAGATTTATTCGAATTATATATTCAAATACATCAGGGTGATCACAAATCATCTTGTCAATGCATTCGGTGGGATTACACAGAGAAGGAACACTTTAAAAAAATTAACATCAAAAGTCTTCATAAAGTAAATAGAGTAAATACAAGTGTTTCAAGAATGGGCTAAGTGTCCTCGATCTTTTCTGGAAAACAATATGCTCATCCTATATTAAATTCAAACCGCCAATCTGCACTTCTGATATAAGGCTGAAGTTTTTGCTTAGCATGTGCAACAACGGCGAAGAGGAGCCGATTTCGCCCTCCGAAGATCACGGTGGGTAAAACCATAAACACAGAAACTCCAGCGGTTTTTCTTATCCCCTTTTCGGACCTTTAACTGGTTGAGAAATCACAGCTAGGCTTATACTTCCCTTCTAAGAAGATAATAAATCTACATGTAGTCCTATGTAAGATACATTATTATACATCCGTAACAACGCGTCCTTACAATTATTGATAATAAAAAAAACAAATGTTATCATGTAGCAAATAATTTAGGAGTAGGCATTACCGTTTCACTTTTAGTGCTCAGCTGACGGCGGAAATTAATTTGGAGCGCGGGAAAAACCAGGGAGTTGCAGTTGTACGTGGAGTGAACACCTTCCGGTTAGGAGCTCCCGCCCCCTTTTAAACGGATAAAATCAGACGATGCGAAATGAACTGGTGCTAAAGGGCGTTTGTTGGTGCAATAAAATCGTAAATAGTCACTTAAAGGACTGTATTTTGTGAAGTTTGTATGCCTTAATATTATTGGTAAAAATAAAAGAATAGCCTACTTGAATTCGGCATTGTTTTATTGATATTTAACATTTTAGTGAAACACGCAGTGTCTGTCTTTATTGAATTAGGTGAACAGCCCTGGCAAGAGGACCCAAGCTAGCAGCAATACAAAGCCTGGATGTCTCATTACCTTCCTAATTTGTTATATCCCATTACTTTGCCATTTTCTTTCAGTGTTTTCCTTTTCAAAAGGGGTTGTGGTTTGGCTCGATACTATAGGCTAACTAATACAAAAACAATATTAACAGAGTAAGATATAGAGTAGCCTATATAAAGTTATTTATTATGTTTGAATATTAAGTCTTGGTCATTTTGCTGTATTGTCTCTCCATACCAGGAAAGCCATGTAATCTCATATAATCATTGGTATTTAGGTTATTAGTCTTACATCTGTTTTCTCCGCTCTCTCGGGAGCGGATCCACACAGAACCAGGATGGTTTGGAAATTTTGGAAATGAGGTTATGTACCAGTACACAGTTTATGAAAGATTTACATCTGTGTTGTATTCACACAAAGATATTCCACAGCTTTTCTGAATTTCGTGGTTTTGCCTCAGAGGCAGCAGGTTTGACATCACTCAAGTTTCACCCATGATTGGGAAGGCCACCCTATAACGTCTATGTTGTTGGTCTAGACTTAGATGGTGCATAAACAGCGGAACCTAAATCGTCTTTCTCAGATTTGTAAATAGTATACTTTATTCATCCTTCCACCTTAAATCAGATTCACCTGTTAAGACCCCTGTATGTTAGCAGAATCACCTCAGTGATTGAGCTCCACACCATTATTCTGACCATGCCCCTTTTGATTTAGTTACTCAGAATCTGAAGCATCAGTCCATAAGGTAGTTAACTATTGATCTACTACAACTAAGCATGTAGAAAATATTTTCTAAAAAAAAAAAAGAAATCATGAAGGATCTCTTTTAAAACCACGATCTTAAAACTGCCAATACCTCATAGTAGGCTATGACAGACCACACAGTCCCATAGCTTGACATAAAACTCTTGGAACAGAGCTGGTTTGCATACATTAGATGTCAAAAATGTCACTGACTGCACAAAGGCAGCGATATTAAAATGAACAGCTATCTTTAGACAAACCATTTTGGCTACTGCTTTTTCCCAATTATAAACCGGCACTGGGATAGGCAAGCCATTTAAATGAAGCAGATTCAGCATCACCCCAAAGTTAACCCCATTATTGTGATTGTGGGAAAAAACTAGCACACTATATATATATATATATATATATATATATATCCATCCATCCATTTTCTTAACCGCTTAATCCTTAATGGGTCGCGGGGGTGCTGGTGCCTATCTCCAGCTGTCAACGGGCGAGAGGCGGGTTACACCATGAACAGGTCGCCAGTCCATCACAGAGGACAGGACAAACAACCACGCATACCTAAGGACAATTTACAGTGATCAATTAACATGCACGGGGAGAACATGCAAACTCCATGCAGAAAGGCCCTGGGCATATATATATATATAAAATATATATATATACACATATATATAATATACATATATATAATATACATATATATAATATACATTATATACACATAAAATATACATTATATACACATATATATACACACACACATATATACATACATATATATACATATAAGGCTGCACGGTGTGTATATATATATATATATATATATATATATACATACATACACACATATATATAAAATCTTTAAATCTTGTGTGAACAAATCTTGGATGTTTTCTTTATTATAACAAAGAAAACACTGGAATTACCCCAAATGGCTGTGATTTAGCTTTTATTAGTTTATCAGGAAATTTTTAATTTTTAGAAAAATATTCCGTTTAGACAATTAGAAACCTAAAGGTTCCTTTTAGAAGTGATCGGGTAAAGCAAAAAGCACAGACACATCGGATGAATAGTCAGAAGAATATGTTTAATAAAAATAATTAAACCTCAATTTCCTCTATAGAACTTCATAGAAAGTAATCCAATAAATTACAAATTACTTTAAGACGCATATTCCTGCACTACAATAATTATTTTGACTACACAGACCACATCTTGCAAGAATTACAACTTTCCAATGAGAAAAATAAAGACAAATTGACCAAGGTGACATTTTACGGTCTCATCAAGCTTGAACTGAAAATACAAAACCATTGTGTCCTCCTTTTACAGCAGTAGTGTTTTGTCGCTCCCCTTGCATATTGGTCTCTTATTTACTTGCGTCGAGCCACATTATCAAATCAAACAGTTCCGATTTGCGTCCTTTTGCTTCCCCACTTCTGTCGTAGCAAGCCCTAATGCACAAATCAATTCACTGAGGCGTCGCTGAGGGGCGACAAATAATCATTCTATCAGTGGCTTACAGCAGACAGAGCATCGGGTGGGTGTTTGCATAAGGGCACTACCAGTTAAAACACAGCAGAGGTGTAGATATACAAAATGACAGTGGTATGTTTTGCTCAGACATAGAAAAATATCATACTGTTAGTAATCATTAAAAAAAATGCAAGTTGCATTGAAAGCAAACCATGAGGTCTACATAGAGCAGGCATACAAGAAAACCACTTTAAAGCAACATTAGAAAACAGACGTGTCTTCAGTCTTCGTGTTCAGACCTCGCATTTTTTTTTTTTTTTTTTTATCTTTAAGCCCACCGGAGAAAGAGAGAGAGGTGCTACAGATACTTGGGAATTCAACAGTTTATCCAGGGGGATCCCTTCTCCTTGGACATATCTAACAGTCAACGGTGTAACAGCGGTCCTAGAGCAAGCTGTTCTGCCAGAGAAGATTACAAAAAAAAGGTACTTCGGCTTGAGTGTAGTCCAGTGTTTGCGTGGAACCTGGTTACAGCTCTGAAATGGACGCGTGTGGTGAAAGCTGAAGGAAACGAGCATGACGAGTGAGCAGCTCTACAAGGAGGATGAGGTGCAGGATAAGGGCACTTCTACATCTAGCTGAAGCGTTTTGTCGGCCAAACAGATTTGTGAACGATTAAAAACGAGACAAGGCTGCAGACGCTCAGCAACACAAATTGAAATGATCCAGCCCTTCCTGAAGCAAACCCACCCGGCGCCAGCTTTAATACTCTATGAATGAACAATACACTCAAACAGGATTGATCCACATTGTGCTTGTGGCACTTGTATTTTTAACACCACAGGCTGTCATGCAACACGTTACGCTTCCTTCAGGGTTCTGAAGAGGCATGTTTGAAGGTAAAGAACACTTGTAATGCGGTGTTCACAAGTCAAAACCAGTGAAGCTCCCTAAACGTGAAACTGACTGAAAAGGTTTCTGGAAGCAGGAGTTACCAGCATAATGTAGTCACATAAGAGATGGGGAAAATTGGACTCCGACGCATTCGCACGCAGTCCAAGAGAAACAGACATGCATTTGTACATCTGCACAGTGAAGTCAACTCTTTTAGCAAAGCTGAGGTAAAGATGCAGTCAAACAATGAGGATCTAAGGAATAACACCCACACTACTTTCAGGACATATGAGGGTAAACGGGCAGTTTTTTGGCACACAGTAGAAATTGAAATTCTGTCAATAACCGATGATGTCAACTAACAATTGCACAACAATATTTATACTTTATTTGAGGAACTAAATTGCACACTGAAAGTGATGTTTCTAAAATGTGTGTCAATGCTAAACGGCAGAGAAATGCTCTGTCAAATTGTTTACGATGGTGAAAATTCTTGGTTTCCCCACTTAATATTTGATCCCGTTTCTAAGCTAAATAAGAAAAAAAAAAGAAGGGAAGGGACATGAAGTATGAGCTGGGGGTGGGACCATGGCAGATGAGAGAATCTACAGCTTCAGTGACATTCAATAGCTGCCCAGGTTATTGCTGACATTATCCAACATCCATCTGCAGAGCCAAAGTGTCAACAAACCTGCAAAGGGTACTGGCTATGTTACAAGTGAAACCAAAGTGTTTGAAAAGTGTTAAACCCCCTCCCCACCCCAAACAATCAAAATATATTAATAGCACTGCTCAACGAGCAAGTTGATGTAGTTTCATCTTTTTTTTAATAAAATTAATCCTGACATAATTACAATAATGCCTTTTCTTCTGTTGCAATTGTACATAATCAGGTGGTACAAGTTCACAGAGTTCAGAAAGTCTACCAAAGTCTGACATGCAAAATGTCTCAAAACAGGACTGTACCTTGTGAACAGACATGGACATTTTTTTTCAGCTCGTTTAAGTCAGCTTTTTTTAAAGTTTTTTACAGTCTTTTTTACACAACATAGTTCTTGTATTTACACGTAAAGAAATCGCAACATAAGTGCTGGAAAAATCCATATATATGTGAATAAATGTCTACATTTCTAGGCAATACATAAATAAATTTCAAATTTTCTGCTCATTAGCTTCAGTCCTCATCACTAGAGTCCGAATTGTCAGAGGATGAGGAAGAGCTCCCAGACTCTGATGAAGATGACTCGGCTTTTGCTGAACCTTCAGGACCACTGTTCTCTCTCGGTTCCGTAGATCCTTCATCATCCTCTTCCTCCTCGTCCAAAGCCTCCTCAGGCGCCTCTTCCTCCTCGTTTTCCTTTCCCGATGGCTGCTCCGTCTCGGTCAGGGATGACTGGGAGGCTGCAGGAGTAGAAGGAAGAGGAGCAGCAGTAGCAGCAGCAGATGGAAGGGTTGAAGGGTCACTGTTTGAGCTCTGCAGCTGTGTGGCAGACACAGGAAGGTTAAGGCCTGGAGTGAGAAGCATCCCTGGGTAAAGCATACTGGAGAGTAACAAGGGGTTAAGAGAAAGTGGGTGACTGGTGGCTGCAGGGGCAGCTGAAGCACTTGGTGTGACAGTGGTGGAGGAAGCAGAACTGGAAGAAGAGGAAGGAGTCATGTTCAAATCCTCTGTCCTTTCTCCTTTGGTTTCTGAAGTTGGAGGGGGAGCGTTAGACGGCTCGCATGTCCCACTGCTGTCGATTCCCGTCACCTTCTCTTCAGAACCTCCGGCAGCTTCCTGAGTAGGCTTTCCAAGCAAGCTGCTGACGCCGAGCAGGTTTGGCAATCCGGCCATACCAGAAAGCATCATGGGAAACATGGCCGCAAGATTACTTGCAGCCATGTTGCTGGCATCAGGCGGCAGTCCCATGAGGCCTGCGGTGAGCTGCAGGGACTGTAAACTTTGGAGGTTTTGCTGGAAGGCCTGCAGACTGCCCAGGTCCATCCCAGAAAGAAGGCCATTAGCCAGCAGAGGGTTCAAACCCAGGGCGGAGGGTGCTGAGCTGGGCGCAGCTGCTGCTGCAGCCGCCGCAGCAGCCTTGGCCAGAGGATTTTTCGGTCGGCGTCCTCGTCGGCTCACCTCCTCAGGAACAATGGGTCCCGTCAGGATTCGGTCAAACATGCCCTCAGGGAGATAACCCTAGTTTAAACCCAACACAAAAACCGGCTTAGAAGGGTTACACAGCAAAAAAACAACACATTTATGCAGTGTTTTACATTGCAACTTAAAACAATTCAAAACACTAATGAATGCAGGATTTATTGTTGGAAGTTGTGTGCTTTTAAAGAAAAAAAAATGACTACAATGACTCACCGACTGTTTAACCACATCAGCCCATTCAGGTGGGACTCCATACTCTGGATTTTCCTGTAGGAACCGGGACAGATCCTTCAGAGGAGGAGCGAAGGCTCCCCCGATCTACAGAAGAGGAAACAAGCCAGGTGAAGCAATGTGCAAAACAGCAGGAACACACATTTACACACAGACAAATTGATTTTTAAAGTCTATACTATTAAAAATCTGTTAAGTGTGGCATGTATATTTATTTAAATCCCTTCACTATGGCGAAGGGAACTAACTGCTGTGGGGATGCTTCTTGTAAGATGACAGGGTGATGGATGGAGCTAAGGAAAATACCATACTGTCAATGACTTACAGGGGCAGCAAACCAATGCTCACCACATTTTCAAAGTTTTATTTGTAAAAAAAAACAAAAACTATGCAGACTTTAAACAAAACAAGGATAAAAAAAAAAGTCACGGCAATCCACAAAACAAAATAACACTTACCTTGCGAGCATTTCTCCTGTTTATGATCTGGACCCTTTCTTCCCCTGTTAGACTGTTGACGTCGATCTTGTTGGGGTTCCTGCAGCGGTGTCGCTTCTGCTTGGGTCGTCCGTCCTGGAAGTGGAACTGCATCTGCATCTTATTCACCCCCTGGATACAAAACGGTGATGTTTGGTTGAAAATGAATTAGTAAACTGAGACTGTACCTTGCAACATGAATCGGATGAAAAGAAGGTACTAACTGGGATATAAGCTCCTGTATCTGCGACAAAGCCTGGGTGCTCCCTGAGCCACTGGTCTAGGTCTTTCCTCATGGGAGCGTCGTCGCCCGCCAGTCGCGTTCCGTCTTTAAGGTTGATAACAGGGACCCTGGTGTCTGTGTCTGCAGAGATCTGACTGGCGTTCATTGGTGCAGCAGCTCCTGCGATGCCCACCTGCCCAATTCCACCCCATCCCGGAGCCGCCTTCACAGATAAAATGACATGACGCTGTATTCATTTAAGGTTTACCTAATGCAACGTGCTTTGCAGATGTCTTTTTTTTTTTTACTTTTCAGAATTATAAGAGATTAATAAACATTACCGGATCAGGAACAGCAGGTAATTTATTCCTGTTCATGAACAGCAGCTCCAGTCCTTCCACGTTCTTCCTTCTCCCCCTTCGCTTCTTAACCACGGGCTGGTCGTCCACCGTTCCATTCAACCTCATCTGACCACTTACACCTGGGGTAACTGAAGAGAAAGCACCATGTTTGTCATGGCCGCCTGCATAGTGCGTATTTAAAAGCCAAAGTTAAACAACATTTTCAGATTCTTTGAAAGTTCTGCCTCAGTCTGCGGTAAATCACAGAAGGATTATCCACTTGTTTGACAAAACTGTGGTTGCCAAACTCTATATTAGTATGTTTACATAATAGCCAGCATAAATAATTTGTGGAAGGAAGTGGAGAGCAAAATCTGAAATTTGGATTTGCATTGGCTCGCAGCAATAAGCACCTATATTAAACAGAAATAAATGTTATTTGTCAGTAAAAAGCTTTCCTTTCTTCTGTCAACACTATGCTCTGCTGCAATCTACTGGCAGAAAAAACAAAACAGAAACAAGTCTTTCTGTAGCATTCTTTCACTGAGAATACCCAGCATCTCCACTCTCTAAAAATGGCAACAACAAAAAAAAAACCTACCAGTCTGGAAACAGCTTTGAGGCTTGGTTATGTCAGCCAGGCCTGTGTCCGAAGCGCTCTGCAGCTCATGGAGCCGGGCCAGATACTGCTGCTGGGCCTGGGGGCCCTCCTCGGACTCCAGGGGCCTCTTTACAGGTAAGCCCTGTTTCTGGAAGGTCAGCTTCAGTCCTCCTTCCTGCTACATACACAAACAGGATGATGAGAAACAAGTCGAGGAAGGCAACCAAAAAAGGGAAAATGAAATACCTAGAAGATTCGTTTGTGACCATTAATTCCACAAATTAAATTAGGAAGTTCTCATTTTGACTAAAATTTGATTTAGTCACCAAAGAAAAAAAAATACTTGTCCTTTTGTCCCTCTTGTCTAAGCTTTAAAATTTTTTTTAGATCTAATCTATCAAAATTTAGAGATACATTTATCTAGCAACAGAAAACACTGTTCAGGTTGTTTTTGTTAGTACTGTTGGGAGACATGAACACACAGTGGGTAGTGCTGAGCAGGGCAGTGGGTAAAGTCTATTTGTAGTCTGGAGAGTGTTTGGAAGCCATGCCAATAAGATAGCCGTTTTAAGCACATAATGTAAAGTCCTCCTTTTAAAGGTAAGAAGCATCTGTTTGCAGCTCTGAAATGAAAAACCATAACGTATCAGGATCTCAATCAAGAAGCACCATCAAAAGAACAGAATCCAAGCAAATATGATTCCTCCTTAGGTTAAAGCCATGTTGCCAACAAGAATATTAAAAAAATAAACCCAATGGCAGAAGTCCCCATTCCAGTTAGATTACAGGCAAGACTCCTTCAGTGCAGAGAGGCTTCAAACAGAAGCTTATCATACGCTCATGACTGAATGATTTGTGTTCATGTAATCACAGCCTGAGAGCCCAATTCAAATAGAGTGTGTGGGAAAAAAGGGGAAGGCTGTTATTAAATTAATCTCTCCTCCTGCCAGGCAGTGCAAACCGCTAATCATCCCCATAGGAAAGCAGGCCGGAGAGCAAAGAAGCATGCTGAACATGGCAGCTAACGGCTGTCATGGCAGAGAAGAGGTAGGATCCTACAGTTAGGGCTGAAGAAGCAGAGGAGGGGGGGGGGAGGAGGGGGGAATCGAGAAATCAAACATACATCATTGAGCTTAACTGAGAACTCCTTGTTTTCTGCAACATGCTTGGTCACCTTTGACCCCTGTGGAGAGGCAGAGGGGTCCTCGCACAGGCTGTTGGCGTTGTCTAGCAGCTTGGTGGTGTAGAAGGAGGCGACCGTGCTGCCGGGCTCGTAGACCCGACGGTGGCTAGGCCACTTGCCCTTGAGCACGGCCTGGCAGATGCTGTCCAGACGGTTGATTATCACACGGTCCTAGGCAAAGAATCAAACCATTAAAAAATAAACTAAGCCCAGTGGGGCACCAATTTAGACCACCTGATTTACAAAATATGAGAGATTACTATCAAAATGTAATCTAACATTTGTTTATCTATTCAATGAATAATTGGAATCTATGTTTGAATAGCTCTACAAGTAAGCAGAGGAAATCAAAGCAATTTACCTTCGGCCAGTACGATGCAGCCAGCATGTAACCTCCCCCCTGGAAAGGATGGGAGGAGTTGTTTGTGACTCCATTCTCGGACACTTGCATTTCATCCTGGGTGGTGCTCAGGGATGCCACGCTGTCCTCATCAAAACCCTTAACACTTGTTGTTACAGGCACTGCGAAAACCACAGTAAGGCGTTAAAACACATTTAACGCTTCTTAAAAAAAAAAAAACTGAATTCACAATCAGGAAGAGTCATTTCCTTAAACTTGTTCCAACTCACCTTTCTTCTTGGCTTCCTCTCCTTCACTTTCACTGTCATCAGAAGAGGAGGAGGAGGACGACGATGACGACGAAGAGCCGGAGGAGCAAGACGAGGAGGAGGAGGAAGAGCTGGACCCGGAATGTGAGGAGGAGGAGGATGAGGAGGAGGAAGATGAAGAAGAGCGCGACGAAGAGCTTGAGGAGGAACGATCTGAGAAGGACTCGGAGCCTCGCCGGGCCTTCCTGCGGCCCCTCTTGCTCGCCTTCTTGGGTTTCCTTTCTGTGGAGTTGGGAGTGAGCGGTTTGGTCCGCGCCGCCACCATTTGCCTCTCGCTCTCCTTTGCAACAGAAACGGGCTTTTCTTCCAGGCCTGTTGGAGTCGCTGGCGGCTGAGGGGGGCTCCAGCTCCCTACCTGCCTGTCTTTAACCTCCTCTTCCTCTGAAGCTGGTTCCACTTTGGGCACAACCCCACAGGGGTCTCTCTGGTTGGTCGGGTCCGGCAGTGGGGAACCCGTCAGGAACAAGCTGGCAGCCTGATACTGCGGGGACAGCAGCGGGGTTGTTGTGCGTTGCTGCTGCGCCGCTTTCACCTGGCTGTAGTTGCGTTGCGCTGCCATGAAGCAGAGATCAGGGTCTCTCAGGATGTGGTAATCCGTCCGACTGACCCCGTGCTTTGCAGCGCCGATCAGCAGGTCACGGTCGTGAGTTCCAGCCTCCCACCACACAGGCAAGTCGGAGCTCATCTGACACAGGGCCAGGCGTTCATACAGTAGCGGATGCCTGAGGACTTGTTCCCGGACCTGGCGAAGCAACTCCACTCTGTACAGTGTACGAGATGCTCGCTCCTCTGTGATTGGCTGGATGGTCAAGGAAGGATCCACTGCAGAATCTGGAACAAAAGGGAATGGGAATGTGAGGAAATGACAGTTTCTCTACAGGTAAAACCCAAAGGCTTGTTCGTGCCTACAGCTTCAACGTCACACTGTTTGGCTTTCGGCTAATGATTAATCTCATCACCAGTCTACCTCTGAACTGGCGTGACTGGCTTGTTTGTCACAGAGCCTCTGACTTCTCTCCTAAACAAACTCATACAGACAAGGAGTGTAAAACATAACTCTGTCTTCTTCCAAGTAAAAACACAAAACTAGGTAAATGTTTTTTATGCAAATCAGTGAGATTCTGACCTCCCTCTTTGGGTGGCAGGCGGCACACTCTTCTGCACATGGCGGTGAAGGCGCAGAGGTATTTCTGCAGGCTCTCGTCAGTTTTCTTGTGCAGCCGAGCCATGGCCCTAAACTTGGTCCAGTCAAATCGCCCGAGACTTGGGTCAAAAACGACACCAAACGTAGAGACAACCCGATAAAAGTCTGCCTCTTCTCGCCTGGTCCATCTGCAGGAAGGGCATTGGATAAACAATCGTACAAAAGGTGAAACTTGAGTCTTGGACTTCTGTTTTAATACATTTTTCAGTATCCATCTAATTTGCTTTCTGACCTTTGTTGGCGTTCAATCTTTGCAGCCATCTTAGGGTTGAGTGTGTCCTTGAGCGTGTGAGGGAGGGGGCAGACTGGGGCAGAGAGCATCATGGCCTGCTGGGACTGGAACTGAGACTGCGACTGAGTCTGGTGGATGTGCAGGATCTGCCGGCTCTTGGTGTAGCGCTGAGAAGCTGTGATCAGTCGTCTCAGTCTGGCTGTCAGCACCGAAGGTGAGGGCCAGTAGGAAGTTTGACCTTCTGTCACCGGAGGTGCGTCTGGTTGAAGTAACAAAAATGATGGAAACTGGATTCTACTTTTAACCATAAAAATATGATTAGGCTGTTTTGCTCTTAGGAACTTCGAGATTTGTCCTGCGTAGGAAAGCTTTGCTTATAATAAATCGGGATAATTCTTCTAAGGATTGGAATGATTTAATACCCACCTCCAGCATTATCAGAGACAACCAAATCTCCAGGGGAAGAGGCGTCATCCTGCGGGACAACCAACACTTATTTTAGGCTTTAAAAGAATCAAACACATAATTATCTAAAATTTAAACTGGTTATATAGCCAGAGCTGCAGATATCAGGCCTTTCCTGGTACATACAACATTTTCGTTTTGAGGTATGATCTACTTGGGGGGGGAAGACTTTAACAACTAAAAAAAAAAAAGACTGACTGCAGGCTTGGATAGAGGCTGCATTTTTGAGTCAAACACAAAATGACTGGAATTTGTGATCCACATTTATGCTTCAAAATGCCCCAAACTTGAATCTAGATAAGAATGTGTTGACATAAAATGAATGTTATTCATTTTTTCTGGTTTACAAGACAAACAAGTGTTTAAAATATCTGTAGCTACAGCTGGCGGTTAACAAACAGGATGCCTTTTTGGGATTCAACTGAAGGCTCCACCAGAGCAGATAGGCCAGCTAATTAACCAGCTGATGTGAGCTTGTAAACTCCCAGAGTTATTCTACAAGGAACAGAACAGTAAAAACCTACAGAAACTGTTATAAGCACTTGGAAATCAATGACACATTTAGTACTGCTACAGTTTTGCTAGAATGACCAAAATACATAGGACTATTCAAACTTTACAACTTTCTTCTAAATAAATTTTTTTGTAAATGTTTTTTTTTTTAATTCAATGTTATCTAAAGTACTAGTCAAAGCCCCATCATGGCTTACAGTGCATCCCCAAAACGGAACACAGTGGCACTTCCTTCAGTGCTACCAATAGTACAAGGAAAATGTTTTATTGCCCAACAAGCATGGCTCAGATATGATAAATAGGCACATATATTTCTACATAAATATGCTAAATGCAGAATAAAAAGATAGAATGCCTATATCAAGGAAATTATTCCTAATTTTGTGGCTCAAACACACATTTTATTTACCCATTTTACCTTAAAACCCAATAAGTTTTCATGCTCTAAAGTAAACATGTAATAACAGTTAAAAAGTGTTACATATATAAAACAGACACAAGATGCATTAAATCAACTGGCTTAGAGAGAATAAACTAGGCTGTGCTGTACAGCCACAGGGTGGCGGTGTAGGACACATTGCTTCTGGCTTTACATTTAGAGGGGGGAGGTAATTTGGAACATAAGTTATGCTCAACCTCCTCCTCTTAAATCCCTTTTACCCCTGGCAATACATGAAATTATTTATCATCGGAAATTTTGCAATGTCAGAAAATATTCATGAAAGCTGGTTTTATCACATATTCTTTGTCCGCCTTGGAAATGCACGGATAATATTTCAAGCAAGAGTTTTTTAATCTTGGTAGAATTTTTTTAATTTTGTTTTAACTTAATTTCTGATTTCAAAATAGAAATTACACACTGCAGGGTCACCTGTCCTAATAATGTGTATACTCCAGTTTAGCTTTAGTAATCATAATAACCATCTTTTTTAATATAATGTGGTTCTGGATACCATAACTTAAATCATTTGCTATAAACTCAAATTTTAGTGAGAATGAGGGGATGAATAATAATCATACATTGTACAGTAAATATGACTTTATAGTTTCTCAGGTTTTTGTGGACTTACCTCCATCTCATCTTTAAGAAGGGCTGGCGCAGGCTTGTACTCTGGATCATCCACATCCCTACAAAACATCATTCTCATTATTTGTTTGCAGATTAGGGAGCTTTAGACAGACAAGAGCAGCATGTTGCCGATGCTCCCGACTGGTGGCGCGTCTACTCACCCATCCATGAAGTCGTTGCCTCTCTGCTCTGCAGCGATGGCCTTCTCATCAGGCCGCCCGACGCGGTCTAAGAAGCACAGAGTTGGGTCTGCACGAATAGTGTTGTACTTCTCATACCCTGGAACCGTGCAGAAAGATAAACACCACATTCAGCAAAAGATAATGCATGGAAACTTGTGGATAGTGACCAGGAAGTACACACCAGCTGTCTGATTTCCCACCAAACAGTTGATATCAAAAGAACCCAGGTTTACCTCTAACGCAAATTTATTTAACTTATCAAGTAGATAGTTTAGTGTACTAAAATGCAAACCCAGGTAAAGAAGTTCACTAAAATTTGATAAAATCCTGACAGAGCACAGCTCAAAACAGAGTGAGTTAAAAGACATTAATTTTCACAAAAAATATTCACTGTTTAATTATATCTAGCATCTCACCATGCTTGAAGACACCAAGCAGCAGACATTTATCTGCGATTGCATCCCACCAAAGGGCTGGCAGCTCCGAGTGGTCCGGATCAGGCACCCAGATCTTTACCTCACTGTGGAATATAAGGAGAGGAAGATGTATGGCAAACTATCCACATAAAGATATAGATACATCCAGGAGTAATCTCTCTCTCTGTCTACAGAATATTATATATTAAGAGTTACTTATGTACATTTTTAGGATTATTGCTTGCAGCTAATCAAATCCAAAAATTAAAGTTGACGTAGCCAACGGTAAGTTCATGTGCTGCACAATACATGTATTTGATATACTTTCCTAGGTAGCTATGCAAACTCTTCACATGAACAACTTCTGCATCTTTCAATACTTATAAGAGTGTTTTGTGTATTAATATGATAAAAAAGCTCCTCACTGGCTATTGTAACTAACCCTGAACACTCATAAATGGGGAGCCTAAGTTTCCTCCCCATTGGCCCATGGGTCCCCGGTCGAAAAATTAATGAATGGATGTCAATGGATAAAAGTTAATTTTGGATCCGCATTGCCATACACCTTGAATCACAGATATGCTTGTACCTCATATTAAACGATAACTAACAATGTGTTTGTCGAGTGATTTGTGATTTTTTTTTATTGTAAAAAAATAAATCAATAATCGCAATTAAATTGCCTACAAATCAGAAGTCGCTTATATGACGGGGTGCGATTTGTGAAAAAGGCAGAGCAACATCAGCAGCCCCTTGTCTGCTCTCCCACAACTCTGCATATTTTTCTGTTGGGGGGAAAAAAAACGTCTACCTCTGGACTAGTGGAGCACAGCCGGGGTCAGGTGCAGGAATTATTTTTAGGCGCAAGAATCCGTACCATCAGCTTATTAAACCGTGAGCATGGATTTGGGATCATGCAGGAAAGTATAGACATATGAGTCATTTTAGCCAGGGACATATCCCAGGCAATATTTATAAATTACTGTTTTGTCCCCAACACTTTAAAAAGAAAAACCTGATGTGGATTTTCTTTTTAAAGTACATCCACCAGAGCAATTTTCTAATAATCAGTATCCGAACTGACTGGTATCTTATACGATTTCTCTATGCGCGAATCCTACAGCGTACTTTTAGATCCATGTTACGATCAATTAAGACTCACTTTCAGAAGTGGGAACAGAATCAACAGGTAAATGATTAACTCATTCTATGTCTCCTTAATGTCAAGACTTATGCTGCGCCACCACCCAGGGGCAAGACAGACATATACAATGTGCGATTTTTTGACCATGTCCACAAATTTTGTGATCGGTTTGTCTTTAAAGTTGCATAACAATAAATATTGCATTGGAGACCAGTGAGTTTAAGTATAGCTTAGTCGTCTTATTTACAAGTCAAAGAAGTAATGCTCTTTTTCTGTTAAAACTGGGATTTTAACAGATTCCCAATTCTGCGCGCATCGTTCAATAAAACTTGCTTTATTAAACAGAGGCTTCAGATTCTCACCTCAAAATTATGTCTGCACCTGACTCCTGCTGGGTTGCGTACAGAGATTGTTGAGTGTTTTTATCATTCTATTCCTCTAGTCTTTCAAAACTGCGTTGAAAAAGCTTAATCCCCTCTCTGATGTGAAGATTGGGAACATGTAAACTGCACCCATC
Organism: Apricaphanius iberus; assembly: GCA_028564705.1. NCBI lineage: Eukaryota > Metazoa > Chordata > Actinopteri > Cyprinodontiformes > Aphaniidae > Apricaphanius > Apricaphanius iberus. The sequence continues at coordinate 625,231 of JAPXFQ010002074.1, forward strand.
AATTTTTGAAAGTGTTCGCCTATGCTGTCTTGGATCTTGTACTGTCTAAAGAGAATTACAGGGGTTGCAGAAAAAATGGAAATATTACTCTGTTGGACCAGCAGGAGCAATAACTACGACACACACACACAAAAAAAAAACATAACCCCCCCCAGTAATAAGAAATTAATGAGTAGGTTGGGGGGGGGGCATCACAAGCAGAGCAGGGGGAAATCCCTCCCATCCCCCCCAGCAAATCACACCCTGATGACGTTGCATAGCTAACGCTAGCTAGTACATGAAAAACCAAGACCTTTAGAGGTCATCCCACATGCTGGCTCTCACTCCAGCAACTGTTTCTCAACCAGCATAGCTGCCACTTTACCCCTGGCCAGATTTGTGGAGGTTTTTCTCCATGTTTAATGCTCCTTTCTTCATCCTGGAGGAAGGATGGTGAGATCACTAAACTTACAGCCATTTTGCTGCTTCTTCAGTTGTTAAAATTCCTGGACATCATATGTTCAATCCATGGCACATTTCTAACATTTTATCGCTCCATTAACTCATTCATTTTATTTGGCAGTAAGGGACCCATGGACTGGAAGTAGAAGTGCTTGACTTTGGCTCCCCATTGTCTTATGCAAGATGTTCTTCCAGCTGCTCCATGTGTGCCACTAGATATCTTCAGCACCATTTTGTATATGGTGGGGCAGTTTACGATTTTAAAGGCAGGTCTCTGTAGCTATTGATGGACATAAAAAAAAAAGGGCATGTCTCAACTCAGCCACTGACAGGAGCATAAACTAGGCTTAAGGATGTTGGTGGAAATATTTTTCTAAGTTTTGTGGCCACAGTGGCCTTTATTCAACAGGGTATAGTATAGAAAGGGGGAGAGAAGTGGGAGAGACACAAGCTAAGGTCTATGGGAATGGGAGTCAAACCCGGAACGACCACTACAAGGACTGGGGGCCTCTGAACATACATCTCAACCTCTGCGCTATGCCATGCTTCATGTTTAACTTTCCTTACCCCGCATTTACATTCCACTTAACTTTCCAATTAATAAGATATACTAATATACTTTAATAGAACATTCTCTGAACAGCCAGCTACTTTAGGATTGTCCATCTGCAGCCCGACCTTCATATGGAAGTCGTCCCTGTGTCAGTTTAACAAGAGTGAGCTCCCATTTAATCTTCTGAGCTGAATCAGAATTACCAGAAATAAAAACTACTCCGCAGTCTTTGTGTGATGAATCTATGAGAGTTTAACTTTTCTTTAATATTTGAAATTGTTGAGATGCAGATAGCTCTTAAATTCCAACTGACTGCTTGAACTGCAAACTAAACCTCAATTGGGTGTTTAAAGTCAAATATGGTTTTAAAAAAAAGCCCACTTTAATGTTTAACACGGTCAACCAAACTTCACCAGCAGGGGGTGCTGTGCATCCATTATTACAAATATTGTGCATGTGTTTCTACCTTCAACAAGTTGATAATATCCAGTCAAAGAGGAAACAAAAATCTACATCATGCCAGCATCAACCTAAAACTGTTTGCTTTAAGCACCTCTACAATCATTACTGCAGATGTATGAAATCTAAACCGTCCATTTAGGCTCTTAACTTTCCACTTAGAAAGTTTAACAAGCAGAGCTGTGATTAGGGACATTTTCTTTAGATAAATTGAGTCTTGAAAGTCCAAACAAAGTTTTTTTCAGCGCAGGCATCCAAACATCTGAATATGCTGAAGATGAGCTCACCTGGAGTCAACGCCGTCTAGCACCTTCTGGGCCTGACTTCCTATCACCTCTTGTTTCAGGTAGTAGAGCATTCTGACCCGGAGCAGCACCCTGCGGAGAGAAAATCCGGCCAGTCAAACAAAGCCCTGTCCACCCACAAAACGCTGAGTGAGCACATCCAACACACCCACTCACACACACACACAGGCACCTGCTAAATACAAAGCAAATGAGCAAAATGTGTGACAAACGAGCTGTAATCCAGTGTGTGTACTGTACAGTCAGGGTCCAGCAATTTAATTGCTGCACACCCACATTCAAGTCAAAAATACATCTGAATTTTTTTCCCTTATTTCTGAAGCTTCAATATAGTACACCCTCTACTAATCAGAAAACAGGTGATAGCTATGCAACATTGAATAACAGGCCAGGATGGTTAAATGACTTGGAGAAACAGTATCTTTCTGAAGGATGAGCTGTGACAATCTCCTACAGCAAGACTGAGGACAATAAAACAGCATCTCTCTCTGCCGTTGTCTTGTGGTTCTACCAGACAGGAGAGGAAGCCTGGAAAGTTAGGACTGACAAGCTAGAGACAGCATGACTCACAGGGGAGACATTAGCTCCATAATGCATCATCGCACATCACAGACGTCAGCTTCTGAGTGGAGACGCGGTGAAGTAGTGGGAACTGTGGAGTGCCAATCTACATTATAAATATGGTATGAGGGTTTTTTCCTTCTTTCAAAAAATATTGCTATTTAAAAATGATTTTAAAGTCCATTTTGTGTTCTGGAAAGATGTGATGCTGAGGTTTTTAGGAGATGTAAAAAAACAAAACTGAGTAATGAAGGTGCCATTTTTGAGAATACAGATGAGGCTTAAAACGTTTCACTTAGCAGACATTTACAATTTTCGGAACACATTTTTGCAGAAAAAGATGAAAATAAAAAAAATGACAGCTACCCTTTGCACATAAAAAACTCCCCAATTGTGGTCAACAATAAAGACCAACACTAATCGGTATCCTGTTGTCTTTTCAGAGTAAATATTAAGCCCCTATCTACACTTCTTCCAAAAGCACTGAAAGCCTTATGTTTTACCACAGTATATCCATTAAGTGAATCTTAGACTCCTTGTCCTGGCCTGAGATGCATTCTTGTTAGCAAGAGCTGACATGGCAGGATCCAAGTCAACAAGTAGTCTTTTCAGAACATCAAGCTCAGTCCGATTGGATGAAAGGCATCCATGCATATCAATTTTCAGATTTTTGCTAAAATTCTGCATTGGATTTGGATTCAAGAGAGTGACTGGGTCTCAAGTAGATACGATTCGATCTGAACCATTTCCTGTTTGTTTAGAGCTGTAGTCCAGCAAGAAGCTAAGGCCGTTTTCACATGTGTGGCCGTGCCAGAATACGGCCAGAGAAAATGCTAATTTCTTCTGTTCAGATGGGACGTACTTGACCCGTACTGGAATCCAGTGTTTTACTACACCTAAACAGCAGGTGGCGGTATACAAATAAGTCTGTAGTTATCCAACAAACAAGGTAGTGAGAAGTACCAACATCATAAAACGAGCCACAGCCTAGAATGTAAACAAACTGGTCTACTGCTACCTGAAGCCATCTACAGGGTGAGTGTTGTAGTAAACCCACCGTTTTGTAATCTGCTGTGTTGCTGTGGGATGCTTGAATCGCGTTGTTTTGGTATTTTTATGGTCGCGAGGTGATTCTGTGATTTCGGCCGGTGGTGTCATCATTTCCGCGTGGAGCGAGTCTATTGTCTTGAGTACGGACAGATTACAGCTTGTGTTCACATGATCATAGGCCGCTCGTACCTGGACTCGGATACTACCTCCAAGGCAGGTCTCTCTGGCCGTATCCTGGCACGGTCCAGGCTGTGTTCACATGGTAAGAAATAAGTGGATTTTGACCAAATACCGTACCCGAGTACGGACTCCCTTACCATGTGAAAACGCCCTAACCCTCCAACCCTAAACTCTTACAGCCTACCACTATGTTCAGCTCCGTCCAACCTACCATCATTTCTGACCAGCTTCCTTATCCATGCTAAAGAAAAGCATCCCCCACAGCATGATGATGCCATCATTATATTCCGCTCAGTACGCTTACATGTACATCTAAATTAAGCTTTTTAGAGTAACCAGACTAAGGGCTTGAACCATGCTGAGAGCCGAATCCCAGTTTACTTCCCTATGGGGTGTGTGAGTAAAGGTGGCCCGGGGGGGTTGTTTGCAGAGAAGTTCGATCACCAGTCGCATTATCTGGGTAGCTTAGTCAAGGTTCTAAAACTCCACTTTGGTTCAATTCAAGTCGGACTAAGGTAAGAATTTGACTTTCTCTTGCTGCATGTTAAAGCACTCACTGTGTGAATGGTGTACAGGTTTAAATACAGTGTTATATAGATCTTTACATTCATGATGTTTCACTAATATTCACTAAAAAACCTATTAGGCCCCTTAGAGCAGCTGTGTATACAGTGAATAAAAAGCACACTTTAGTTGACTCATTCACAAACTAAGTGACTTTTAAGACCCATTTTCTAAAAGAATAATAATTTTAAAAAAATAAATTTTCTTTCCACTTCAGTCAAGTGTTTGTCCATCACATAAAATCCCATAAAATACACTAATGTTTGTAATTGTTCAAGGTCCAACAGTCTGGCTCAAGAAAGGGACGTCAGTGGCCTCCTACTTTGGAGTACGATCTGTTAGTTCAGAGCCGAGCAGGCCTCCCTCTCTCTTTGTTGACTGGAGACGCCCAGGAGCAGCTGCCTCTTCCTCTTCCCGTCAGTGTAGCCCTTCATAAAGTGTCTCTCAAGCCTTTGTAGCCTCTAGGGGGGAACCGTGTCTCCCAGACACCACCCACTAACAGAGGGACTCTACACAGCGTTAGGCAGCCTCTCCAAAACAAATAAAACAAGCACGTCTGACAAGAAGGCCATGCCTTAAATGCTCTCAGTTGTTGTTCTAACTTCCAACATAAGAATCTAAAGGATTTTCAGTTTTTCTTTTTTTGTTGTTGTTGTTGGTCAATTAAAAAAATCTAGTAAGAAATATAAACACAAGAATGCTGTATAATATTTTATAACTATTAATTTTTGTATATTTTCTTTGGCAACACAGGAGTCATGTGCCTCTGTCAACTTGCAGGCCTGCTGAGGACACCAGTGAACCCTTCACCCCCAGGATCACTAGTCACATTCCAGGTCCTCCGACTGAGAATGCACAAGTCAGCAACCTCTGCTGAGCGCGAGTCCCCAACTGCCCGGCATGTCACACATCACACAATCACGAGATTCAGCACTACTGGACAAAGAAACAATGGAGAACTTTCTATGGAAGCTGCAGAGCTCTGCACCCAAAGCTCACAGAGAAAATGCCTCTATCCCAGAGAGAAGCGACATTTTATTTAGCTTTTATATCACAAATGAATATTTTTCCAACAGCCAACTTCTCTTTCTGACTTAAAATAAGAAAGATCTATGATGGCCATTAGCTGGCCAGAGGTTTAATAAGATTCTAATAGGCCGGCTATTTTTGATGCAATCCACGTTTGTTCATCAATCAGGAAGCCGTCGGCTCCAACAAAAGTTGGAGTGCTTCCTAATTGAGATGGCTCTGCAGTGCCCCTGTTAAAATCTGAGCCACATGCAAATTGTATTTTTATTCACTTATCCTCCATTCTATTAGAAATGAATGGAGACAATCACAGTGAGGGGAGAATAATCACCACCTGCTAGTTACTATTATAGCTTAAAGGCTTGGAAAAAAAAGGTCAATCACTTTCTCACAAGATAAAGAAATTATCCAGCTCTAGATGTTCAAAATTGAGTTAACTCCCATAGAACATCAAAACTCTTTCATTGGGGAAATAAAGGGTTATCCATTCTACAGTTATTACAAAAGAACCCAATGTGTTCGAGTACACTTCACTGGATAAATGTCTTAAAAATCTACAAGGTTGTGTGTAAATTATTCAGAAAATCTTGAAGCACTGGAACACCTACTTGTTGCAATGGTGTTTCAGATGCTTCTTGTAGCCATCATCCTGCAGCATGTGCTCAGGGTTGTGTTTCCTGAGCCACTCAGCCTTGTGGATGTCAAAAGAGCTAGTTTGGGTCTTCATCTTCTTGCCTTTTCTGCCCCGAGGCACCGGGGCGGACAAGCCTAGTGGGGGGAAAAAAAGGAGAGAAATTATATTGTATCAAAAAGGTCCAGTTTTGGCATTAGATCAGTTACCACAGCCTTGAATTGAATGGAAAACACTTACCGAGGTGATTCTGCAGCTCCTTGGTGCGCCCTTCTTCTGTTGGTGCTATCAGGTCCCACATGAAGCTCTTTATTTTGTCATCGCCACGATAATGGACCAGGCAGTAAGCGAGAAGGGCTCTACAGATGGACTCCACGTCCCACTCAGTCAACTGTTTCTTAAAACGACCGTGAATGAGGATATCTTTCCATCGACCCCAACTGGAAAACGAAAAAGCCAGAATTTGTTTTTCTAAACAAACAGAAATTTTTCAGCCTCGAGTGAAAATGCTCTAGGTTGTCTTCTAAATTTTCTTTTCAAAATGTAATAGAAAGTGTCATTTAGTGCAATAACTGGATAAACTAACTCTTTCAATATTCTTTACTTACAAAATTATTATATTACTATTATATTATTGTTCTTACAAATTGAGTTTTTATATTTGTTAATTTTGATGAATATGACCGAGAATTAGTGAAAGCCTAAAACTGTATTTCTAAAAAAAAAAAAAAAGCACATATAAGTTATAAATATAAATTGCAGCTCTGATAAAGTGAATACTGACATTAGTAGGGACTGTCCACTCCTTTATCACCGACAGCAAAAAATTTATCCAGAGAACCATAGACAACATACGCTTTTGAATAAGCTCTCATTTGAAGCTAGGTTTGTCGGGTTTACCACTGGGTTGAATGCGCATGCTCAGTGTTCTTTTCTCTGTTTATCTGGCAGTGTCACTTCGCCGCCAATAGGCCCAGCATGGTACTACAGCAGTTTCAGCGGCCGTGTGGACACAATATCTATTTCGGTGCCATTTTTACAGACTCCTTTTTTGAAACTATACCCGTTATATCTCTGTGTACACAGGGCCCAAGACTCAAACACATATTGGTCGTCATACTTATTTCACTCTTTTCAGTTAAAAACTAATCTCTCATTTCATTTGGAAATCAAGGTTGCTGAGTTTAGAGAGAGAGTAAGCAAGTTTCTTGAGGGCAAGTGTGAGATTTCCATAGTGATTATTTTGGGAGTCATGTCATCTCCTGGAATCAGTTTACTGTGTTTTTGTAGCAGTCCACGTGGAAGGTTTAGAGGACCTCATAAATCTGACTGCTGAGAGGCTTTACAGGAGATGCAGATTTCATTTACCAGAATAGAACGGCTCCCACACGCATTGCCAAAAGTACCGACACCCGGCTTAATGACTGTCATGCCACCGTTACTGATTGGCCAGCAAAACCCTGGGATTACCAAATTCCCTGAGAAATGGCTATGAACAATGCAGACCGTCTACAGAAAGCTATGAAAGACACCTGGACTTCCTTAATATCTCATAAGTGCCACAGGATGATTCATCCAAGGCATATTTGACATAGTAGTTGATGCAAAAGGAGCACTAAAAATAATTAATTGAAATAAGCTTGAAATGTTTGCTTGCAGAATAAATCTCCCTAGTTGTAAGGGATTTATATAAAAACTTTTTTTTTTATTAACATACCGAAATGAACTCACTTTTTGATTTTATAACTTTTTGATTAGGGCTGGGCGGTATTGCAAATTTATCATAGCACAGTATTTTCAAAAAACATATCGGTATCCCAGTACTTAACTGTATTATTTTTTTATTTTTTTTAACACACAAGACCGTCCATATCCACTTTATCTTATAAGAATGAATAATATAAAAATGTGCTTTCAATACCCCATTTTACTGTCATACGGACTGCATCAAGTTGCTTTACCAGAGACCGGTGAATGATATGAAAAGAATTAAAATGATTATGATTCTAGTAGACATTCTTGATGTTTTACCACTGAATGTATTGTTGTTTTTTAACCTCACGTTGACGCAAGCAGCAAATTGCATCTTTTAATGGCTTTGCATGTAGTCCTGAAGAATCCACCTAGGGGGCAGACTACAGACTTAGACTGGATATTGCTAAAGAAGAAGTAAAATAAACATGGGGATTGTAGGAGATTATTAGCTGGTTAATATTCAGATAACAGAAAAAAAGAAGGCAGAAGTATCGTAGATGGTATGTTAAAGATATTTACCGCTATTTTTGATTTCTTTCCTACCGCCGTTGACCGCGTGGACCTACAGACGGTCAAATAGCGCTCAACACTCCCCCCTACTGGTTAATCGCAATAGCGCTTATAAAAGATATGCTGTGTGGTTTTCGTCTGACCTTTCCAAGCCGATAAACTTAACTACAGACGTGACTCCTCTTTATGTCATTACTTCCTCAGCATTGTTTGCTTCGTTCTGACAGCTCCTGCCAACAGCTGTACATAGTTAAAAATGTTACTTTTAACACTGTGATGAAGAGCGTGTAGCAGTGTAATTTTGTTCTCGCTGAAACACTTCCCCACATTAAACTTTTTGGAAGTTGTCTGAGCTATTCACCGGAATAGCTATATATTAAAAACTCATAACGAAAATAAACACCAGTTTTCGGTATGAACCGGTATACCGCCCAGGCCTATTATTAACATCAATCCCTGTATTCAAAATTTAAAAGTGCCTTTCAAACTAAAATTTCAAGTCTTGAAGAAGACAAAAGGAACCCACTGAACAAAAATCTAACCCTACACTTGTGTTGAACTCACCCGTATACAAGCAGATTCTTCTCCACTCTGAAGCACTCTGTGCGGCCATAACTGTTGAGGCGATCATTTCTTCTGAGCTTAGGCTTGGTCTCATCGCTGTCACTTTCACCCTCTGACAGTTCTGCCAACTCATCTTTGGTGGCACTGAATGGTCTTGTCTGCTTCCTCACACGAGGAGTGTCGATCACCAAGCTGTTCTGTGGTGGAGAGTAGAGGGCAAGATTTTTTCAGGAGAGCTCATTGACATTCCAGGTTTATTCAAGATTGTCCAAGCGAAGGCTTGTCTTGCATAAATCTGCATCCATTGTAGTGCACTACTTACTCTGCCATTGACCATATCCATATCAATGTCAGCTTTTTTGGCCCACTTGTCCCAGAAATTAGGGTCATCCAGAGAGATGTCTGTGCGGTTTCCAGAAGCCACAAAACTGGCCTAAAAGAAAAAATAAGAGTGGTTTGAACATACTGATCAGTTTTCTTTCTGCTTCTGGACAAAAAAAAAAAAAACTGGAGCAGGGTTGCAACTTTTGGGAATAAGCACAAAACAGAGGAAACTAATTAATTCGAAGTGCACTCATCCACCAGCCAATATCTGATATTTTCAGATCTATTTAATGTATAAAAACTCCCAACAGCTAGCATTTCTGGTCTTAACAGGCATCAACTTTGATGCCTTTTTTGGCACAACAATTCCAAAACAAAACAGAAGAAAAATGTAATATTTGTTGGATTAAAAACTACGTCCTCTATCAAAGACCTTGCAGCACATTTTCATCTTTATGTATCAGTTGGCTAGAATAAAAAACAGAAAATCAAAGTTGGAATTAGTGAATCAGTCTTTGAACAATTTTATTCACAAAAAAATTGGTATTGGCTAGAAAAAGCCTGATTGGTACATCTTTACAAGAGATATGTATTTATCACTAGCACTAAAGCATTTTTCCTCTTGTGTCATTTACCTTGGCAAAAGTTGATCCCCGTCCTTCAGACTCAATCGTGATGGTCTTCGTCCTACGCTGGAGGATCTGGTCAATGTCCTCCTCACAGAATTTGGCCCCTTCGTCTTCCTCATCCATGATGGCTCCATAGGCACCACGTCGCAAAAGATCCTCAATCTCTTTCTTGGACAGCTGCTGCTGTGCAGCCTAAAGAGAGATTGAACAGTTGTAGAGAAACTTGCAAATGCATTTCGGTATTCAATACAAGACAAAGAAACCTCATGTCACCGGGAGAATAAGCACACACGTCCAAGCACACACATTTTGGATTGTTAGAAATTCAGTAGCCCCCGATCAAACCCCAGCTGCTGTTTGGCATGCAAATATGCTCAGCCCCACCAGATGTAGAAAAAGAGCTAATGCTGCAACCTCCATATAGTTCAGATAATTCTCAGAGGGACTCAAACTGCAGCTCAACATCCACCTACACTCTAAACACACTGCTGACACACGCCCTCAAACAGATTAAATAGGATCAGTTACATAGTAAGAACATTTTTGCAATAACTCATGTTAGGTTAGGTTTTTTCTTTTTGGCTGACTTATTAGTTGTTTATCATTTCTCTGATATATTCCAGTATTAAAAACATTACTTTGATTTCCATTTTACTGGAAAGACACTGTAAATACATTTTTTTTCTTTATTTTCGAAACTCATTCACTTTAATTTACCAATTATCTTCAGAAACGACAATGGAAAAGACTAATCTTAGTGTCGACATTTCTCGCAGTAAAACGTTGACTTTCCTTGTGATAATCAGATTATGAGCCCAGTTAAATAAAGATATGCTCAACTACTACTCCCGATTTTTATTCATTATCAAAGGAACATAATTACTTTCCTGTTAGAAGTATGCACCACTTGAGCTTTTTCACACTTCTCATGTGACAAATATGAACTGCAATCAATTTAACCAGGACTTTAAGTGGTAGAACCACACACAGAACAACATGGCAGCATGTAATTGTGTGAAAGTCAAAGAAGTTTTTGTTTTTTTACAAAACAAAAATCTGTGAAGTATTGTGTGCTATACAGGTTGTTACCCCTTTACTCTGATGGTGCAAAATAAAATCCAGTGCAAGGTCAGGTTCTAACACCGCAACAACCTTGAACATCAAAGCTCTGTTTGATTCATCCTCTAAAAATTGAATGAGTATGCCACATCTGCAAGCCTACCAACACGAGGCAACTGAAAGGACATTTGTGGCAATATCAGACAGACAGCCTAGAGGTCTGTGGTAACCCTGGAAACACAGCAGGGACCCACAGCTCAAGTGGGAGAATCCTGTTGACAGGACAACTCCTGATCACGCATTCTAGAAAACTGGCAGTTATGAAAGAGTGTCTTGAAGAGAGCCCACTGTTAAAAGAAAGCCATATGAATTCTACTGGAAAGGTAACTAATCAGGCAAAGAACTAGAAAAGGTGGGAACAAAATACAAGTTTGGGCAACACGCAAAATCAAATGTGCAGAGGAAAACTAAAATTACTGTACACATCACAATGAACACACCATCATTACAATGAAAAATGGTGGTGGAAACACCATGCTGTGGGGATATTATTCTGTAAGCAGAGCCAGAGAAGCTTGTCAGACCTGATGGTTAGACGGCTGGATCTAAAAAACTAATAGGTAAAGATTTACCTTCGAGCAGGATGATAACTCTAAACAGGAACCCAGAGCTTCAGTAGAATGCCTTAGACTAAAATATACCCATGTGCTAAAATTACCCAGTCAATTGCAGTTACAATTCTGTGGCTAGGCTGGAAAAATGCTGATCGCAGATTGTCTCCATCCAAAGTGACTAAGATTGAGCTATTTAGTAGAAAAGAATGGGCAAAAAGTTAGAGACAGGCTCCAAAAGGACTGCAACTGTAATAACAGGGGAAGGAGGTTCTGAATTGACTCAGAAGGTGCCATCATAAATGTAGTTAAGATTTTTATTTAAAAAAAAAATCCAAATCAGTGTATAATTTTTCTTCACAGTTACACACAACTTTGTACTGGTCCATCGCATATCCCATAAAATAAATGCATGTTTATTCCTATACAATAAAAAAGGGCATGAATACTCACGAAGGTACTAGATTAAAACAAGTTCCGCTGTTTAAGCATGCTAGATAATTATTTGGCTCACCCCTCCACCCGCGCCTCCTCCAAGGCTGTTGTCACGGCCACTCATGCTCTGCAGCACCGCCTTGTCCAGCCCCAGCTTGAGGCTGGCACGGTCGAACATTTCTCGCTCATATGAGTTCCTGGTTATAAGACGGTACACCTTTACCGCCTTGTTCTGACCAATTCGATGACAGCGAGCCTGAGCCTAGAGGACAAACAAACAGGTAAACATGTGCTCAAGGCAAACAATGCTCAACTGCTTTGACATCGGTTCTTAGTATAAAAACAATAATGATTATTGTAACTCAGCTGGGAGATTACTTAAAGAATTTCTACATTAAAGCTTTAAGCATTCACCTGCAGGTCGTTTTGAGGGTTCCAGTCAGAGTCAAAGATGATGCAGGTATCTGCTGCGGTGAGGTTGATGCCCAGACCGCCAGCTCTTGTGCACAGGAGGAAAACGAAGCGGTCTGAGTCGGGCTTGCTGAAGCGGTCTATAGCGGCCTGTCGCAGGTTTCCACGAACACGGCCATCGATACGCTCATACAAGTACCTACAGTGAAGAAAAACTTGATTAAATCATGGTATAAACTTTATTTATGCTTTTGCTATGACCTCAGTCAACAGACTTTGAATGCAGCCAAAAGTCTGGTTTTATTTTAATCCCTTTTTAACTGGAGAAACAACCTCAAACCCCTGCTTCTTCAAAGGGCGGATGTGCTCTTTCACAGCGTGGCCATTCTCATCCCCTCCCACAAGCATAACCCCTGCCCTCCCTGGAGTACTCCACTTCCACTCCGACAAAACCTCACAGACTCTCCAGCTCGTCTGATGTGGTGGAACCCTGAGGGCATCTGTAACCTGCTACTGAACCCTGTCCGAGGTCGGAGCTCTCCAGCTCTTCACATGCTTACAACAGTTTCAGATTTTTTCCACATTCTGGCATGAAGCCAGAGCAAAGAGAGCGAAAGGAAGGCAAGGAAACATAAAAGCAATCAGAAGACGCTGGTGAAAAAAAACAACAAAAAAAAAACAGGAAAAAAAAGTCTGTAAGCAGGCAAAGTGGAAAAACAGGGGAGTAAAAGGTATACACCCAGATCCTCAGCTATAATTTTCAATTCTTAAAGTCCTCACCCCATTTCAGGTGGTAACCCCACTTCAGAGCTATACCGAAGAAATCACAGAAATGCCACACACCCACTGAAAGGCGAACAAGATGAGCTCATAATGCTTTGATTTAGAATAGCAAACTGAAACTATGTACAAATCAGCTTTCAGACCATTTTCAGTCATTATCAACAGCTTCTGTATATACAATGTTTCAACACACTTCTAATACTTTCAGAACATATTTGATGAACAAAAAATTCAGAAAGCACAACTTTTTATATTCTTATAAATCAATGTGTGGGAGATATTTTTGGTTTATAAAATCTTTATGAGAATAAACTTTTAGGAAATCGAGAATAATGAAGTGTAAAATGTTCATAGTAATTCCTGTCGAGGTTTACATAGTTTATGCACCTACCGTAATTTCTGGACCATAACATGCTACCCCTTGGACGCTGCGGCCTATACAGTGACGCAGCTAATTTATAGATGTTTTTACTGGCTAACGGCCTCTGGGGGGCACTAAAGCAGGAAACTAAAAAGTTAGACACATGGGGAAAGATTATGCACCGCAGACCCTACTTTTCGTTTTCATGCACACCCCCTTATGAAAAACACACAAAGAAATGTACATAATGCAGCTTTTAAGTTAAAAGCAATCTAGCTGACAGTCAAAGAAGGAAATAGAGCTACTGCACGTCGGCAATGAATCGATGGTGAGACGGAGCAGCCAGCGGGAAGAACTATGTCGGTGTAAAAAGACGACAGTGACTTTAGTGCGTAAGAGGATGACGACGATAGCAACCAACGACTTTCCTGGTTGGCTAAAGTATAAATGTATTTTTTAACCAGACATTACTGTTGTTGCTGATTTTCAGGCAAGGTTTGATAGAAAAAAGTATGCCTTAAATGAAAATGTTCTGTGTACTGTCTTTATGTCTAAACATCCGATATTACAACATGAAAACCTGCAGATTATATTTAGGTGTGGCCTATATATGTACAAAATGTATTTTATTTTCAAATTTAGCTGCTGCGGCCTATATTGGGGTGCACTCAACAGTTCAAAAATGACAATATATCAATTACATTCTTGCCTTGTGTGACCCTATATAATCCAAGGCTCTGGTCATCTCTTCTTTACTACTTGCAGCCATTTAAGCAGCAGAAATGAACAGCTACGACAAAGTTGCTCAATAAATATGACTTCTTTTATCACCTCAATCACAATGTCGTAGATAGGCACGCGTGTTATATTCAACAGACATTACCTTTTCTGAATGAGGTAGTCTTCCAAAATATCCAGACAGCGCACCATTTGGGAGAAGATGAGCACCTTGTGCCCTCCTGCTTTCATCTTGGGCAGCAGTTTATCAATGAGGACCAACTTTCCTGCAGACTGCACCATCGCCTGCAGGTGAAAGTCAGCGGCAGATGGATTGTGCACTTCCCTGAAATCCTCTAGGATCTTCTCTTCTGCCCCTGACATGGCAAAGACACAAATCTGTCAGCAATGCTGTATTTTTAATGTTCAAGTCTAATTCTTCTACGTATTCAACTCAGTTTATCCCTAAGATCCAGACAAAGTGCAGGAAATGAACAAAAAAACTAATGAAAGAAAAAATGGATTAGCTTAACGAAAAGGTTTTCAAACTCGTTCAACCCTTTCATATTTTGTCACACTGCAACCTCAGAACTTTTTGTATTTAAATAGAATTTCATGTGACAGACCAACAAAAAAAAAAAAGGTAAAGCCGTAATTGTAATTTCTGTATAATTGTATAAAGGAAGGAAAACAATAAAATACATCTTGTCTTAAAAGAACAAGAAAAAATGCCCTGTTGCCTTAATTTAAACTCAACACTACCATATCCTGGATGACTGAAAATCTTCATGAACGTTAGGCCTGTATATATATTGGCAACCCCCTTTATCATTAAATCAAAATAAGTGTAAGCAACTGCCGTCACAAGTCACCTAATTAATAAACAGAGTCTTTCCATTTGTCATTTAATTATTTAATTTAGGCATAGATACAGCTGCTCTGTGAAGACCTCAGAGGTTTTTCAGAAAACATTAGCCAACAAACAGCATTATGGAGACCAGAAAACACAACAGACAGGTCAGGGCAAACACTGTCGAGAAGTTTAGCCCAGGCTTTAAACATCTCAGAGCGCTGTTAAATTTATTATCTAAAAACAGAATGAGTATGACACAACTGCAAACCTAACGAGACGTGGGTGTCCACATAAACTAACCAGTAAATGAAAGGAGCAAATTGACCATAGAAGTGTTGTTATTGTGTCAGAATGGCCCAGTCAAAGTCCAGATCTTAATCCTAATAAGATTCGGAGCCAAAATATGAGTTTGGGTTTTTGTGAAAACAATGGGAAGAAAATGTAGTTGCTAGACAGTCACTGAAAAAAAGTGCAGCTCATACTGTTATGGAAAAAATTCTGTGCATCTTTTTCCTTCAACTTCACAGTTATGTCCTACACTTTGTGTTTGCCTTTATAATATATTGATATTTGTCATGTTAAAAAATGCTTAAGGCCTTTAGAAACTGATCTTACTTCCTCAGAACCAACTCACCTTTGATGAGGTAGGGGTGGTTGCAACACTTTCTTAACTCCATCATGGTGTTGACCAGGTTGGGCATATTTGACTGGCCGGCCCCTTTGGCCAAGAAAGAGAAATTCTTCTCTAGGATGGCGCGGTAGTATTTTTTCTGGATGTTGGTGAGCTCGACTTCAATGATGGTTTCCTCTTTGGGAGCCAGCTTCTTCTCCACATCTTCTTTCAGACGACGCAGCATCATGGGCTTCAGGATGCCCTGAAGTTTTTGCACCTGTGGGGCAAATAGGTCACAGGTTCAAACCGCTGCATTTGCACTAACGGGTGCAAGTTTAAAAATGCAGGGTCATGTGCTCGTTTCCTCTTTTTTTTTTTTACTCACATCTATTATTAAAAGGCCTTGTGTAAGATTACGTAGTGAAACTATACCCCTTCATGGCCCCACAAGCCTCAAAGAATTAGGTTAAACATTTTCTTTGGCTTCTAGATTTAGTATCACATGTTGGATTCTAGCTCTTGCAAATAGTTTATGAGGCTCCATACTAAGATTATCAGAGTGAAAACCTCCTATTGGTTTGATCACGTTATACACAACTAATATAATTGATTATCGGATTGATTATATGCATTTCAAATCTGTGAGCTGACCTGCTCCTCTGTCTTGAGGTCACCAAACTCCTGCATGAAGGTGTTCTCAGAAGGGAAACGTGCTGGTTCCAGGAAGTGGAGGAGACTAAAAAGCTCCTCCACTGTGTTTTGAAGAGGAGTGCCCGTCAGTAGGACCTTGTGCTCCTTAAGGAGAAAAGGAAAACAACAAGTTAAGCTAAAGCTGCACCGCATTTCCCCCCCCCCATGAATCACTATCCATGGTGATCATTTCAGCACCAGGTTCATGAGTTTGAAGCCCTCAAGCAGCTTGCAGTTCTTGTTCTTGAGACGGTGGGCCTCATCAATGATCACACAGCGCCACTCGATGGCATTAAGCTCGGGACAGCCTCCCAGGATCATCTCAAACGTGGTGATGACGGCTTGGAACTTGTAGGCGCCTCGTATCACACGACCCTTAAAGACACGAGACCCGTTTCATGGATGAAACTTGTCATTTTTTTGTCAGGATGCATCAATCGAACAAATTCCAGGAATGGTACATTTCCTCCCGATTTTACATACATTCTATAAATAAACCGAATTGAAGTTATTTACTTCTGAGAGAAAAAAAATATAACAATGATTTTTTTTTTATTGAGGTAATCATCTCTAGTAGAACAAACAGAAACCTGATGGTTGAGTCTTACTGCTGCTTATCTGTTGTCTGTCTGGGGAAGCTTTGCATTGCCACGCCTCTCCATTTGTATCCATTGCCTTGACAGCAGCCCTCGAGAGAAACTCTGTTGTCCTTTTAGGACGCTTCCAACAACCAGCCAGCCGGCAGACGACTGTGGAAGAGCCACTCGTTCAGATATGCTTGAGCAGCAATGACAGTGCGCTCCCCTTCGAGACTGCTATGACATCACAGGCTGCCTTGGAGACAGCCGGGTGGCGGCGCCGCTCTCTTCTTTTCTCCCTTACGTTAATTCCTGTTACGGTTCATCTGAACACTAAGAGCTCCTAACTGCCTGACGCAAAATATCACATGCCCTGCCAACCACAGACAGCCTCCGTACAAGGCTCAGTAACTACCTCTTAGCACACTTTCTGTTGCACAGGCGTCTGCTTCTTGTTATATGCCATCTTGCTATTGCAAAGCTCATTAAAATGATCTCACCACCAACAATGAGGAAAAGGTTCAGTTTCATAAAAACTATTCTTTATGCGCAATGCTGGACGGATTTTAATCTCTAGAGAGCTTTTACATTTTTTAACACAGACCTTATATTTACTATTAATGTAGCAAACTTGCCTTCATGGGGTGTGACCTTTGACCTACTTTAGCCACTTTTCTACAGGACCATGCTAGATTGTTATTTTCCAGGTTATCACTAAAATCTGACTTTTTCCTTTATTATAGTTATTTTATTTTTCTAATAAAGAAATGTATAAACATGTAAGACAATACATAATTCTTCTCAATTCAAATGTTGAATGTGAATGTCATATGTTTTATAAAAAGATTCAAATGTCTTTCATTCAACGATGGCATATTTAAATTGGCTGAATTTAAAACCAGTTTTGGTAAAGAAATTCTCCTTGTGGCTACACTGTAGATAAAAAATTTTTTTTTTGAAGCCTCCAACATATAAACAAAATATTTAGTGAAAAAAATCAATTAATTGAAAAATTAATTTTAACCAGTCTGCTACCTCCAGACAAATCCTGCCTCACAAGCACTGAACTTTGGAATTGGTGACAAAGACTATCAGGAAAGACTTAGCCTTTCAATAACCGCTTGTATTAAGTGCATTTGTTTACATCATTTCACCTTTTTGTAAAGCAATTTTTGATGGACTGAAGGCCAACTCTAGAATCCAATTCAGTACTTACAACCTAGAAGTAGGCCATAAAACCTTTATTTGTCCTTGTGAGATACTGATAAAATCTTGATACATTTTATGTTTTAATCAGTTTAGATAACAGGATTTTTTCACCTTCATTTTTCATACTCAATCCAGGGTCAAAAATGTCCATTAATCAGTAAACAGAAACGATATTTGTGAAAACGTAATGACCGACTTTGTCAGCAATTAGATTTTTTAGGCTTATTAGAAGGTATAAAGTATAATACATTTTGATTGCTTCTAATAATGTTCAAGAAGTATTTTAAATGTATAATTCCTCTTTAAATGTGTAACAGAGATCATTCAGGCTGTTTTTAATTGACTACGAGGGTGATGTATTTATGAACAATGATATAGCATATCATGATAACAGTAAAGCCAGATAAAAGCTGACCTTTCCCTGAAATTCTTCTTCTACTCAAGTGGAAAATAATTTACTCTACTGAAACCATTTTACTTAAGTATGAAATCAAGTTTTTTTTTTATTTTAGAGCACTGAAATAACCAAGGACCTGAATCAGCGACAGAAAATGAGAAGTGTCAATAGCTGTGCACTAAACATGGTAATCAGGTCCTTTTAAGAATTTCGGTGCAACTCATTGTAGGTAGTCCTGATGTTCTGATTCATATAATTGCATGGTTCAGAATGTTGGGTTGTTGGTGCTGCCATTTTCTAAAGAACATTTTGTATTAATATAATCAAAGTGAATCATCGCTTTCCACTTTGAAGTTCAACAGAACAGTGCTGCTTTTTGTTCCATCAGTCTTCAAAAGGTAGATTATATGTATCTCAATCTAGGAAAAGGCTACTGAATCTTAATATTTGGTGTTGGTTAACGAGATGAGCTGGATGACCTCTCCTCTTTTTAAAGGTTTCTCATGTTTTTCTTGTTTTATTGTCCACGCAGCAAAAGGGAAGCTGTAGCTTCCACACTGAGGCACTTTTTTACCAGTAACACAAAGAAACTTAAAGTCTACCTATTAAACCCGATAGCGACCAGACTTTACCTGTGCATCCCTGAAATACATCTCGTACTGCTGCAGCATCTGCCTGCTGATCATGCTCCCGTGGTAAACGATGACATTAAGATGAGTCCACGTATGGAACTCTCTCTCCCAGTTTGCAATAGTAGAGAGGGGGGCGATGATGAGAAAGGGGCCTTTGATGCCAATACGGTAGATCTCTTCCAGGAATGTGATTGACTGGATGGTCTTTCCCAGGCCCATCTCGTCAGCCAAGATGCAGTTGCGCCTGATGGATGTTAGAGGGAAAAAAAGTGGTTAGTGGGGTAAACTGTGGCTATAAGAGATTCCCATGCTGCTGTATTACTAAAAGAAAGTTATAGATTTATCATGAGACTGTAGAAAGGAAAGAAAAAACTATTCCCAAGGCAAAAAAACCCAATAAACTGCAAACAATGAGGGAGAAAACAACATCATCAGCATTCATCACAGTAAAAAAAAATACTTGTAAAAAAACATTTGAAAATGCAACATAATCTCTCTGCATCGTGGTATAATCCTGCAACCCATTTATCCAGCTGTCCAGTGGGTGGGGGTATAATGCCTTGATGCTAATTGCAACGTGCAGATATTCCCACTGGCCTCTTAAGCAGCCCTCGAGTTTTGATGAATCTCCCTGCGTAGGCATACACTAACTCCCGCACGCTCACACATAACTAAACCAATTCCCAGGGTTAATGAAAGCGCCGCTACTTCACTCCAGATGCACGCCGTTGCTTTAGCGATCGTGGGGGAAGAAAAGCAACCAGCTGGTGCAGTTGTGTGCACCTCAACAGAAAATCTGACTCGCCTCTTGACCCCAACTAGTCCAAATAGGAAAACTGCATGGGAGGACCAGAACGTATAAGCAGGAAAGCTCATTCATTATTCATGATCTGCAACACCCAGATCTTTCCTAAAAATTACAATCGCAAGCAGAATATATTCAAATTTGGCTAATGCTTTCTTTAGTTAAGTATCTTTAATATATACACTACCGTTCAAAAGTTTGGGGTCACCCAAACAATTTTGTGTTTTCCATGAAAAGTCACACTTATTCACCACCATACGTTGTGAAATGAATAAAAAATAGAGTCAAGACATTGACAAGGTTAGAAATAATGATTTTTATTTGAAATAAGATTGTTTTTACATCAAACTTTGCTTTCATCAAAGAATCCTCCATTTGCAGCAATTACAGCATTGCAGACCTTTGGCATTCTAGCTGTTAATTTGTTGAGGTAATCTGGAGAAATTGCACCCCACGCTTCTAGAAGCAGCTCCCACAATTTGGATTGGTTGGATGGGCACTTCTTGCGTACCATACGGTCAAGCTGCTCCCACAACAGCTCAACGGGGTTCAAATCTGGTGACTGCGCTGGCCACTCCATTACCGATAGAATACCAGCTGCCTGCTTCTTCTCTAAATAGTTCTTGCACAATTTCGAGGTGTGTTTTGGGTCATTGTCCTGTTGTAGGATGAAATTGGCTCCAATCAAGCGCTGTCCACTGGGTATGGCATGGCGTTGCAAAATGGAGTGATAGCCTTCCTTATTCAGAATCCCTTTTACCCTGTACAAATCTCCCACCTTACCAGCACCAAAGCAACCCCAGACCATCACATTACCTCCACCATGCTTAACAGATGGCGTCAGGCATTCTTCCAGCATCTTTTCAGTTGTTCTGCGTCTCACAAACGTTCTTCTTTGTGATCCAAACACCTCAAACTTGGATTCATCCGTCCACAGCACTTTTTTCCAGTCTTCCTCTGTCCAATGTCTGTGTTCTTTTGCCCATCTTAATCTTTTTCTTTTATTGGCCAGTCTCAGATATGGCTTTTTCTTTGCCACTCTGCCCTGAAGCCCAGAATCCCGCAGCCGCCTCTTCACTGTAGATGTTGACACTGGTGTTTTGCGGGTACTATTTAATGAAGATGCCAGTTGGGGACCTGTGAGGCGTCTGTTTCTCAAACTAGAGCGTATAATTGACCCCACAAATGTGATGCTCCAGAAACTCAATCTGCTCAAAGGAAGGTCAGTTTTGTAGCTTCTGTACGGAGATTAACTGTTTTCAGATGTGTGAACATGATTGCACAAGGGTTTTCTAACCATCAATTAGCCTTCTGAGCCAATGAGCAAACACATTGTACCATTAGAACGCTGGAGTGATAGTTGCTGGAAATGGGCCTCTATACACCTATGTAGATATTGCACCAAAAACCAGACATTTGCAGCTAGAATAGTCATTTACCACATTAGCAATGTATGGCGTGTGTTTCTTGAAAGTTAAGTTTAGTTTAAAGTTATCTTCATTGAAAAGTACAGTGCTTTTCCTTCAAAAATAAGGACATTTCAATGTGACCCCAAACCTTTGAACGGTAGTGTATGAAATATTATTTAAAGATGTGTGTAGTGTCTTAGTTACACAAAGCAGTAGTTAACTAACACTGGAGATAAACACAGTCATTCACACGGATTAATACCGACCTGTTGTACCAGTTGAAAAGAAGCCAGTTGACCCCCTCCAGCTGGTAATCCCTGAGAGTGTTGTCATTCCTGTATTCCCTCGACTGCTCCCTCTTCTTCCAAAGGTTGGCTGGGGGCCGCTCCTTAAAGTAAAAAAGGTTAACATTATATTTAGGATCAAAACACAAGGTTTTCTAAAACAGTTTCAAAAGCATTTCAAAATTGTTTTTCTCAGTACAGCCTAACTTTTGATAGAGTTTCTCAATTTTTACAGGCAGAAAATAAAATAAGCTACTTATTTTTACATTTTTAAAATGGGGATATATCAGTACTGGTGTTGCTAAAAAGATAAAACAAGAAATCTGTGTGAAGATACAAAGCCCTGCTTCAGCCTACCACTCTGCGCGAGTCTGGCTTGACTGCCTGCAGCCGCTCAAACTCTTCAATCTTGCTCTGATCGACATCGTCCTTGAGCTCCCACGTGCTGTCCTCGTAAGGCAGAGAACACCACTTCACCAGGTAGTACACCACTTCCTGCAGCAGGCAGAGGACAATGAGCTCTGGAAATGACTAGAGCCAGGCTAAGCGTTGCTTTTGTAACAGTTTCAAAGGCTGTGAGACAGCCCATTAGGGTGGCCTTGGGCATTTCTATGATTCAAAGATATCACTACAGTGTAAAACATATCAAAAGGAAGAAAACCAACAAAAGTGAGAAGTGATAAAACACGTTCAGCAACAAAAGATTAGAAAAAACACGCGCTACTATGATATGTGCATAGCAGGCGGAAGATTTGCTTTACCTCGCCTGTGTCATTGTCCTCGCAATACGATACCTCCAGCACTCTGTCGACTTCTAAGTAGTCTGGGTTGAAAGGTTCCTCATCCATCTAAGAGGAGCAGAAGATGCAAAGAGAGAAAGAGCAGATGCTAAATAAGAGAGCAAATTCTAATTCCCACGCACCATCTGGAAACATAGAAACCGCTCTCCTGTATCGGCTCAGTAACTAAATAGATTTAAATAAATGCACAGATGTGCCATCCCACACAAATCGAACAGGGTTTTAATATCCATTCACAACCCTTCAACACATGTATACTAAACACAATTGTCCTAAATAATGTAATAAACGCAACCAAAAAAAAAAAGAAAATCTTATTAGAAATATTAGAATGAAGAAATAAACTGTAGACAGAAAGAAAAGCCATTTTACGGACACACAGCCTTACATCTGTGAAGAAGAGCGCCCTCTGTGCTTGTTTCATCTTGAAGCGTTTGATCTTCTGCTGAATCCTCTTGTCCTTTTCTAGCATCTGCTCTGTGGCCCATTCACAGTGAAGGTACGAGCTGACAAACACACAGAGACAACTATCAAAATCTGCTTTTTACAGACTCTGATTCGGAGGCAACTGTTCACATCAGAATACGGCGATCCCATTTACTCAATGGCCTCACATTTCAACTCATTTTAAAATTAGAAAGATAAACTATGCAATTAACACCTTCACCATTTTCGTTATTTGGCTGAAGGTGCTCCTGACAGTTTTTCTGATTTCAGAGGCTGTTCCAGGCTTTTGCATAAAAAAAGAATATAACAGAAATATTGGAAGCTGTCCCAAAGATATCTTCTTTTGCTTGTTTGTGGGTATATATCAGATATATTTCTGTAGATTTGTATCTTTCATCTATTTTCACCACCTGTCGCCATGTCCCTTTAAAATGTCCCCACAGAAATGTAAGATGTAGCTGAAACAATTTCTCTCTTTTTTCCAAAGTGGGTCCAACAATTTTCAAAATATGAAGAATAAATTACTTCGCTGGTTGTTTGATAATATAAAAAGCACCAGATGTCAACAGTTCCTACAAAGCGAAGACACGTCAAACATCTTCATTTAAATTACTATTTCATCCAACTGAAGAAATTCAGTAAACTGAAATCATTCATGACTAACTGCAAATGTAAGCATGCTGTAATGTAAGCATGCTGTAATGTAAGAATGCTGAACTATGTATGTAAACCCATCTTTTTATGCAATGAATGAAATGTTAAGAACAAAAAATACTTATTGAAAGCAACCTCAATCCTGATTTATTATCTCTAAAAGAAATAGATTCCAGCCCAAAGAAAATTTCTTTCAGAAAGAGCTAACACCTTCTTTCTGCTAGCTCTATTAAATTTAAGCTCATATCTCTCATATGACCCCCAAATTGTTGTCTAATTGGTTGATCATCTGGTGAGCTCCTGAGTTTGACTAAGAAGAAATTTTAAAATCCCTCAAAAAGGTTTTGCCTAGCCAAGTCAGATTATTATTCCCCATTTTCAGATACGTTTGACATAAATGTTTTCCCTATAAAGCTGTGCAAGATTGCAGTTTTCCTCCATCCACCTTAGATGTGGGTCCAGCATCGCTTGATAACTTCCTTTAAAAGTTTTTCCTTTTGTATCTGAGATTTCAGATCCAAACTGAAACAAACAGTCCTTCCGGTTTCTAAGGCCCTGTCCACACGTAGCCGGGTATCTCCCAAAACTGAGATATTTTTCTACGGTTTGGCCTGTTATCCACACGTATCTGGAGGTTTTCAGCAGCAAAAACGAAGCTTTTTAAAAACTCCGGCAAAAGTGGAGATTTGCGTTTTCTCCGTTTTCAGTATCTACGTGTGGACGGTTGAAAACGGAGTTTTAAAAGCCGTAACGCCACTTTCCGCGACAAAAAATGCTCCAACACCACATGTGCGACATGTTTACTCTCGAAAACAGCATTTATTTCCTCAGCGCTGTGTTGGTATCATCCATTGTTAAAGTGCATCTTGTTTGTTTGCTTTTATAAGCTGTATAACTGCTGCGTGCTGAAGAGAGGATATAAAGTTTCTCTTGACGGATAGGACTAGGGAGAACTACTGCCCCCTACAGGTTTGCCACGTCTATGAATGTGCTGAAAAACGCATTTATCCGGTTACGTGTGGATGGAGATTTTTTTTTCAAGGAGCAGAGGAAAATCTTCGTTTAAAAAAAAAACCCGGCTACGTGTGGACATGGCCTAAGTTACCTTTAGGCCCAAAGAGGCAATTAGCAAATGAACGAGAACTCCAGTTAGTTCCATAAGTGAGACGACCCGATTTCAGACAGAGAGAGGTACTCAACTCTTCCTTTATAAGCGGTTCTGGTGATGAAAGCTGACTGGTCCAAGTAGTACAGAGACTTTTGATTATTATACCTTAAACCAGTTTTAGCATTTTGAATGTTTATTTCCTTCTCATTAAACACAGATGAATGAAATAGACATCCTTCTGCTGTGTTATTTCATCTGCTTTTTTTTATACTTATTTAATTAAGTATTTTCCAAGTATGGATAATAATTAAATGCAATAATACCTTTTCATATATACACTAGAAACAGCAACAATTGAGATTTATTTGATAGTTTTGCAAAGCCCGGAAAAAATTCTCATTTGACTTAAGCATTAAAAGTTTAAATTGGATTAACAGAATTGCCAGGAGCAATGAATATACCACACACCAACTTAAATAATCTTAGCTGTAGCTAATAAGAATTTTAAATTGACAACTAAAGATCAACAGCAAAAAATGTAACTTACTAGTTTTTGTATTTTACAAAAAACTCCTCCACTTCTACCATAACCCCTGGAGACACCTAGAAGAGGTTGAAAATGACACGATATCACAATAAATGCAGCAGAATAATGGAGATTAAGTAAAATTACATTTTAACAAGGACAAATAGTTAATAGAAAGCAATGTGTAATTACCTCCTTCTTTATTATGCGAGAAGACATGATTTTGTCAACAATAGCAGCATCCTCCTCTGCAGGATTCTCCTTAGAGACAATAAAGATTTTAGTTCAGATGTTTCATTTAAGTCTCCAGAACAGAAAACTATAAATGATACCATATTTTGGCAAATAAAGTCATGCAACACAATGTAAAAGAAAGAAATTTCATGAACAAAAGAGTCAGCAAGAACAACCACATAAGTCTGAATACACCTAAATCATCAGGAATGTGGCTTAAATAAGCATTTTCTATTACACAGTAAAGTCAAACTAACTTTACAAGTGGTATTTTTTCAGACAGTATTCTTGATTTTCAATGTTCAATAAACATTTTAATTCATTTGAGAAACTGAAACTATAATTTTCCTTTTAAAGTTTCAAATAAAAAAAAATCAAGCATGATTTATGAGAAATAAAATCAGACAGCTATGCCTAATTATCAAAGTATTGGTCATTTGAAAAGAAAAATTGTTCTAAAAGGATCTGTGCAATCAAGGGGATATGTTTCATGACAACCACTACCGATGAATCAACTGCAATAATGTCCCTCTTGCAGAAAATTCACGTTCACAGAATTGTATCCACAACATTGAAATTAAATTTCTGCTATATTTATAAGCACTTTCAGTTATAACTATATTCCTTAACCATGATTACATAATCACCACAATGCCTTGATTTTTGTCCAACACCCACATCTTTTTCTCGTTACAAGGCTACCAAATTACTAAACAGACTCAAATTCTAATTAAGCTTTTTTCCCTTTCAGGTATGATTTGTGGGAAGCATTTGTGGAGCAGTTACAGTCTCATAATATGCAGCAGCAGGAATTCTTCCCTTTGCCTGCCTGTAGTGGAGCAGGTGCTATGTTATAAAGGTGTTACGGTTTTCAAAAGCTACTTCCATGAAACAAATTTACTCACAAATCTGAAAGCTCATTAGATATTGCAGGTGATAATAATGTACACTCAAATGTACACTATTTGGTTCGATTAAAAGAAACTCAAATATGATTTTGCTTGCTAGTACAGTTTGTTTGAGATGTTGTTAATGCAGACCAGTGACATTTGGTCCAGACTAACGAAACCGGACAGAGACCAATATTTTGAGGCGATCCCAGTCTGCTTCCAAACGGACTCTGGTGCGGTTCACTTCAGGTGTGAATACAAGCCAGCCTTGGTCCGATCCAACTTCCGGATAAAAGCCCTTTCTGTTCTTTGCAGGCGTCCGTAGCGTGATGTGCTTTGCATTCTCAGAGGTACCGTTTAGCGCACGTAATGCCTTTTTTTTCCATTTGGGTCGTTTTAACCCTGAACTGGTTGCGTCAGCACGGTCTAGAATGGGATGGTTGTGTTTCCATTAGCGTCTCAGAAGAATGGTAGTGGGTGAGGACATCGGCGGGCTTAACTAAAGCGCCAGCAAAAAGCAGTCACAAACTCATCATGACAACACTGATCCTCTCAAAAGTTAAAAGACTTTTGACTCACTTCACATCTCTCAGACATCGATCCATATATGCTTCTATTTCCTGATCTACGTTCACCACGCCAGAACTGATATTACCAGCAATCATCCAGTCTGTTGAGACTCCGACTCTGCATCCTTCCAACCTGATGTAGCAGATTCCAGCTCTCTGATTACCGCAGAGACCTCCTGTTTCTCTACTGCTCCCCACAGCTACCAGGCTTCTTCCTCCCAGACACTGAGGCCTCGCCGCAGATTTTTTTCCTCTCTGATTCCGACTTTTGACTGCTTTAACACTACCCCACCGAGACGTGAGCCAACCCGCGTGTGGAAGGAGGGGGGTGGGGTGGGGGGGTCAACTGCATTTAAAATGTTTAGTTCTTTTGTCAAAATTGCAATGTGAACGAACCGCCACAGCTCAAAGTTGCAACAACGTTGCAAAATTGGTCCCCAATCGTACTGAGTCCAGCGGACTAACAGGTGAGAAAATAACCCAAGTGTTGTTGAAAAGGTGCTGCAACAAGCACAAAATTGGTTTATTTTTGGCTAGAATCGGCATTAGCAGCAGCCCTGCTTCAGTACTGGGACTTCTTTGGTGAACAACCCACCGAGAGGGTCCAATTTTCTGTGCTGGATGCTTACTAAAATCCATCCATCCATCTTCTTAACCGCTTATCCAATTCAGGGTCACGGGGCAGCTGGAGCCTATCCCAGCAATTATCAGGCGTTAGGCAGGGTACACTCTGAACAGGACGCCAGTCTGTTGCAGGGCCAACACAGAGAGACAGACCATTCACACTCACATTCATTCCTAGGGACAATTTAGAGTGATCAATTCACCTATCATGCATGTTTTTGGACTGTGGGAGGAAGCCGGAGTACCCGGAGAGAACCCACGCATACACGGGGAGAACATGCAAACTCCATGCAGAAAGACCCTGGGCCGGGATACGAACCCACGACCTTCTTGCTGCAAGGCAACAGCGCTAACCACTGTGCCACCGTGCAGCCCGCTTACTAAAATATATCTTCAATATATTTTTTGGATATTCAAAAATATTGCTACTTCAACCAATGCTTTGTAATGATACAGTAAAGTGTACGTTGATGCAGCAAATAAGATGAAAACTGTTTTATGACCATTTCCAATTCAACTTGTCTGGCACATAGATGAAAACTACTTACAACAAAAAGCTGAACAGCAGGCTCCTTGGATGCAGCAGTGTTGGTTTTCTTCGCTTTCACAATAACTTTGACATCCTCATCTGACAATCTGGCCTCGAGCTCCTCAGCATACTTCTTTCTCTTCACCTGACGATTCGACCGCCTCTTCTACAGAATCACAATGAGAAGGAGACAAATTCACATTTAATCAAGTGGTTTGAAGTCAGCTTCACTAAATAAATTAGCATTTTTAAGTACTCAGGTGTGTCCTAAACATAGTTTATTTTTTTTTATATATATATTTTTTTCATTTTTAATTAGCTGACCTTATTACAACAGAAAGATGATGACTCAAAACAGATCAGTATCTGTACAATTTTCTGTCTTTGTAACCCCGTATGTATAAATGTACATAAATTACTGCGCTCTGCTGCCGTATCGGTTTGAAAAAGTGGTATCGTTGCATCCTTAGTAAAAAGAAAAGAAATTATGAACTGATTTAAAAAGGCTTTAATACATCTAAATGGTTTGGTTGCAATATTTTTGGTTTCATAAGGAACACTACTTAGAAAGGTGTGAAAGGGCTCTGAAATTAACTAATCCTACAGGTCTCATATAGTAAATTTCTGCTGTAAACTCACTTAGTTCAGACAATGGCCCCTGTGTTCACTCTGGGATTATCAGGTGATTAAACAGTCTATAACATTAGCAATCATGATCACATCAGTTCCATTACCCCCCCCCCCCAATTTAAGGCCAGCGATGATGGGTGTGTAAGAACATGTCTGTATGTGGATGAGATCCAGATGAACCGTCTGTCTGGGAATAATACTTGTAATAATAATAATAGCTGTTTTTTAAGCTGCATCTGAAATGACTGAGCCTTCATTTGTTAATACAACCGCATAGAACCTTGTAGAATATGTACATTTTTAGAAACAATGGTTTTATTTTAATGACATTCAACATGTGATGAACACAAAACATTTACACTTTGATAGTATTAAATATTAATGATGCAGAGCTCCCAAAGCTGGCAGCTTTAAGTAACAGGCCCCTGGCTATACTGAACTCCTGACACCTGCTGATGTTGTTTTGCTTGTGACTATAGACGTCAGCCGCATTTATAATTGTAGCAGCTTGTAGCAGCATGGCCCGTTTTCATGCGTACTGCTTGCAGAGTGTATCATTACCAAATGTGGAATTTCTCAACGAATCTAAGCAGCTTCCTTTCTGTCTGTGTGTGACATGACCAGTTCTGCACAATTATTCAGATAACCCAAGAGAGAAGCCTGTGTAAGAGAAAGAACTAAACGGAGAGCAGTGGAACCACTAGTTATTACATTATAGGATGTTCAAAGAAAGTAATAAGTTTATAAAGATAAAGATACAAAATTACCTATTTAATGCTTGTCAATATGTGATTCACTGGGACTACATTATAGTATGCTACAAGCTAAATAAGAGTTGTATGAAAACAAGAGCACACTTGCTGACATTAGCTTATGTTTGCAAAAGGCTCAGCATGAAAATATTCCTAAAATACAGAGTTTTACATGTTGACTCATACATTTAGACAGAAATGATAAGCTATGCCCATTTCAGGTGATGCTTCTTCAGAACTTTACAGCACAGAAGCTTTCTTAGTCGAGTTAGACCCAGTATCAGCAGATCTTTAATAAGTTGGATCAGTTTTGAGGGCAAACAAATCTTGATAGGGACGGCTGTAGCAAAATAATATATATCCTACTGATTTGCACATAATCTTCTGAAAACCCATGCTAAAAATCTAATAAATGAAGTATAAAAATCAAAAGAATAATTTGGGGGGAAAAAAACAAAAAAACAGGAGAGCTTTGAAGTCCAGCTTTTGTCTCTGCCTTCCTGTCAAGTTGTTATAATTATCTTATGCGTAGGCTGCTGCATCCTGAATCAATACACAAGCCCCTCCTAAAGATAATATGTAGTTAATTAGGAATAAATACCACTGAGCCAAAGTTAATTAGGTGCTCATTATAAAATCCCTGACGAGATAGACCCTCAAATCAGCAAGCTGAAGCTGACCAGAGGCAGGGAGTCGAACCTGCCACCACAATAAGGATGAAGCCCTGAGGAGTCCAGACTTCTGTTGTAGCCGTCGGACCTGCTACCTCCACTCCTGTCACTGGATCATTTTAAATGAGTCATCAGCAGAAACTTTTAATTAAGGCCGGGGGCAACATTTAACAAGGGTAATTATATCATTGGATAAAGTCCGGATAGGTCTCAGAAAACTGGGAGAGGTGGGATGAAGCAAGGATGGAGGGGGAAACAATAAATCATCCTCATGTCGATCACATATCTCAGATACCAGTCTATTTAATGTATGATATTTCATTTTAATCTAGCTCCAAATTCAACATTTAAGTCATTTAAATAACCAAAATATCTGAGGGAATATTTCATTTGGGATAAAATCCCCAAATCAAATAGAGAATTTGAGTTTCATAAGTGGATTTAAGAAAACAAATACCAGTGAGGAGGTAGTTTCTGATGCTGTATGGTAGACAGCCCAGCTGGACTGTCAGTTTTCTCCATCATCAACAAACAGAGGAATGTGTATTTGAGATAGCCACCCACTAACTGACCTCTTCATGAACCACCGTCAATCCTTTCAAGCTCAAGCTGTGAGCCTTCCTCTCTGCTCCACAGCAGCATGAACGCCAGTCAGGCCGACAACACCACTTCCCTGTCTCAGTGTTGTCAGAACAGAAAGAGAAGAATAGCCAGGCGGCGTTGTTGGTGCTCCGTGAGCCACGGTGCGACACCACATGAAGCTACGCCAAAACCACATCTGAACCTAATTAGAGGTCAGTCAAAGGACCCTAAATTTCCACCTGACAAAGTGTTGAGAGGAAAATGGTCCAAGATTTACTATACCAACTTCACACTACAAGGTTTGGTTAGAAATAATCACCAATTTGTCTTTTTCTGAGTGATGAAAAAAAAAACAAGAAAAAAACAAAACAAGGGAGAACTCACAGAATCGTCATCCTTAGAAGCACGACCAGGAGGTGGATCGTCATCAGATTCCTCCTCTGAAGACTCTGGCTTTCGCTTTTTCCTTTTTCCAATCTTGATGACAATTTTCCTAAAAGAAAAAAGGAAAAAAAAACAACATATCATGAGTGAAGAAAAGTGGCTCAAAGTTCCTAATGTGAAACATTTTCTAGTAAAGGAAAACTCTGAATCAAAGACGACCCCCAACATTTGGTCAGATAACAAATTCAGCTGTTTAGATCTAACGTAAAACTGAAAATCAGAATCCGTCCAGGTAAATAGATAATTGGTGCATCTGAAACAATTCCAGTTCATGTGAGACTTAAATACAAAACGTCTCATTATATTGCAACTGTTTCTCCGATTAGATTGGGCTCCCAAACTGCGCTTTATGCAACAGCTGGTCACAGCGAAAACTATCAGCCAACGAGAAAGTGACATTGCTTACAAAAAAGAATAATGTTGCGTGTTTAAATTGCTTGTTTAGTGAAGTACTTAGGATATAAGTCTATTTGTCACGAATGATCAGAAGGATGAGTCGACTTTCAAAAGTTATTTTCCTGCTGACAGGTATGCAGCTAAACATATTGGCACCAGGAGTTATTTCAATTCAACTCAGATGATTTAAATGACACCAATTGACTACACATGACATCTCAAAACACTGCAAGTCATTTCATTTCATTTATACCTTCCAATTAATCCTTCAGTTTATTACTCTTTTTTTGTCCCATAAACTTGTTCTACACAACCCTCCAACAGATTTATCTGCAACAATGCAGTTCATGTTGATTTCAATGAAATACCACATCGCAGGTATTAAAATGCTTATGTGAGCTGTTTGTGTTTAATGAGTTTTATTTTTTACAGAAATTAACACTTGGCCTTCAAAGATGGAAGAGCAGAACGCTGAATTAGGAACAAGCTCGACTGTTTCTGTGTTTTGCATTCCCAGTCGTATTATTCGGTGACCTTTCCAAATATTTTCCCTCACTACAACTGATGCAACTGTATCCTATCAAGTGCTTCTCTTTTTGCGTTACCCCCAGCAAGTCGGACGCACCCAATCTTAGATTTGGTATATTACACAAAAAAATATACACAAAAAAATAAAAAAATGAAACAGTGCTGGAGCATTTTAAGGGTAAAATCTGGAAATGAAATACATGTACTGGTTTATCCTGCATGCAAATACCAAAAATGTTGCTTTTAATACAAGCAAGTTCTGCAACAGTAAACCGGTAGAGATGCAACCTACGCCCAACTAATGGTAGCTCAATACAACCTGTAGCCTTTAACAAGACACGGGCCTCAGCATTTACTTACAGAGAAGTCAGACTTATTGTCAGGACATACAACTTAGAAATTATTTTAGGCCAAGCATGCCGGTGAATTACAGGATCTTGCTTATCGTTTTGTTTTCATAAAAGATTAATTGTGTTAACATTACTATTTAATCACATTTTATTATGCGTTTTATTATTGTGTTGCAATGTCTGCTGTTGCCAGAACGAGATGAATTTTTTTTTACAGTTCATTACAGCCCCCTGGTACTGAGATATACGGAGGTATCAAAACATTTTAATAATAGCAACATTACCACTTTCGTTACCAAAAAGACGTTACCAGACATCCTGTGGAGGTAAATGATTCACTACACAGAGTCAGCTGGCCATAGCATTTCTAACAAAGAAAAAGTAAACAACCCAGCAAAGGAAGCATATTCATCTCCTCATTTCCACTTTTCTCATTAATCCCCATAGCATTTAAATAAAAACTGAAATTCCCATGCAGTGTCAATTTAAGACTTGATTTACCCTCTTCATCTGATAATTCTTCAGACAACAAATGAAACGCGGATTAAAAAATAAGTAACGGCTTTAATCTTTGTTCAACTGAAACATTCTAAGCAAGTGAAAAACTGACTTCTCCTCTATCCACTTCTGGAAGTGTGGTGTTAATCGTTTTCCTATTAGGATCAGAGATAAAGACAGTTTCCTAGAATGCATGAATGGTGTTTAACTTTTTAATTACATTGTGGGAAGAGCAGGGACACTGATAAGCAAACATGCTTTGAAAACATGCAAATATCACTCGAGACTTTGTTAAAAACACACCAGTTTCTCTAAAATGCTAATCAGTTCTGTGGACAAGAAATAGATTTGTGTTTTTGCCAGTAAGAAATAAACATTAAGTGATGAATAACTAAAATAGACTCAGTGTTGCATACAGTGTATGGCAAATTATAGCTCTTCAAAGACTAAACTTAACCCTTTTTCTGTGCTCTTAATAGTTTAAATTAGTAAAATGTGACGTGTATTATCTGACTCCTTTTAATTTGATGCTCCTAAATAAAATGAAGTACAATCAATTGTCGCTAGAAGTCCCAAAATTATAAAAAGGGTGCAATTCAATCTAAGCATAATTCTAGCTGTTCTATAAACAACCAGCACCATATAGACCAAGTTTATAGATGTTTAAAGCAGAACTAAGGTACACAACAATCACCAGTGTGAGAGAGAACGGTGGCAGCATCATACTGTGGGAATGTTTTTCTTCTGCAGGGACAGGGAAGCCAACCAACGACAGTGCGACTTGGATCTAATCATAAACAATTTGTTACAATGGCCTGGTCAAAGTAGAGAGCTAAATAACGGAAAATCTGTGGCAAACTCTGACAAGTGCTGTTTACGGTTTCTGTCCATCCAACCTCACTGAGCATGAGAAAACACGCAGAGAAGAATGGGCAATGAAATTTCAGTCTCTGGAAAGCGAGGCTGGTAGAACGTGCTTGTCTGCCACAGTTTGTTAAAAAATTCAAACCATTTCACTATCGTTAACTACTTTGGCTTGGTCGATCAGATAAAAATCGCAATAAAATACATTGAGATTTGTGGAGACCAACTCTTTAACTCATCTGTGAAGTAAAAAAAACTAAAACAATAGTACTCAAGCTGATTCATGGAGCTGCACACTAACAATGAACTGCCACACCTGAAGACATCCCTATTCCTGTAACATCATATTCCCTTTAACAAATCTCACAGACGATCTCAGATTTCTTGTTCCCAACATTCCCTTGTGCTTTTTGACAGGAGCTGATGCCAAATACAAACCCTTCACATTCACTAACAATTTAAGGTAAGCGACAGACACATATCCATAGAAATATATATATAAACTAATACAGACTACTCTTGATAACTATCAGCATGCAGCGCAACCAAAATATGATTCAGGTTTGATGAAGGTTCCAAAAATAGCTTTATATAAACTAAGGATGTAAGAAAATATCAATATACCAATATATCACGGTATTTTATGTAATGATATTATATCGATATTCAAGAGCAAAGAATCAATTTTTGATTTTTTAGAATTTCAATGAAATTCTGACCACGCAATGATTTTGGCAGTAAAATTGACAGTAGGACTGGTAATTGGCGGCTTTGTCACTTCCTTCATTCCAGTGGATCAACTACAACTAGTAATAAAACTGGATGAGTTATGGATGAAACATACGGGAGTGTTTAGGATGTTGTGACAGGTTTTCTACAGTTTAACTCAGTTTTGAAAATCTCAGTATACAGTATTACTCATCATATCGTGACATATCGTATAGTGTCCTCTGTATCGTGATATATATTGTATATCCTGATTCTTGCCAATACACATCTGTAACACAAACTATTACAAATGTCAAACTTGAAAAATTATAATATGGTGCAAAAGTTCAATTATTTCACTATTTCAACTAAAACAATGATACTAATGTACAATATAGGCTCATTACATGCAAAGCGAGATGTTTCAAGCCTTTATTTGTCATAATTTTGAGGATTGTGGCTTACAGTTTATGAAAACCCCCATGCGGCCGCTGGGGAGCACCAAGTTTCCCCACCGCGTACCTAGGAAATTTTCTAACCATGCGGATGGTGCCACGCAGGAAAACATGGCGGATTGGCACGAGCTCCTGCCGGCAGAGGTTCGTAAATAAAGACATCTTGATGATTCGGCCCATTGAGATCACTGTGATCAATATATTGTTCAAAATTCTTGGAGAGAAATTGCTATCACACTTGGGAAAGAAGAGGACATTTAAACAGCATAAAAGTTATTTCTCTTCATTTAAGCTCATGTTGTGAACAACAGTGATTTCTACTAAGGTGTAGTGTTGTATGCATGCCGTGGAGCCCTATCCCCCACCTCCCCCCTTACAGTATACAACAGTGCAAGACTGTGTCTTGGCCGGTTCCACACGTCTCATTTCCGCATGGAATGTACATGCCTCAAGCATAACCTAAGCTTTATGGGAGATCAGGATGCTTCAATTGCAGCCGTCAGCTCTTCTGCATTACTTAGTCTCATGTTGCTGGCCAATCAAGCACAGTAATCCCATGGTCATTGAACCAGGTTTTGGTCGTTTTGGCAGTGTGGACAGGCGCCAAATCCTGCTGGAAAATGAAGTCCGTATCTCCATAAAGCTCTTCTGTAGAAGGAAGCATGAAGTCTTCTAAAATGTCCAGGTAGATGGCTGTGTGGACTCTGGACTTAATAAAGCAGAGTGGACCAACACCAGCAGATGATATGGCTATCCAAATCAACACAGACTATGGAAACTTCCACTGGAATTCAAGCATCTTAGATTGTGTGCCTCTCAATTCTTCCTCCAGACTCTGGGACTTTAGTTTCAAATAAAATGCACTTTTACAGTTGTTCTTTTCCCTTAGCCCAGTAAAGATACTTCTGTCGTTGCTTATTCAGTAACGGCTTGACAAGAGGACTAGGACATTTGAATCTCATGTCCAGGATCTGTAAGTGTGGTGGCTCTTGATGCACCAACTCCAGCCTCAGTCCACTCCTTGTGAAGCCCCCTAAAGCCTGCAGCACACGAGAGCAATCTGCAGAGCTAACAGCTAAGTCATTTGTGTGCGCCTATTGTTTGGTAATTATTCCAAGATTGCAGCCCACGGAGAAAAATTATATTTTAGAAAATAAAGACTCATAGAAATTTTGCCACACTATACCTTTTTATATGATGCGCTGGACGCCTCATCAACAAAATGAGTAGCAGCATTTCCTCCATATCCATCTCGGTCTCAGTTTCATTCATTTTTCTGAGGTAAGGGATGAGGGAGCTGCCATCTTGGAATCATGTGATCAGAGAGCGCGTTTTGATTGGTTGCTTAAATATTTGGGCTCAGGACACAGCTCACAGAGAGCGCACATAGCAAGGTTTTTGCCTCGCGAGGCCAAAAAATATCAAACCCGTTGGATTTTCACCTCGGCGCCGCATGAGGCAGAAAACCCACCAAACAAAAGGGCGAACACGACGAGCCATCTGCTGAGCAAACTGCCTCAAATGACAGATTGCTCTCGTGTGCGGCAGGTATAACACTTTTGAATGGCGTTTTGCTGACAATCCTTTCCAAGCTTTGGTCATCCCTAATGCTTGTGCACCTTTTTCTTCCACATTTTTCCCTTCCACATAACTTTCTATTCATTTGCTTTGATACAGCACTTTGGGAACGTCCAACTTCTTTTCCAATTACATTTTGTGGCTTTCTCTCCTTATGGAGGACGTCAATGATGGTTTTCTGCACAACTGTCAGGTCAGCAGTCTTCTCCATGACTGTGATTCCAACTGAACAAGACTGAGAGACCATTTAAAAGCTCAGTAACCCGCTCAGGTGTTTTGGGTTAAATACCTGATTAGAGTGTGACACTTTGAGCCTAAAATATCCAACTTTTCACATTATTCTATCTTTCTGATGTTTTTGAATTTGGGGTTTTCATAAGCTGTAAAACATAATCGTCCAAATTATATAAAAAGCTTGAAGTATCTTGTTTGTATGTAATGATTCTATATAATTAATTTAACCTTTTAAGATGAATTACAAAAATAATATAAACTTTTGCACGATATTCTAATTTTTCAAGTTTCACCTACAAACATACATCCTGCGTGTGTACATCCTAGGCATTAATGAGAGCAGAACTGCACAAAATCTAAACCACATCTTAGCAGTGGGTACAATCTGTTACACCCTGCTGTGGCAGATAAATGAGACCACCCAGGGATTTAATAACATTAGTTTAAATGTACAAGCTCTCCCTGACTGAACAGTTTTCATAAAGAAAGAAGAAGACACTGCTTTCCAACCAACAAAGCTACCAAGGAAAGAGCTACAGTTACTCATCAGAAACCTGATCAAGACCCTTTGATGTTAGAAACAATGTCCACAGTATTGGGAAATATAAAAATATTAACAATAATTTAAACAGTGAAAAGTTTAATAATTTCAGCCATTTTCTCAAAACTCATACGCAGAGATTCCTTACTTAGAGTCTCATTTCAAGCATTGACATCAGCAAATTGGGATTATTATAGTTCGCAGATAACGAAACCAAAACACTGATGTTCTCAGCAAGATAGAAGTTCTTGAAAATACCAACAAGAAAAAATTTATATTTTGTTTTACCGAACTGTCCTCATACAGTCCACACCATCAAGAAAACCTGCTTGCTTGACAGTAGTGAACAACACAGCCACGGCTGTGGCTCTCTTTTCAGATGAAAGTACAATTACCATTTAATTTTGAAATCAAGGTTCCAGTCAGTGAAGATCTGGGGGTCTGTGTCATCTGCTGCTGTTAGTTCACTGCGTTTTCAACTTCAAAGTTAGCACGATGATCTGTCAGATCCCTCTTTCTAAGCAGTTCACATTTTCCTCTGTTGAAGAGC
Source organism: Apricaphanius iberus (assembly GCA_028564705.1). Taxonomy (NCBI): domain Eukaryota; kingdom Metazoa; phylum Chordata; class Actinopteri; order Cyprinodontiformes; family Aphaniidae; genus Apricaphanius; species Apricaphanius iberus. The sequence goes on from JAPXFQ010002074.1 coordinate 662,795, forward strand.
TATACGGAGATGTCGATTTTATTTTCCAGCAGGACCAGACACCTCAACACTCCGTTGTATTGGCCATATTTATGTACATGCCATATTCAAATTTTCTTAATACCTCAATGTTTTAATTACTTGAAAATCACAACGTTACAAAACTTAAAATATATCACTATGTGTAACACATCCATACACTGTCCTAGTTTTACTTTTTGAGCTGAATTACTGAAATAAATTAAGCTAACTTGATGATGATCTTGCACTGAAATACTGTAATTTAGGACAAGTTTCTTCTAGTTTTGCCCCTGTATGCCGCTCTTGCTTTTTCTAAATTAAATTAAATTTCTCTATTTGGCTCTCCCTCAGGAATTCCAGCTATCTTGCATTTCTAATTAGACTACAGCTGGCCCTGATCTGACATTGCTGAGTGATCCCTGATGATCTGCAACCACAAGCTTTTTCCCTCAGAGTAATGGGCTAGATGCCGTTCAAAGCTTTTTTGGCTACGGTTCTCCTATTGTACCAAATAACCCCCCCACCCCACCCCATCCTTTGCCCCCACAGAGTTGTCCTGCCCTACTTGGCGTGCAGCCACGGGAAGTGTGCGTTTGAGGTTTGATTTTTAATGGGTTCAACACTGGGCAGGGTTTTTGAAAGCACAGGCTATGGTAGTGCTTTAGCACGCCACAGAGACCGCCTGCATCGCATTTTTTGTTGATCTACCTTGGAAATTCTAACAAGATGGGAACAACTTCTCCTCAAAACTGCCATTAGGTGTGTTCTGAAAGTGTTTGCTTATGCTAAGCATCCTGAGGGGCTTACTGATACAGCCGTGCTCATTCTTGTTGGGGAAATCCCCCCCCACGTTCTTATGAATGGAAGGCTATAATCTAAGTGTAACACAGCTAACAAGAGGAAGCAGTAGTAACAGCGGCAACATGGCCTCTGTGAAAGACAAATACTCCATCAGCAGAGTGCACATGGCCACACAAGATTTTGTCTTTTTTCAGCAAATGCTTTAAGAACGGGCACTTCTCCTGGTCTCACTTCCTCACACAAACACGCACACAAACAAGAGCCACAAACCTGTTCAAAGAAACCACACACCAGCACACGTGAACACATGTGCACCCTGCAGGGGATTAACTAGGGGGAAAAAAATAATTAAAAAAAACAGCTTTAGCCTTTTGTAATAAAAAATGAGGGTAGAAGAGATTAGACACCTAGGATGCAAGCTCTGAAATACTAACAGCTATACTCTGGCGCGTATACACTAGACTTAAACCTCCATTTTCTATCATGTAATTGATCTCACAAGCTCCATTTTGTTTGATATTTTCCCGCTACCCTGCTGCTTTGTAATGTAAGCAATATCTGGAACATGCCTGCTCACAGGAAACACACTGCATGCACCGCTTTGAGCGAGCTGGAAGAACTAGATTTATATTATGGGGTGGGGTGGGGTGGTTTGGGTGGGGGGGGGGGACAGAAGGGGATGAGTTGCGCAGTGGTTACACTGCATGATTATGAGGGCACTTTTCAGCAGGTAGACTGCCTGAAAAAGCAAATTTCAGCACACAGACGGGTAATCAGTTGAGCCTGACCCATAAAATAAAACAAACATGCATACTACTCAAGGTTTAGTTTATGATGATCATAACCTAAAGGTTTTGATGTTTTTTTTTCTTCATAAATTTTACCTCAGGAAAATACAGACCATGTGTATAATTTATTATCTTTGTCACAAGAGTTTTTCCTTTTTGAAGAAAACAAACTGATAAATAGTCTCAGTGATATCAAAAATTATTTCTCATTGCTCTGCAAAAAAAGGGATTTGCAGGTTTTCATTTCACCCATCCATATAGCTAAAATAATGTATACCTATACAATGTAACAAATATCTTCCAGTGAAAATAAACTTTTTGAAAAACATTTATCTGATATGAAAGATAAAGTAAACTTAGTGGGAACTGGTTGAACCCTTCTTATGAAATCAGCTAAAATGTCAGCATTAGACACAGTTGAGCTCAAATTTCAAACTGCTGCTAACGATGGATACAAGTCGGAGCTACAAAGTACATCACACCTGATATAATTAGTTATGCAAATACAGCAGTAAAAATAATAGTCTTCTGAAACATGACACAGACATTATACCTACACACAAGCAGTTACATGTTAAAGGGGTAGTTAAAATGTTTTGAATTGTTGTTCTTTTAAGGTGTTCACAAAAATTTTCAGATATGTTTCTGTAAAAGAGGCTGGCATGGATAAACGTGTACCAAAGAGTCAAGCTTGGGGCAATTCAAGGTGGGGCTCCGACCTAAGCAGATTAAAGTCCGATCAAATGAACTTAATAGCTACAACAAAACCTTCACAATGGGGTTACTTATAAATGAGTCAGTTCTTTACATAGAAGGCTGCTTATCTACGCTAAAAAGAGCTTTGATCTGTTAGCAGTAATATTCTATCTGAATGATTAATTGCAACACTAGATGTACAAACTCACAAGAAGTGAAGCTACTTAAAAAAGAAAAAAAGCTGTATTGTAGAAATAAACCAAAAGCCTAATGATGGCCGTTTTATCGCCTTTTAAAAAACAACCAAGAAGTTTGATTTTAACTAGAATCAGGCAATTTTCACCCTAGATCCTCAGAAATGTTTTCGGCTTATTGAGGCAGTGCGAGAGCAGGAGAGACCAAGACTCTCAGCAGACAACAGGAAGGCTGAATAACTTTAACATCAGTCATTAAAATGCTGAATATAAAAATGTGTGACCTTTTGAAAATCTCAGAATTAAATAGGTAGTAATGCTAGGAGTGCTAACTGTGCTAATCACATTAATGATTTTTTAAAAATAAGACTAAGCCTAAGAAACTGGGGCTTGGAAGTGTGTTATAAACTTTTAAAAGATGGATCTCTGCTTTTTTATACAACATGGCCGGTAATTTTGTTTATCTAAACCTCCACTGTTCAGACAAAAATCTTATGGTAAGATACTTAAAACTGTGTTGATGCCAAAAAAAAAAAAAAAATCTGAGAACATTTCTTTTTCTTGTGATACTTGCTACCATCATGGTGAAATCATTGCCCTGATGGGAATCCTAACAAACCATCATCTCTTATTAAAGCAGACAATGACATTCCTTCAAACAAAATTTAAATAAAAATGCCACTTGTGCAAAAAAAAAAAAACTCACAATGAGATGGCTTCGCTAATGCTAAACAGATTTACATTATAACGTTACTGGTATACATAATTTTAATATAGTTTAACAGTTTGTTGGTACATTCATGTCCTCTCTTAATTACTTTAGTTGTTAGTCAGGGAGATTTTCCAGGATGATAAAACCTTTTTTTACTCTTCCAGAGGCCTTGGTAAAGCAAACATTCTGAAGACACTGGCGAGAAATCAAAATAATTAATTCTAGTGGAAACCGAGCTAACTGTATGGTGGTCTCAGAGTAAAAGACAGTTGAGCACACAGACAATTAGGGTAATAGTCTTATCTCAGGCTCCATTCCCTGGTTAAAAAACGGTCAGATAATGCAATGAAAGCCTGAGCACACAGTCAACAACGCACACAAAACCTCAGGTTTTCTTTGCCCCATCTAGCACATTCCTTCATAAGACAGAGGTTAAAGTGGTGACTCTAGAAGTTAGTACTTCTGCTCCTAGGAATGATATTAATCGGCAGATCCTACTGGTAAATGCTTATTAACCAGATTAAACCCTTCGATAAATTGTTCACCAAGTCTTGTCTGCATCTCATTTGTGCCAGCTAAATAAAAGGTCTTTCATGAAGTATGCAATGCAAAAGGATCATTAAAACAAGCAGGTTTTTTTAGGATTGGCTTTTAACATGCAATATGGTGAAAAAAAAAAAAAAAAAGCTTTTCGTACCAGCCAGCTAAATATTACATAATAAATTGTACAGACCAAAAGTACAACCTTGCTTCATCAACCCTGCTGACAAATCTCAATGTAAAGTATGAAAATGAGTAAGTGAATGATGCAGGCCCAGTTACAAAGAGGCAAAGTCCAAGAGAGATTTTGAAACATTGTATTACCTGCATGGCAATTATATTTTATGTATTGTGTGTACAAAAAAAAAAAAAACAGCCCTAGAGTCCATAATTCAAATGAAAACGCCACCTTTAAAAATTTATTGCAGCAGATGCTATTCTAACGCTGTTGTAACAAACTGTACACCCAAGCGGTGTTGTATTACGGCTGGAATGTTCTGCCAGGGCAGAAATTTTCCTCCAGTCTGTCAAGCCTACGTCTAGTCACACCCCGCCTTTAACGAATACACTTTGGTTTACATTAATTAGCTCAAACTTCTCACTTTTTACTAGGAGTAAATCTCAAAAGCTAGGGTTGAAATTGGAGTCAAATTCAAGGAAATTTATGGTATAAATGTGGTGGTGTTTGAATTGATGGTATTACGTTTGCCTTACAGCGTCAAAAAACACGTGGTCTGCTGAACGTAACTGAACCAACTGGATTTCTTTTTGCAAATCAAGAAATGCTTGCTTATCACTTGATGGAAAGCAAAATACATCAATCCATTTCAATCATTTTTTTCCACTCTATTATTTAACTTTATCATCAAAAAATGAACTTGTGCTCCTCATAGAGTGCTTAAGCATAATCAACATATCTCCTATAATAGAAGCAATTAGCTGTCTGCTCTTTTTTTAGATTACCAGAAAGGTAAAAAGCTCTACAAACATGAAATCTTCCAAGGCTACGAATCTTCACACCTCATATGAAACAGTCACGCACTCCCACAAACCTCTAGTAATACACAGTTACGTGTCACGGCCATGTCTGAGGTAAGCATCGTAGCTACATAAAAACAGACACACAATAGAAGGTCAAAGAAATGTCAAAAACGTTTCTAGTCTCATGCTCAGCTAATATTTTGCACAAACAGCCAATAAATATCAAAGCAAGAACTGGTTTGAAGCACTCCTGTAGAGACCAAAATTTCAGCAAATGGATTAGGTATGTTATATCTTTGATATTGATATATTATTAGGCTTCACATTGGTATATCAAAGTATTTTGGAGACGTATAAACATGTCTCCACTCTCCAGCTATACTAAAACATTCTGGTCTCTGAATCAAAAATCTAAATGATCCATGATATTATAAAAACTATGCTTGTTAACAAATGATAAACCATCTTTCTGTTCAACATCTGATACACGAGCTGCTCAGCACTCTCAACAATTTAAAGACTGCATCAACAAGACTGATGATACCATCTACCAGAACTGGGCGATAAAAAGCATAAGGTACAAATTATTTAATTCAGCTAACGGTAGAGATTTTGAAAATACCGGCCTACCATGATTGCGTATGTGGACAATGTCATCAAGCTTTGCCTACCAACTACCGGGTACGCAGGGAGATGAATGATCATCACAATATGAAAAAGATGTTATAAGCTTATAACAATAGATGTTATAAGTTTAAAACTTGTCTTCTATTTTAAAGGAACAGACACCTGGTGAACTTGAAAGGGTTTTTAGTTCATATATCTGCATCCTCATTTGTGTGAAATATTAAGTGTATAAATACATAATTAGGAAAGCAGGAAGAAATGTCATTTCTCTTTATATGTTGCACTTCAGCAATACAGCATTTTTTTGTTTTATAATATTTAGATTTTTTTTGGATAGCCTCTTTATTTCTGTTTTTTTGTGTTGCATTGTTTGGAAAATTATTTGAAAATTATTTTTATAAAATTACTTACAAGGTATGCGTTTTGTATGCGTTTTTGGGGTCGATTATCTGCGGTAATGTATCTGGTATGTGAGAATTTTCAAAAACAGTCATTATGACATGCATAAAACAAAAGAAAATATCACAGTAAGTATTGTTACCGCACATGCTTCAGATTATATTGAAAGATAGATTTGAGGCCATATCATCCAGCCCTACAATCTACTCATAATCTCAGCTCTTGCACCTTCCTTGTGTTTGATCCAGAGATCCAATAAGAAGTCTACCAGTGACTGATTGTATTTGAGGCGATTTTTGACAAAAATGGGTTTAACCGGTGATTAGAAACTAAAACTCTTATCTTTCCTTCAATAGAATATACACCACAATTACCAACAGGTCACGCTGACAACATTCTTCAGTGTGGAAGCTGTTACTGAGTGAACAAGACAGACATACTCATTTAGAATAGAACTGAATAATCCTTTAATTCTGCTACAAGGAACATTTTCTATTGAAGGGTTTCAAATGTTCATTTAGGCTGCTAGTTTAACAAACGGATGAGACTTCAACTTTGGTTGGACACATTTAACATAAAATGTTGGCTGATCAGTTTTGTTGCTTCTCTTCAGAATATCACAGTGGCTACGTTTACATGGACACAAGTAATCTTATTAAAAGCCTGATGGGAATAAAAATGCTTCATGTAAACACGGCATTCAGATGACTAACCCGATGAAACTCAAATTTTTTATACCAATTGAGAGGGATGGCTTATTCCGATAGTTAATGTATGCAATGTGGTGCATGTAAACGCTTATTCCGAGTGAAGGTCATCCCTACGCATGTTTGTTAAGTCATGCGTAGACGTACAATACGTCTGCCTAAAAAAAAATAAAGGGATTTGTTGTGTAATTCCAATGTGTACATAAGAGTGAAGGCTTGTGGCTGTGTAAAAAAAAAATTGTTATCACAAAAAATAAAATAAAAGCACGCTGTGAAGAACATCGTAGTCCTCCATTTCAAACGGGCGCAGCCATGTTTGTTTACAATGGAAGTCCATTTCTTCTTCTATGGCCGCTTCCGGTGTTTTAGATAGTTCTGCGCATGTCAAAATCAGCCATTTAGCGAAGGTAAACGCTTGTCATAATCAGATATCTTCAGGGCACATGAACACAGTCGAATTTTAATACGAACTGTGATCGGACTAAAAATATTTTGCACATGTAAACGTAGCTACTGAATGAACGGATGGAGAATTGATCAAACTCAAAGCATTTAACAATGTTTTTGCCCTCAAACGGTAAATTGGACCGAATCCTCAAAAGATGCATCTTACAAGAAAAAAAAAATAGGGTTTTATCTGGAAAATTATTATCCTGGTTATTCCAGTAAACTGGGGCTTTAACAGTATTTGCAATGCAGAGATGCAGCTTTAAAATCATTCTCCATTTTTCTATGAACACGTAACTGTGAAACTGTTACTCAAGAAGAAATACGAATCTGCTAAAATCAGCAAAAAAATGATTTTTTTTTTTTTTTAAATAAATAAAAATCGGTGATCAGAAATTGGCATAATCTCTGATCAGTGCATCTTCATCCAATTTTCATCACATGCCCACACCCACAACAAGTGAAATCTATAACACCCAACACACTACTTCCCTGCTACGCTCTTCTAATTAATAACCAATACAGCTGCCAGGCAGACTGTTGACCGCCTGTCCCAGCACCATTAAAAAATAACTACTCCCTCCTCCCCAGATTCAGCTCAGTCTGAAATAACGGCATTTAAACATTAGCCTGCTCCTTTGTCTCCATGCCTCTGCATTCACATCTGCACCAACTGATATTTTAATAGCCTGTGTGGGGTGTGGCTTATGGCTGCACACTTGCATTTAGCAGTTAAGCATTGGGGGATGGTAGTTGGATTACGGTATCTATACATCAGGACTTCTTGCTTACATGTCTGAAGCAGCAGTATCCCACATGTAAATTCAGCCTTTGTTTGCTCCTCCCATGTCTGTGCTGACAATTAAGCCAGGTTTATTTTTATGGTATGTGGTAAAAGTTGAACTTTGAGCTTCCATCTTGGTAGTCACAGAAAGAAACTGTACAAAGGCAAAATACAAAACACCCTGCTGCTACCTGGCAGAATGTTTGAGCTTGATGAATTTGAAGGTAACATTTTCCTTACCATCATAGAACGATCCTTGTCAACTATGCGGTACTGGGGAATAAATATTTCATTAATGAAGCAAATGATTCCTATACATTATTTATCATCTTTACAAACAAAGAATGATTTGCAGCCCTACACTGATGTACTGGTGCACAGCAACAGCAAGCACCCAACCATAGTGTCACATGCTAATTTGAGCTCATGTATTGCTGCAGAGATTCAGGCAGACACTGAATTAAAAGAATAATGATCAAAGCTCTACTTAATGTATTATTATTTTACAAGTTCTGCATTTTGGGTGGTTTAATCAAGAACAAACGACATCTACATACCCAATCTTGGTCTTTTGTTTGGGCTTTGAGGAAGGAACAATGCAGGCCTTCCTGGAGGCCTTCTCTTTGGTCCGGGCCTTGCCGTTGCCTTTGTGCTCACGGTGGGTCTTAAACTGAGAGGAAGAGCTGGGGAAGCTCTCTGGGCTCATAACTCGTGGGATGTTCTTCTCTCCTCGCTGTCGGGCCTTGGCGATAGCCTCTGATATTATCCGATTGGCCTTCTCCTGCTTCTCATGTAGAGGGGACTCCATTTGATGGTGTGTCCTCCGTGGCACCCTCTTCTCTGATGAGGAGCTGGAGGAGGATGAAGATGAAGAAGAAGAGGAAGAGGAAGAGGAGGAGGAGGATGAAGAGCTGCTCTTCACAGGGGGACTGAGGACCCGCACCTGGCTACTGGGACCATTAGGGTTTTTTCGAGGCTAAGGGGAGAGAACAGTGATAGAAGTTTACTATTCAAAACAATAATGCCTTTTTAAAATAAATTTCGTAAATACCACACATGGTGCAAATTAGCAATCCTTTTGATTATCCAAACCAATAACCAAGACCTGGAATGAAACCAAAACGCCTCTAGGGGACCTCCTGTTGAAATATATTGTCTCAGTTTCCTGATGGCACATTTGTAGCAAATTATACCCAATGACTTTAAATCGTGAAATTTCAAAGCAGGTACGAATTGGTGGGTAAAAACCTAGCTATGGTTCAATATAAAATCTAAAAGGCCCCAAAACAGCATAAAGTACAAAATGTTAAAGCGTTATAACCCATAGCAGTCCCCACCTAATTGTTCATGTCATTGAGGAAGAATGTTTAGTGGTACTTTAATCTGGCTCAATGAAGAATTTTCAAGAGAACAGAGCGTCTAGTTCAGTTATGTCTAAAGCCATTCCCAAAGGGCTGGAGTCCAGCAATTAATGATTTGTTTGATTCAAGATCTTTTGAGATTCTAAAGACATGCTGTAAAGGTCATTCTGCCATTTCAATCAGCTGTGTTAGAGCAGGGATGCATCTAAAACATGCTGCACACAGAACCCTTGAGGTCTGAATTTTCTCATTTTATGTTTGCCATGACATTGATTTTGGTTAGCAAATTTAAGAAACACAGCTGATATGGTAACATCAGAAGCAAGGTAGAACGCTATAGCTACACAAGGTTTAGGAATTCCAATTGGAACCGGAGAACTGTGTTTACATTTCTACAACTGACCCGTTGGTGGTAGTACTGTGCGCCCAAGCTGCGGTTAAACCTCCGCAAATGTCACCATGGGTAGAAGAGGAACTGGACAGTACTGTGAAATTACATTCAAGTTGGCAGAAACCACTAATTTCTCAAGAGGAGATAAAGCTAAAGGTGAACAGCAATTTTCATCAAAGAGAAGTGGAAGGAGCAAGGAAGAAATGTGTTTTATGGTCATCTGGTCCCTTAGCCATGTCGTACACTTTCAATTTTATTTCTAATAAACCAGACATTTTGGACAGCTTTTACCTGCTTTGGTAACCAATGATTCAAAAGTATTCTGCCATAATCTAATGTGATTTTGAGTAGACAGGAAATGGTCCATTTGATATTCGATTAGGAGTAATCTCCCACATTCTCAGAGTCCAAACTAAGATCAGAACTCCAAAGGGAAGAAGAAAATAATAAAGAAATTGTTCATAAATATTCTATACGTTTATCTCCACAAATTATCCAAAAACACTCAGTTACCAAGAGATCTGAACCCATCTAATTTTTTTTACTACGTTGATATGAAATAGCTTGTATATAGATATAAGAAAAGGAAGGGATATTAGATAGGAAAGATAGTTAAAAAGTAAGGATATAAAAAAGGTGATTTCAAAAGGGACAACTGACCCGGAGAAGTCGGCAGAGCCCACCTGTCACCCTCAGTATGGAATAATGGTATACAGTTACATTCCTTTATATAGTGTATTAAAATGTTTTAACAATAACATCACAACTTGAGAGACAGTAGGACATTCAGAATCCAGGGGGTTCAGGAGGAACACCAGGAAATTGGACTCAGCCATACACTTAAACCAAATGAAAGTTTCTGATTTTATTGCGAAGAGAGGGTACATATTGTACAGTTTGTCACCAAATTTGGTATGTTTGTATAACTGGGCATGGGAAATCTACCTATGAAAGTAAAAGTCTCTCATCAAGAAAGCAGAGACCTTTTGGAGCCTCTTTCTCTGAAGCTGTGGGTGGGGGGCAGACCGGTCTCACTGCGCGTTTCTTCAACTCTCACAAACCCCATCTAACTCAAACTAGTGGAGATATGGCTGGAGAAAAAGAACAGTGCTCCTGTGGAGATATCCTTTCAGAGCAGGTGTACACCAGTTGTACATTCTACTCTTTTGAGTTAGGCGACTAACACTTGCCAGTTGCAGCAGGTTACACTGTACCTTGCAGGCATAAATAATCCAGCCTTCGTGATACATGATAATATGTGAATAATGGATGCAGTTATGCCCTGTTGTGGGCCTTCAGCCCAGCGGAAGAGAACCCATAAATGGATGACCTAATCTAAAAATGTGTTGCGTATGACTACATGGCCCAGGCGCGCCTAGTTGCTTTTTTTTTTTTTCTCTCCCCCTCTCCACACTGCTACCAAAATAAAGGAGAATTAGCTTAAACCTCACTACCAACGTGGGGGGAGGGAAATGAATGATTAGCAATTCCTCTGGAAGAAAATTGAGGGGGGGAGAGAAGCACATACAAGAGCTGCATTATGATTTTCATGTGTGCTTCTCTGCTGAGCTTATTAGGGTGAATTTTGCTGGATCAAACTGGAATGTTTCCATTCAAGTTAATGGTTATAAAAAACACAGAGGGAGGATTTGAAAGTAGTGCACAAGAAAAGAACACGTAGGAGAAAGAAAGAAAAATACAAAAACGGGCTTCTATCAGCAAAGCTTAAGAGAGGCAAGAGAAAAGATAAAATGCACCAAAACTGAGAGCGCTGCAGCTGTGTAATACATCTATAAATAACTGAAATTACAGCCTGCCAGCACTGCAGTGATTTCAATCTCTCTCACAGCACGCAGTCCCGTGAAAAATGGCAGGGACCAACAGAGCCCCTGAAAAGGTAGAGTAAGCTCCATTTAGGTTGGACACCTTTCCTCCAATGCCCACCGCTCAGTTCCACATGGAGCTGGGCTCTCTGCTGACTGACTGGCTCAACTCGTGGAGGGCAAACACACACACACACGCAAACACACCACAGTGTGTACTGAAACTACAGAGCCGGACAGCTGTAGGCGCAGATCAACAGGAGTGTGACAAAGTGATGTGTGACGGGAAGGGCTGCGAGGGGCTGGGGAAATTAGATGAATCCGCTGTGTCTTCATGATGTCGCACACAGTAGGAAAATGAGTGCAAAGAGGAGCAAAAAAATAAATATATAAAAAATGTAAAGATTCAGCAATGAGTTCAAGATGGCGGCAGTGCAGCATGAGCCAGTAGCAGAGGAGGTTGTTCAGTTTCTGCCCGGCCCCTCCTCCTCCTCCTCCTCCTCCTCCTCCCAGCTCTGAGAGCGGCTCACTTACCCTTCCTCTTGGCCTCTTCACTGTAGACATGGTGAGTTTTTTTTTTTTTTTGCCTTCCTCTTTGCTCCCCCTCTCCAACCGGTTAACAAAAGCCTTGCCCTTTCACCGTGGTTCTGCTCTCTCTGTTCCTCACTCACTCCTTCTCTTCCAAACACTCTTATTTTCCACAGTCCGGTTTCTGACACTTTTCCTTGAGCTGGTGTCCCCCCCCTCCCCTCCCTCACTTGCTCGTTCCTGGTTTTCCTCCCCTCCTCCTTTCCCGGTCAGCTCGTCTCCTCGGGCGAGAGTGAGAGCAGTGCTGGAACCGTTCAGTCGCCTCCTCCCCCAGCGGGCAGGGCTCAAGAGGAGCGCATGGGGAGCTCTCTCTCCCTCTCTCTCTTCCTCCCCTCTTTCGTCTCTTCACAGGGTGATGAGGGAGCAGCGCTGTTGGCGGTAGAGGAGGTGCGTGGCAGTCCAGGAAGCTCTCATTCTGCTGCTGCGTGCCGCTTCACAGTCGTCCGGCTTCACAACCTTACTCTCTCTCTCTCTCTCTGCGTGCGTGTGTATGTGTGTGTCAGAGTTGCCTTACCCTGCCTCCTCTCTCCTCCCCCCCACATTGAGTCCCCTTTCCTCCTGCCTCTCGTGAGTGTGCTCTCGGTGCCTCTCTGGGTTCTATTAATTCTTCAATCTGTAAACAGTTTCTGCTCTGTCGTCTTCCTTTTTACGTCTCTCCTCGTCTTCTTCGGCAAACCAGATGAAGGTAGGTTCCCCTCTTGTTGCTTATGGAAAAGGCTTTGTTTGACCTTTCTCTGTTATTTGGTTTTGTTGGTTTTCGCCTACCTTTCTCCCTCCTATACTTATCCCTTTCCCGGTCCTTGTTCGTTGCCGTTCTATCCGCCTGGCTGGGGTGTGTGTGGAGAGCTTGCGACTCAGGCAGCCGGAGCAGTGGAAAATGAAAGCACAAAGAAGCAAAATGCATCAGCATGAATATTAGAGATGTCGTTAAAACCCAGACTCGTTTTTCTCTCGCTCGCTCACTCACTCACTCACCCTCTCTCTCTTTTGTGAGGAAGTAGGCCAGCAGATGGTGCTAACAGTTATTACATTAACTTTCTCAACTTAACCCCCAAAGTACTGGATTTCTTCCACATTGTAGATTTGCAGAAGAAGCGCTTCTTCTTTTTCTTCTTTTCTTTTTGAGTCCTTGTACTGATTTATCTACAGATCACCAAAACATGTAGCTAAAACAGTTCCCAGTTGATAAAATTGCTTTCAAATCAAGGTCGAAGTTGGGTCATTATGCAACCATAAGGAGAAGAAGAGTGAAGAAAGGAAGATGGGATAAGTACAAAACCGGCAGCAACTGATCGGAGCGCAAAGCCAGAAGAATGAGAACACCTTGGAGGAAACTACTGACTCCACAGTGCAGCGGCCATGTGCGTCAGCTCGCACATGGTACTGGGAATTTTTCAGACACGTCACTGGCCTAAAGCCAGGTACACCAGTCAGGACTAGTAGGTCAGGCCTCAGTCACTAATGCATATATGACTAGAGGTGGATTGGGATCACCTGCTCAGGAGAATGAAACATTGCATGATTTGGTCGACAGTTCAATTTCCCCTCCCATTATCGGTTTTGTTTTCAGAAATTGTTTAAGGAATCAAACTAAAGCCATGAAAACTGTCATAACATTGTCATTAGATGTGGGAATCAAGACATTGTACTGCATTTAAAAATATACGACTAAATCCTTTCAGCTCAAGTAAAGACCCAAATCAGCACATCCAGGTCTTATGTCATGTCAGGAAATTCAAGTATTACACTTTAAATTCCAAGTCTTGTGTGTTCACAATTTTCCAAATTTCAAAAATGCTTTTTTTTAAAAGACAGAGCAATTGTCAAATGAACCTCAGGAATGTAAGCCAATCGATACAAAATTTTTATTTTACAGTAAATTATCACCCAGTATAAGAACAGAAAATAAAGCAACATTTGTAGCACCCGATTTTACCATTTCTGTACTCAAACTATATTGGTACACAGGCATATTCCATTGTCTACTATTTTGTAGAGGACATTTAATTAGTTTCAAGCAAATAGTAATAGTAAGTAGTATTCTGCTTAAGAATACTTAATAGGCAACAATTTTTATTATCAAAGTTCGTTTTTGAATTACATATTATCCAACGACATTTTATGAAACTTTTTTACGCCTGTGAATATTCTCATTCATCCAGGTCATGGTTATCTCAAGGAAATTTCAATCAAACGCAACTGGACTTGGTAATTTGTCTTGGAAGACGTTTCACCTCTAATCCAAGAGGCTTCATCAGTTCATGCTCGCCGCTGACCAGGCTGGGACTGGTCCAACTAACTGGTGTGGAGACTCAGCTATTTAACCTCTTGAACAAGAATCATTATGTCATTGGATCCTTTGTGCTCCATGTCTTAACGACGGTCGTTGGCGTGTCGCCTATTACCCATTTAAGTGAATATGACCATTAGGACAAGGTAACTGACGGCAGTAAGAAATAAGAATTGTGGGTATTTGGTGTAACCGGCTGAACTTTTCATGTTTAACTGGTACTGGAAGAGAAGGGTAAAATTTACTCCCAAAAACTCAATATTGTCCCCCATTTGCCACTGACTATACTATACTGCGTCAGCTCAGAAAGTTCAACCTGCCTCAGGAACTGCTGACCATATTCTACACAGCAATAGTCCAGTCTGTCCTGACCTCATCCATCTCTGTCTGGTTCGGATCCGCCACCAGGCAAGACAAGGACAGACTGCAGAGAACAGTCAGGTCCTCAGAGAGGATCATAGGTACTGATCTTCCCTCCATTGAGGACCTATTCCGGGCCAGGGTCAGGAAGCGGGCCAGAAAAATCACTACTGACCCCTCACACCCTGGCCACAATTTGTTTAGGCTCCTCCCCTCAGGCCGGCGTTACAGAGCGCTGTACGCCAAAACCACCTGACACAAGAACAGTTTCTTCCCCCAGGCTGTCGCTCTGATGAACTCTGAATAGTCACAGAGTCTGAGTCCATTCACATGAACAATAAACTAAAACTCTGCACTGCTGTATATATTTACTGTACAATAAACCTGGTTTGGTGTATATATTATCCTTTATTATTTATTTGTATTTATTTTTATTTCCGTTTTAATTTCACTTATATAAGTTCTCTACTGGAGAGAAAAGTTGCCGGAGTCAAATTCCTTGTATGTGTCATACTTGGCCATTAAAGCTGATTCTGATAAGATGTGGTTCAGTGAGACGCCATGTCCTAAACAAACCTCTTAGCTGCTCAATGTAATAAAAATCGAGAAATGAAAGCACAAGACCATTGTATTCATGCACATATGCATGCAACATTCAGATTTGATTTGGAATGACTGATTAGAACATATGATTCAAACGTATAGCTCACTCTTAAAGTCTGTCTGACCACAGGGCTATTCATTACAGAAGATTAGTGAAAAAACAGACGGAAGGAAATCTGAAAATTTGGATAAATATAAGCTTGCAGACAGAAACTTTATAGGTATCCATGATCTGCATTAAGCCTTTTTATGTTATCACCACCAATATGGTTCTATTCCAACCTCCAGTATCACTCTAGTACTTGTGAGTTTGTTCAGATGCAGTGTGAAATATGTGGGTGACCATATGCGGGTTAAAATGCAATATGGTTTTAGGTTCTAAACAAGAAGATGGTGTAGACCAGCTCTGAAATTACATGAGTATTCATGTGGGGACAGGGGTCAAGTAGGTATAAGAGTGGTTGTAGCGGCTCTTGCAGGGCCTCTCTGTGGGTTTGTGTTGTTTTACATCTTTCTGCTCTGTCTCCAACAGAGACGGCTTCCCGGAGCGCAAACTAACGGCTGCTCTTTCCAAGTTTCAGCGGCACCGGCGGCAGCAGGCTTGGGATCAACCCGACGAAGCAAAGCCTTGAAGTTTGGACTTTGAAGCGGACCACATGCTTGCTGGGAGAGCTGCGCGGGAGGGCCCCTCCCTCCAAGCTAAACAAATCCCGTCAGATAATGCCCACCAGGGTACAGTACCCGGGGATGAGTTGAAAGCACATGCACGGCCAGTAAAACAAACAATACAAGCCTTAAAGGTCCCGTCTCAAATTCCTGTGTTCCAATAAATGCATATGGAGCCCCCCAGAAGATCGGAAACCCATCATCTCCCACTCCTGTCATTGCTGATGAACAAACAGCACTGTTCACTTTGAGGAGAAAACCCTCCAAAATATTAGCTTAGAAAGCAGGTTTTATGGCCCTCACTTGTCACAGTTAGAATATACAAACATATACCCTTGTCTGATTTTTATAAAAAGAAAGAATAAATCATGAAAATGAAATAACAGTCAACAACATTTGCAGGCTGCAACGGTCAAATGGCATGAAGCCACAGCTGCCTGGCAACTAGACAGTTAATATGCAAACAAGGCAGGCAGCTATCTGAGAGGGAGGGGCTTCCTTTTAGGACAGATGACAGAGTGGAGAGGAAGAGGAGGGGAGGGGGATGAGGAAGAAGAAGAGGATGGGAAAGTGAAGCGCCAGTGAAAGGAAGTGGGTTATAAAAAAAGAAAAAAAAACCTGCTGTTCCCGCCCAGAGAGGTAGAGCTGCTGTAAAGACACATGTGTCTATCTCTAACACCATCACGTCTGCATTAGTGAGGCAGTGTTCTGTCCCAGTGAAGAGGGATCTCTAACTAACCATTATGGAAAAGAGAGCAGAACGCAGGCAGGGGGCTGACTGGAGCTGACGACAAGGCACGTTGATACTCGCGCGCCGAGGCATATGCACAAATAAAATCACTACCCAGGAGAGGAATATGATGTTCCCCAGCGTTATCGAGGGCACCATCAACGGCTAACTGAATGGGAACAAGCCGTCTGATCCATCATGGACGGCGGCCAGTAGTGGTTGTTTGATCTGGTAAATGGCTCCTTCAGATTAACGCTTCCACAGTAAAGGGAAGAAACATTATGTAGCGGAGACATTGCTGCTCGTAGTGCTGGATGACCCCCATGAGGGTCATTTAAGACATTAAATTAACCCAAGACCAAGTCTGACTGCTTTGTCTGTAACCTTTATTTAAACCGGATTATGTAAATATAATACAAATCATTTCTATTAACATAAATAAACTCTAAACCCAGAGATATTTTTTGACAGAACCTACAATGTGCAGTTAGACTATGAGCTAAAAATAAGACCTTTTACGTAAATTACATGCGTTAACACCAAAAGCATTATTCTATATCGTAACAACAATTGTGTGACAGAGCCTCCAGTCATCAAAAAAAAAAGAACAAAAGTTGTGACAGAATCATTGTTTATAGGTTCATTACTGAAAATCACAACTTTGCAGCTAATATACGATATATAAAAACTATAAAAACTGTGGAAATGTGCAACCCAAATGTTGCCAGTGCAACCTTTCTCGTTCTCAGTGTTTTTGGAGCAGAGCAAAGGACAGAAATCAAAGAAGGTAATCTGGTATACTGAACATTATTGTTTAATTTTATAAGGTGTCGCATCAATTACCCCCTAATGGGATTAAAGTCTTTATTTAATCAGAAAAACATTGGAACAATTACAAATTTTCACACTTTCAACTCCTTGGGAGTGAAGGTCTGAAAGTGAAAGTATGAACTGCATTTAATTCATTATAAATGTTTCTATTAAAGTTAGCTGATTTTAGTATTATGTTAAAAGATGATTACAGGGTAAATGCAACTTGGATTGAAATGCAATTCAATCCAAGAAACTTCAGTGGATTTTTTTTTTTTTTACAAAAAATAAAAGACATCTACTCTGTATAATGTAATGTAATAAAGGAATTTAAACTGGGAGATGACTGAATCAAACAACTGTGAATATTTAGCCATTAAGAAATGTTCGGCACTCTCCCAAACAAAGCTGCAGCTGAAGGTGGAAAATTTGCTCGAGAAAAGAAATACTGCAGGGGGAAACACCTTAAATTAAAAAAATACCAAATCCCAAACTAAATAAGCATTAAAAATGTATACATTTCATATTTAATATTCAAAAGTCAGTAAAAAACAAAAAAAGTAATTCTGAGTCCTCTAATTTATAGCTCCTCGGGACCACATAAAAACGCCGTACACCCAAAGTTCAGACGCTATACCAAGAGCGTAGTTATTTTACTCATAAGAGCAGGTTGGAACACCTTCAGACTGCCGACCAGCCTTTTCTACTTGATTAAAGTCTATATGAACACAGTCTCAAAGACATATTGATCATAACTCATTTGTTTACACGACACCTTCTAAGTCAACAGGAGCTTACTTTTCTGTGGGCTCATTATGGCTTATATTAACAGTTCCTCAATAAAGCTCTTCACTTTGACGACAAACCTACATTTAACTTAAGCTTCCTTTTTCATATTTCCATTTACTCACAACCGACCTGACCTGTGGGGGTTTTCACACAAATAAAATAATTACAGTCAATAAAAAATAATAATCTATGAACTAAAGTCATACCTATTTAATAGACAGTTAAGGTGTCTAGGTGTAGGAGAAAAAAAACTAATAAATAACCTTGCTAATTACTTCAACAGATAAAGGCCAGTTTGCTCTGGCAGCAGCTGCAGTGCTGATAAATGAAAGGAGACATGATGCACAGTGATGCTTCCTCAACCAATTAAAACAGCACTATGCATCAATGATCTTTGGTTCAGGGTCAAGAGTAAAACTAGCGAGGCTGAGCACACCGCCCTGAGGGGATGCTGCTCACAGTAGAACTGAGCACTGTTACTGTAGCCTGGCTGTGTACTGCGACGGGACGCCAGCAAGCTGACAACAGCCCACTAATGTTGGGTCAGGAGTATTCATACGGTGAGAAGAAGTCTCATTCGCCTTCCACCAGCTGTGCAATGACTTTTATTGTCTTTGGATGTGAGGTTTGCTGGCAACAGTAACAACTAAACTTGATAGTCCTGCGCTCCTGGTTTACTTGGTCACCACCCATCAGTATTATTTGCAATTAGCTTTAGATGTAGAGTCTAAAGCCCACACAAACAGGACCCTGTATGATCCAGCTGAATGGTCAAACATTCAGAGAGACCAAAAGGTGCAAAGGAACAGCGTGTAAAGATTACAAGGTTTTCTCCTGTTTCAGACAGTACAAAACCACCTGGTTACGGTTCTTGGTGTGCTTGGTGAAGTGTATCACCTTGCTGATATTTGCAATAAACAACAATAAAGCTTAAAAACAAAAAATAAGAGCAAAAGGACCTTTGTCACAACACAGGCAGCAGCGATTAAACCTGCCTAAGCTTGAGCTAAACAATTGTTTTTGTCCTTCTTAAAAGTGAAACAAATTTTTCAGTTAACAACTAATCCTGTAACTGCAAGTATAAAGTCGCTTCATTTGTAAGGAACAGTGAGTTAACAGGCTTTTACAAATGCACCCCTTAAGCCCGTTACTACTACAGAATTTTTTTTAAAATAGGCTTCATGCGCCATTTAAGCAAGTTTAGTAGGCCTACATAAAAATATACCTTTTCCTGGCTGATTCCAATTTATATATTTTTTAAGGACTATTACACAAACCAGAAAAAACAAAAAAAAAATAATGGAATTACAAAATGGAAAATGGCCTGTATTTGTATAGTACTTTACTTAGTGCCTACGGACCCCAAAGCACTTTACCCTACATTCAGTCACATATTCAGGCACATATTCATATACTGGTGATGGCAAGCTGCATTGTAGCCACAGCGATCCACTGAAAGAGGCGTGGGCGCCTGACACTACAAGCCCTCTGACCACCATTACAGATTTAGTGAAGTGTCCATCCCAAGGCTAGAGACGGTCGGAGCCGGGGCTCGAACCAGCAATCCTCCGATTACAAGACGGCGCCCCAAACGACCCCTATTTATGCATCAAAACATGACCCGTATCTTTATCTGGCTTGTCCTGAACTCACAGGTGCTTTAAAGTAGATGCTTTTAGTCTATAGATAAAAAATTTGGGGGAATTCTTAGTTTTGATACTTTTTAGGAAAATTAGCACTTGTGTATTACAGTGATCTACATTTTTCTGCATGGAATTTGCATTTTCTCCCCGTGCATGCGTGGGTTCCCTCCGGGTACTCCGGCTTCCTCCCACAGTCCAAAAACATGACAGTCAGGTTAATTGATCTCTCCAAATTGTCCTTAGGTGTGGGTGTGTGCATGGTTGTTTGTCCTGTCTGTCTCTATGTTGCCCTGTGATGGACTGGCGACCTGTCCTGGGTGTACCCCGCCTCTCGCCCGTTGACAGCTGGAGAAAGGCACCAGCCCCCCCGCGACCCATTAAGGATTAAGCGGTTAAGAAAATGGATGGGGGAACTATGAGAAAGTTTGTTCTCAGCCTCTGAAGCAGCATCACCCATGGAAGGTGGAAAAAAAAGGGTGAAAGGGGGATGAAATCTAGTTTTCTTAAAGAACTAATCAATAAAGACCCCACATAGACAAACAAAATAATTTGAGAATAAATAAGGCCCGTCTGGTTTGGCATCAATCAGTCTAAAAGTCTAAGAAGAGAAGACCTTTGTCATAACTAGGGCATTTGCTCTTCTTGCCCCTTCCAGTGTCATCTTAGAGGAAAGCTGTTTGGCAAGATTTAAGATATTTGCAGTTACATTTAAAAGGAGAAATCCAACCCTCACCTCTGATGTATCCCACTGATGTGCAGTAATCAAGCAGAAAGGTTTGATGTTTTCTGTCAAGTTTCCTCCAATACACACGAACGTGAAGTAAATCACAAAATGTACTTCACCCATTAACTACTCTGTTTGACAGATTCTTCCAGTTTAGGAGAGACCGGGGGAAAGCAAATTTCACTCTAAATAAACCCTCATCCCTTCAACTGGTTTGTAAGTATTCTTTTGTTAAAACACGGATTTACAGCTAATACTAGTATGTCTTAAATAAGAATATCATCTTAGGTTAATTCACTTCAGTAATTTATTTCAAATAAAGACTTAGTTTCATGACACACAGAGGCGTACATTGCAGCTGCATTCTGTTAGTTTTGATGGCATGAATATTACATAACACCTATTAAAAGGATTACTAAATCATGTTTTTGTCCACACAGTTATGGGGAAGACCAGAAACTTAACAGTTCTCCTGCAGTCCTTAGGACACACCAACTCATACAAGGTCATTGCTAAATAAGGTGACTGCAGGGTTTTTCCTGCGTTCAAATTTGCGTGGCCGCCGCCTCTAGCTAATTTCCTTACTGCCCAAGCCGGATATAGTTCTGCCGCCAGCTATATGTATGGTATTTTAACTGCAGTTGCAGTTTTGTGGGTGCTGTATCAGCAGCGGTGTGCCAGGGGAAGCGCAGAAAAGAAGATAAAATTGTTTTCCATAGAGTGTAAAAACGAGGTTCTCCCGCTAGTTGGTGCCATCGGTGTCAGGAATCCAGGAAGAAACAGCGCAGACAAAGTATCGCAACATGCAGTTAAAAGTTAATCATGATTGTGACAAAATGTGAAAATTGTAGGCAGGGACTGGGGAGGGTCAGAATCATGGTCAGAATGCAGGACAGGACGCTTTTTATGACCAGTTTGTCCCCACCAAACCTGAAGGGCGTGTCATAACCACCGCGGAGCGTGTACAAAGCGAAATGGACGCGCTTCAAATATGGTATTTTCACGCACGAACTGCCCTTCAGCAGAGCTGGGGCCAGAGTGCATCTGCCGGTGGATTATGGATTATGGTCTCCGATCTGATGGAGGACAGAGTGGATTACGTGTTCGGCCTGGCCTCCGGTAGAGCTGGGACCGCTGCACTGGGGGTTTGGTGAGCTACAGATACAGTCTAAATACGGCGGAGGGATCCATAAACACCAGCGAGCCTCTCATAAACACCGGCTCCTCGCCGCCTGGAGAACGTGACCTGCTCGCCCAGTTTGTGCCGTGAAGGTCCAAGCTTCGCCTGCCGACACACCAACTACATTTCTGAGCAACTGTCCATCTGTGTGCGGTTCGTAAAAGTTTATAATATTTGAGCAGCGTGGGACGTGGAGCGGGAGCTGCTACCAGGAAACCAGGTGAGGAGGCTGTTCAAGGCTCACTTCTAGGCCGAGAGGTGCTTTTACAGCAACAACGGCTCTTTGAAGAGCCACCCACAAGAGCCACCCACTCTTACGAGCATTCCTGTCGAAATAGTTTAATCTATTTATAATAATTTTTTTTCCTGTCTCTGTATTGAAAACTGCTTGTATCATGTAGCTCGGGGTGATTCGCCACGATGTTTATCAGTATTACCTTCACGTCCTGCTGAGGCTGACTCCATGACAGTCACAGAATCACTGAAACTCTGTCCCTTGATTGGTTGACGCGGCGCGAATTGAAGCTGGAGTTCAGAGATTTTCAACTTGAGCAGACTTTTTGATGCGCCGCAAACGCCTCATTCGTACAAATCCTCCGCGCGAATCAGGCAGAAAAGCTTTTTCGCAACGCAGATCTGCTTCTGACTTGAAGCGGGATCCCCTGCTGCGCTTCAACGCGCTCCTCCATTGACATAACATGTACACCTGACAACAATAAATACTCCTCTCTGCTACCACGCACACTGTCATGTTTTCTTTCTGCGCAGATGCTACTTTCAAGATTTGTACAGACTCCTTTCTGCTCCAAAAATATTCTGTATTGTTGCAGGTACCGTTTAAAAATGGAAAAATACATAATCTAAATGTCAAGTTTTTTTTGTTTTGTTTTTACTGTGGATGGGTGAAAAATAATATTTTTGGTTGACTCCCACTTTCCATTGTGTGGAGAGAGTCTGAAAATCTCTCCAACTTTGCGCTGAATGCAGATTATTCTCAGTATCTCAGCATCCAGCGCTCCCAGAGAGAGATTTGATTTGTACACCTGAAACAGCAGATTAGCTGCAGGAACGCGTTCTATTGCAGGACTCTGATCTGTAAATTAAAGTGGAAGTTTCTCTGCAGAGAACGGGCAAAGACAGCAAAGGCTGCAAAGGGAACACATTTTATTGTTGCACATATTCTGCTGGGGCGGATACATATAAATTTGCCATTCTTGTCCTATATGTGGATTTTTAATGTCTGTCATTTGAGAAACAAAACCAGAATCCTTTGGCTTTCAACTGTTATTAATTGAATAAAGATGCAATTTTCAACACCTGTTTATACCTTCAGTGCTTATTGTGATGAAACATGAAACAGATTAATAATAGGCTATGAATAGATCATAATTAAATAATTAAAGTTAATAATAGTTAATGTCTGGCTGCCAGATGTGTGGATAAATCCTTACAACTTAATGCACTTTCAGTTTAAAGTTGGCTCATTTTTGTATATATATTGTTTTAATAAAAGAATGCTTTAACATTATTAGAACATTTAACTAAAAAATATGTTGCCTTTAAAAAAAGTGAGTCAGTTGAATGTACAGAATTCATGCATGTGTTGGCGCATGGTCAGGATGCCTCAATTTGAGTCAGGAAAAACCCTGGACTGTACAAAGTTGTTTCTCCAGGAATATTACTGGAAAGTTAAGTGAAAGGAAAAAATATCATAGCAAAAGATCTAAAAGCAACAAGCAACACGGACAACCACAGCCATGACTATCACAGAGAGTCCATTCCAAAGACTGAGTAGCACCACAGAGTGAGGGGGCACAGAATCCTGTTTTATTGATCTCCAGTGTGAAGCTTCTACAGTCGGTGATGAATTGGGAAGCCAAGCCAAATCTACTGTGTGCTCACTGTGTTTTGTTAAGTCCAAAGTCATTGAAGCCTTATTTTAGAACGGGTAATGCTTCCCTCTGCTCACAAACTGTACTCTGATGCTAATTTAACTTTTCAGCAGGAGTTGGCCCCTGCTCAGATTGGCAGTACCTGGTTTAATAACCATAGCTGGCCAGTTTCCAATGGCATAAAGCTCCCTTCACGCAGTGCTGTTATCCACTTTGAGCCAAAATATTTTGTCATTGAGGAAAACTCTAATAATGATTGGTACTCTGTGGCTGTTCAGTACGGCAGACGGCCAATTAAACATTCGCAACCAAAAAACGGCCAAACACAAAAACAAAGCGGTCAGATTTTTTTCTGGTAAAATTATCTGGTGTTAAAGCTGCAGTGACCGGCTTGTAATGCTACTCCTCTCTTGCTAACACATAAACGCTTCTACAACTGTATCCTTTTCTCTTTCCTCAATAATAATAATAAGCACATCAACATCTGTAGGTTGCTGTCCGTCTAGTTATTGCTGGTCTGAGGAGTTTCTCAGCTCATTTTGATGTGATTTCGCTGCAGCAACAAATCGTGCAATCTGCCAACTTCCAATATGCGGTGCGACAAGAGATCCAATTATAACTTGTTTGCAAAGTATGCCATGATCAATTCCTGTATGACATATGTAGTTGCTGACTGTGCTGGGCTTGAACCCCACCCAGAATATATGGAATACTGCCAGGCGGAAGATGAGGCACCAGACCAACCAACGAAGATGTGCTGAAGGCCACTATTAAAGCAACCTGGGCTTCCTTCAAACCCAAGCAGAGCCACAAGCTGATTAACTCCAATCTAGGCTGCACTCACTGCATATACTGTGGACATATTTTTCCGCAGCCCAAAATTCTGTTATTCAATTAACTTGTAGTAAGAAATATAGCTCCTGTGCTATATATTGATATCACATTAGCAAAGCTCATTTAACATTCATGTGTTACATAGATTGCTCACAGTGTCCACCTGCGCTTCAAGTATATCTCTAGTAACTTACTCCTTTAAATTAAGCTGATATTCTTTTATAGAATAAGTAACAATTTTGCCGGAGCTTTATGACTCTTCTACTGCAAAGGTAGGAAAACGGCTCTATTTTAAATTAGCCAATGGGTTCTGTGGACTTTACACGATGTGTTAAAAGCAAAACATAAAAGCTTTTTTCCCCCTCTCAAGTCTACTATTAAAACTGTGGTTGTTCTGAGTAATGGTGTGCTGGTATCTGACTCAAAGATGGCACAGCAGGTCACACACCAGGTATTGGAGCAAAACAGGCAAGCTGGATGATGCTATTCATTAATGGGAACGTCAGAGCAAACTAAGGAGTGGAGCTCAGAGGAGGTCCCTCAGGATGCACTAGAGAGCTTCAGACCGAGGAGGAGAAAAAGAGGGACGTATTGACATAAATGAGGGATGAAGCGCACAGGAAGTCAGTAAGGGCCTTACTGCCAGCCATTCACAACTCCTTCATAACGGAATCTGTGCGAGGGAAGAAAAGGGCCAATGGCAGCATGTAGGGGAACACACACATAGGCAAAAACATAACAGGGAGAGATGGCGAGAGATAGGCATGGAGTAAAATAGCTGCTCCTCAATGTAGACAACCATAGATTTATTCATTACTCAGCATTTTGAAGGAAGCCCAGTCTAAACATCGCTTTTAGTTTGGTGAGCTCCTGGCTTGTAAAGTGAGAGTGAACATTATGCTAAAAACAAAAATTGTCAGAAGCCTTCAAAAAGAATGTTGATCCTAATTTCTTATAACTAAAACAATTTAACAGATTTTAAAAAATAAGTATCTGTACAATAAAAAATATTTGAATTGACTTAATATTTTCTTTAATGCCAAGCAATAATGATGCTCTATAAGTTTGACAAATAAAATATTGACTAAACTTATTAAAGAAATAAAGTGTGAACAATTCAGTAAATGTTTTCTGCAGGAATTGCAGGACAATTCCTAACCTAACCATTTTCCCTTCATTGAGGACAATATAACACCAAAAGAAAAACACCAAGCTACCCAGAAATGTATTTTCTTTCCCAGCCAGTTACAATAAAATATACATTATGTATAATCTTTTTAAAAATGTGGTTTAAATACTGCCAATTGCTTGTTAAGCAAGTACAGTGTCTTGCTTCTATATTATTAATCACTGAATATGTATATATTTTGCAACATTACAACCACAACCCTCAAAGAATTTGAGTTTTATGTGAAAGACCGACACAAAGCAGTGCAGAACTGCTAAGAGGTTTGTTAGAGAACATTAATAAACAAACATCATCATGAAGACCTGTGGCCTGTACCATGAAGCCGGATTAGGTGGCTAGCCAGCTATGATTCAGTTTAGTTTCCGCCAACCCTGGGTTTTAGGTACTATGAAGTAGCTTGGCTTTAATCTCTGTTCGTTGCCATGGTATCTTACACTGCACGGCTAACCTGCTCTGGGGCAGTTTATGTTCTGGATTCGAGATCTCAGACTGAAGTTTGACCAATCAGCTGTGAGCAAAGAAACATTTAGGTGACGTGACTAATTCCCAGCGTCTGTTCTCTGTTGCAATGGCTTCACCTTTTCTCCCAAATTCTGTGGACATCTCCGCACAAATTGTTAGACGAGCACTTCGTAGAGAAAGCGTTTTTAGGGACAGAAAATCCATTTCACTTTCCTGATGCTTACTTTTATGAAAGATACAGATTTTCCGCGGTAGGAATGTCTTATCTTTGTGAACTTCTTGAGCCGCACAAAACAAATGTGACTTGTCGAAGCCATGCCCTTACTGTACCGCAAATGGTATGTATTGCGTTGCGGTTTTTTGCAAGTGGTACATACTTGTATGCGGTCGGGGATGCAGAGAATCTAGGGCAAACAGTCTGTCGAACCATTCGAAAGGTGGTCCTCGCTCTGCAGGGGTACATAAATAGCTTCATTGTGTTCTCTGGACATTTATCGACCATGTCCATAAACGAGGGCTTTTATAAAATTGCCGGTAAAATATCTTGATAGGGTGACATGAACAAATTTAACATTTCACCCTCATTTTTTTTCTTCAAAAAAAAAGCATATTTCACACTTAAAATCTATTATGCAGTACTCTGCAGTACCTGTTAAGAATGATTTTAAATATATATTTTTAATATGATTAGCCTACATAAATAGTACATTAATTGTTTAACCTATTAACACAATCAGCAATCTTCATCCAAGATTGTTCTCTTGCTTTGGCAGCAGATACAGTGTTACTGCGTGCTTGAAAAATACTTCTATATTCTTCATATTTCTGAAGAATTATCTCTTGCTCCTCCGCTGAAAAGTATATAGCTCTCGCTCTATCCATATCGAACGCAATTGGTTGTTCAGTGTCGACGTCACTCTTATGTGCATGCGCGTGTGGATTAATCATAGTTTAAGGATCAAAGCCTGAGTTGACAGAGAAAGTTGATGAGCTGCGTCATGGTACCAATAAAGCCTGATTGCATCGGTTTGGTTTTGTCGACTCAAAACCAATCCTGCAACCCCGAGTTTGTTCATCTACCTTCATGGTACAGGCCCCAGGAAAGCCTAGGTCACATGGCAGGATATTTATCCCAATTTTGCCCTGATTTTCCCCTTCCGACAACCCCTAATAAACTGGATGGCTCCTAAAATAATCCTAACAGAAATTCCTGCCATGTGGAGGTGTTCAGGGCGAGGACGTAGGGACTGCTCCGAATGCAAATCAGGGATATCGCAGCCTGTGTGGTGTGTCCCGAGCACAAACATGCGCGCAGCCTGCTGAATGTGACGTGTAGCCAATCAGATAGCCAGCGGACAGGCAGAGATGCGCCTTTGAAGCATCTATTATTTCAAAGTGTCGACTCACATGACAGCAGTCCACAAATGCATTGAAATACAGATCAGTCAGGGCAAAGTGCGTGATGTAATGAAAAAAATATAACAAATTCACCTCCATATCTTAGCAAGTAGAGCCCCTGCTCCTCCTATGTCCATTCCTTTAGCTCCAAAACAGTTGTACACATATCAACATGCGTCAATAGTGAATATATTCTGCATGTTAATCAGACTTGGTTTTAAACAATAAAAAGTAAATAAAAAGGGTGTCAGACTGGAGACGCTTTTTAAAACATTGAAATGTTTCTGAATTAGTACCAAAAAAATAATGGAATTGTGCTATTCAGACTGTCAAAAAATACTTATATAGGCAGAAATGGCTAATTTGATGTGCATTTGGCTCCAGTGTAAATATAATTAAAATAGTATGTCTCCCATTTTAACACAAACCAAAATCCAGCAGGTAGACCATGACAGCTATGTAGTTATTACTATGTGGTGTCAATGTGCAAGTCTTGGTCGCATTTATATGGAACTGACCAGAAAAAGGTAGGGGAGTCTGTGTGTTTCAAATTGGAGCCGAGAAGATGGACTGCTGGAAGTTGTATATATATTTAAGAATATGCTTATTGAGTTACACTGCAAAGTATCACTGGTAGAATTACTTGTTTATTTTATTTTCTATTCCGTTTCGATTTTTTTGTGTGTGTGTGTGCTGTGCAGATTTTGTTTGGGCAAAGACACGGTCAGCACTGCGTAATTTTGCACACGTGCAGCTCAGGGAAAAGGGTGTGTCTGAGTAAAATCGGTTCGTGTGTGTGTGGTGTCTTTTCACAGACAACACACATGGTACAAGCACTACAGGAATATCAATGATCTTTTAAATCGCCGCGTGTACGGTCCGACACTCTTCCAACAATTTTGAAATCCTGCTGTGTGAACCAGGCTGAACATAAGATACAGGACAGGGAAAAAGGTGTGGAAAACTTGAAAGCAAGGCTAGAGTATAAAACCATACTCAAAGCAACGACATTGTTAGTGAGTGCCTTTTAACCCTTCCTCTGAAAATGGAAAGAACGTGGCACAAACACAAACCTGAAAAATACACTGCAGTCTATCAAACCTGGGCCCATCCCAGCTCTGGAGGAGCTACAGAGATCCACAGCTCAGACAGAAGAGTCTGCCAAACAACTATTAGTCAAACATTTGACAAACCTGTCCTACACATAACATGGGTTTAAAGAAGGCCATTGTGAAAAGAAGTTAGTAGTCATATTTGGCATTCACCACACGTCATATGAGGGGATAGAGCAAAGAGTGGAACTTGGATTAGGCCAAATTTGATCTCCTTGCTCAGTTCTGGAGGAAATTAGCTTAAAAACGCCATCATTACCTCAATAGGGGAATGATCTTTTGTCTTTATGTTGTCTTAACTCATTGAAAAACCCCTAACAACATTTGTGCACATCATTTGTAGCTTAAACATGCTTACAGCAGTTGTTATATATATATATATATTATTTTATAAATATGTTACAGTAATTGCCATTAACAGTATTAAAATACTTATAAAATGTTCTGTTTAAAAACTATACTAGAATAGCTAGTTAAACATAACATTTTGGGTTTCTTTAATTATCAAATCTGAGCTTCCTAGCCAATGCAGTCTACTCTCTTTGTGAATAAACAGTATTCTGGTAGATCAAGTCGTATTATCTCAGGTTTTGAATTACTTGAACTTTTTCAGCCCACTGAAACTGAAGTAACTGAATTTTGTGACCTTTTTTTTTACTTAAATCCTTAAATCTGGCACTTCTAACACTGAATGTGCAACTTTCCGAATTCAAATGAGCAGAAACAGAGCAACTTAATTGCCCTGTCAGCTAAAATTGAATGTTTTAGTACAACCTCAACTCTCAACAAACAAAGCCTCCACTTACGCAGGCATCCATGGCAACAAGCTTATGACTTCCTACCGGCTCAAAACCTGTTTGCTGAACTAACAAATCAGTAACCAGCAAGTTTCCCTACTACGGTTGTTTTTAATGTATTTAACATTTATTTAAACGACAAAGACATGAACTTGAGCAGGTCACGCAAACCACCCAAGTTCACAGAGTTAACTTGAGTTCAAATTGTAAGAGATTTTATTTAAAAGGTTTTCACAGACACTCCCAGTAACACACTTCGCCCACTGTGTCAGGTATAAACACAAGGACAAAGGAGTCATTAAACCTTCATGTTTCAGGCTCAGTCTACTGCATACAACCATGAGCTGATCTACAAGTTTTTCCTCATCCTGTCTCGTTCAAATCATGGCGTTGTATAATCGGAGGCTCTGCTGTGGTTCAACTTTAGTGGCTGCCAATGAAAGGTTAACTTGAGTTCACAGAGCTCGCTTCATGTCACAAGGAAAGTATTGCATTCCAGTCACATACAAATGCGGGAAAGACTTCCGCACTTATTGACAGTCCAAAATAAACCCCAAACAGCTAATCCTGAAAAATAAATTATTCAAAGCTGAAAAATCTCTACAGAAGGTGGCAAAAGGGAGCAGAGAGGAAGGAAAGGCGGAATAAATTCAGACCTACTGTGCGGTTGGGGCTGGCAGCGTTCCCACATGCTCCTGACACGCTCTGTCCAAGTACGACTCCCTCCTCCCCTCATGCGCTGAGCCCTCCCCTTCCGCCCAAAGCAAAGCCCTCCTGATTTCCTGTTTACCTCTGACCCTTCCTTATTCCCCGCCTCCGCCCTCATCTGGCAGGCCTCCAGACAGACAGGATGATCAGGCCGGATGAAACCAACAGACTGCTTCGGAGAGCAAGAGACAGCGAAACAGAGAGAGAGAGGAGGAAGGGAGGGATCTGGATGGGTGTAGGGGGAGGTGAGCATAGAAAGTGTGTGAATAAGACAGCTCACCACCATGTGGCCACAGAAACAGCAGGTGTCCCAGGAGTGTGAGTGTGCAGAATGTTCTCATGTCGGTGTGCAGCCCATGAGGTTGTTTGGGTGAGCCAGGGCGATGCTTCGTGTCAAGTTTCAAGGCTGATTATGGCATTGCCCTGCCAGTCTGGTTTGCTGTGTGGCAGGACGTGCAGGAGCTTGTATAAAAAATAAAAAAGTAATCCTGCCACACATTAAAATTAGCTCAAATAAATAAATCCTCGACGTTCTCACGTATGTTTTTTGTTTTGTTTTTCAGTTTTACTGGTCATCGTTAAAAAAAAGAAAAAAATGTGGAAAGCAACGAACATCCTGTCGAACAGATAAATCTAAAGAAGCGATGCAGACAGGCAGTGATGAGGCACCTGCTCACCGTCACTGCCAGGGGGCCTCTGGTGGCTACAGCAGCCCAGACCATCAGTATCCACCAGTCTCCACTTCCATCTCTTTTCTATTTTACTCAGCACAGCAGCCGCTGGCATTCGCGCATTTGAAGTCTTTGCTGTGATGAAGAGCACTAACCATGCAATCCAACAACAGTGCAAAAAAAATAAAAAAAAAAATAAAAATGGCAGAGCTCTGTATTAAAGCCTCAAAGTCACCATACTACACATCAGTCTGTGAAACTATGGAAATCAGCAGCAGAACAAAAGGCCTCAACAGCGTGTTCATAACCGCCGCGGAAGCGCCATGCTCACGAAAATCATGAGTTATCCGCTACGACTCCCCCCACACCCCCCACTGTTCACACCAAACATGTATTTCTCCACAATGGTAGACAAGTGCTTCTGCTCAGCTGTTTATTCACAGCAATTTTTTCCATCATGGTTGTATAACCTCATAAAATGATTACGCCCCGTTCCTTTTACCAAGAAGTTTGTACACTTCTTTAATTTATCCAACCACACAGCCAGAAGGGGTTTTTGTGGTAGTAGTGTAGATATACAGTTGAAATACAAATATTTGTTTATCTACTCTTCATATTTATTAAATATCTATAGATCTGTATGTGCTTGTCTATTTTCATCGTTCTACTCAGTTTAGAGACAAAAATATGATTGCATTTGTCCATCATGACATTTTATTTAGAAAGCTTGCTTGTTTTTTGAAGGTTGTCCGGATTGTCTCGTGTGTTTTGGAGTGACTTCCTGCCAGGATTGACACGGATCGCTCACGGCTAACTCAAAAATAGACCAGACGCCCAAACGATCGCTTCACGTCTGGTGTGAACTACACCATAGGTTAACAAGGTCGCCGAATGGCAGTGGGGTCCATTCTGCGGGGCTTTCACGGTCAGTGTGAACCCAGCATAAGGCTAAACTGACAACAAATGGACAACACCAAACTCAGCAAAACATAAGGCGACAGCAACACCGTTTCACCAACAGTTTTTCAGTTCAAGTTCTGCTCTAATCTGAAACAATCTTAGTTCTAGTTTATGCATTATAAAAGTATGTCAGTTAACTGATATATCATTGAAAATCTGATGTCAGTAATTGACTTCAAAAAGTGACACTAATATTTTATACAGTTTTATTATAGTAAGAGTGAGTTCCAACATTTTACTTTATATATATTTTGATATTTAGAGTGCTCATTACACAAGACCTACAAAATCATTTGTGATCTAAAAAGGTCCACCAAAAGAGTAGTAGGTATGTGTGCTATACGGTGGTCAGGGAGGGTACTGTTTGCATCAACAGACTACCATTAGCTCCATTGTTGGTTCTGTGTCTCATCTTCCTCTTTAAGATCTCAGATCTCTGATGTTCAAGTCAATGGAGTTTGCTTGTCAATCAGGGAAAGTGAGAACATGATCGTTAAAGCAAGTATTGGGACACTGTGCACCGTGGGCCTTTCCAGCACCTCCATAACATGGATCCCCAAATCACCGATTTTGGAAGCTTGACACTAAACCTTAAGAAACTTGGTTTCTGAGCCTCTCCATATCGTCTCTAGGCTATGGGAACTTCATTTCAATTTTTCTTTCATCTGAACAGACAATTTTGGACCAGAGCATTTTCTCCTCATCCCAGGTTCATAGAATTTATTGATTTTTTTTGTTGTTATTGTGAGAGTCCTAAGAACAAGAAATGTAACTGTTCTGCATATGTCGTGGGTAGCGATAAACCGATATATCGGGCCAATATTTGTGTGTTTACATGCATCTGCATCGGCCGATAAGCGGTTGCTGCGTTCGCCAATAGTTTTTCCCCCAGCATCATTGCACACTGTGCACTTTATTATGCTGGTTACTTGTTTCTCCTGTGTGCAATAGTTTAATTATTTTATTTATGCTTAATATTTATTGTCAAAATTTAATTACGCAGTTTTTCAGCACTGAAATCTTATTTTTTTCAACTTGTTCTACAAATGTCGAAACAATTTGATCACGTCTCACTGCGGAGCTTGTCAAAATATACTAAGTTCTTTGACTTTGTTAGAATGAAGGCTGATCTCATCGGACTGTACAGACCCAAACTGTAAAGAATTAATGTAAATCTCCTGGAAAACAACTCAGCTTTTTGGCCCAGAAGGATCTGATGCAGACTGCTCCAGAGGCAACAAATTTACTCCAACTGGTGCTCATTCAACCAGCTACTACAGCATCTGTGTTAAGGTCATTCTCTGCAAGGAAAAGACTGAAAACATACTGTCGGAATAGGACCAATCGAGGGCGACTCTCCTCCTTATCCCCATTGAGGCAGCCAGACTTTTAAAAATGAAGACAAACCGCAAACAGATTTTCAGAGTGACAGAAATATTCGTGGAGAATGATAGGCGAATGGTCTTCATCTACAAATAAAGGTAAGCTCATACATATTTTTTATTATTCTGATTAGTTAAGAACAGCCCCCGCGATCTAATTTGACCTCAAAATAAATATTCTCTGATTTTGTTGAATGATACACTACCGTTCAAAAGTTTGGGGTCACATTGAAATGTACTTATTTTTGAAGGAAAAGCACTGTACTTTTCAAAGAAGATAACTTTAAACTAGTCTTAACTTTAAAGAAACACACGCTATACATTGCTAATGTGGTAAATGACTATTCTAGCTGCAAATGTCTGGTTTTTGGTGCAATATCTACATAGGTGTATAGAGGCCCATTTCCAGCAACTATCACTCCAGTGTTCTAATGGTACAATGTGTTTGCTCATTGGCTCAGAAGGCTAATTGATGATTAGAAAACCCTTGTGCAATCATGTTCACACATCTGAAAACAGTTTAGCTCGGTACAGAAGCTACAAAACTGACCTTCCTTTGAGCAGATTGAGTTTCTGGAGCATCACATTTGTGGGGTCAATTAAACGCTCAAAATGGCCAGAAAAAGAGAACTTTCATCTGAAACTCGACAGTCTATTCTTGTTCTTAGAAATGAAGGCTATTCCATGCGAGAAATTGCTAAGAAATTGAAGATTTCCTACAACGGTGTGTACTACTCCCTTCAGAGGACAGCACAAACAGGCTCTAACCAGAGTAGAAAAAGAAGTGGGAGGCCGCGTTGCACAACTGAGCAAGAAGATAAGTACATTAGAGTCTCTAGTTTGAGAAACAGACGCCTCACAGGTCCCCAACTGGCATCTTCATTAAATAGTACCCGCAAAACACCAGTGTCAACATCTACAGTGAAGAGGCGGCTGCGGGATTCTGGGCTTCAGGGCAGAGTGGCAAAGAAAAAGCCATATCTGAGACTGGCCAATAAAAGAAAAAGATTAAGATGGGCAAAAGAACACAGACATTGGACAGAGGAAGACTGGAAAAAAGTGCTGTGGACGGATGAATCCAAGTTTGAGGTGTTTTGATCACAAAGAAGAACGTTTGTGAGACGCAGAACAACTGAAAAGATGCTGGAAGAATGCTTGACGCCATCTGTTAAGCATGGTGGAGGTAATGTGATTGTCTGGGGTTGCTTTGGTGCTGGTAAGGTGGCAGATTTGTACAGGGTTAAAGGGAATAAGGAAGGCTATCACTCCATTTTGCAACGCCATGCCATACCCAGTGGACAGCGCTTGATTTGAGCCAATTTCATCCCACAACAGGACAATGACCCAAAACACACCTCGAAATTGTGCAAGAACTATTTAGAGAAGAAGCAGGCAGCTGGTATTCTATCGGTAATGGAGTGGCCAGCGCAGTCACCAGATTTGAACCCCGTTGAGCTGTTGTGGGAGCAGCTTGACCGTATGGTACGCAAGAAGTGCCCATCCAACCAATCCAAATTGTGGGAGCTGCTTCTAGAAGCGTGGGGTGCAATTTCTCCAGATTACCTCAACAAATTAACAGCTAGAATGCCAAAGGTCTGCAATGCTGTAATTGCTGCAAATGGAGGATTCTTTGATGAAAGCAAAGTTTGATGTAAAAACAATCTCATTTCAAATAAAAATCATTATTTCTAACCTTGTCAATGTCTTGACTCTATTTTTTATTCATTTCACAACGTATGGTGGTGAATAAGTGTGACTTTTCATGGAAAACACAAAATTGTTTGGGTGACCCCAAACTTTTGAACGTTAGTGTATTTTTGAAAAGTATGAAACCAAGTATAATTGAAGTACAGCATTTGTGTGATTCAGGGTGTAAGGCCAAGCGGACCAAAAAATGACTTCTCGTTCCGTTGACTTTCATAACTTTTGTTGGTCAGGTGACCTACGCGCCGACCAGAAAAGGTGACTTAGGCACCCCGTTTCCCATTAGATGGAATTCTGTGATGGAATTCCGTGTTATAATTAATTCATTGCATTCAGTGTCCCTTCGCTACACAAACGGGAACTATTTTCTTGCATTAGACTTATAACAGACACAAACTAAGGCAGTAAAAACTGTGCAGCTCACACACATGTTTTCGGAAGCAGGTGTCTTTTGTAGGCGCTGCATTATGTCTTTGCCATTTACAGCAGCGGCTTACAGTGGTGTGTTGTCGTAATGTAGTTACACGTCTAAATGGGTTTCTTTTAATTCCTTTCCATTGCTCAGTATTTTCATCTGCAATCAATACAATTGTGGTCACCAGGCATAATTAACATTGAGAAATTTTCATCAAATTGTCATCTACAAGGTTGCCGCCAATGTTGCCCTTTGTCACCGATCCTGTGACATTAATGGACGGTATTTCTAGGCGCAGCCAAGGTGTTGAGGGGTTCCGTTTTGGTGACCTCAGGATTGGGTCTCTGCTTTTTGCAGATGATGTGGTCCTGTAGGCTTCATTTGAAAGTGACTTACAGCTTTCAGTGGAGCGGTTCGCAGCAGAGTGTGAAGCGGCAGGAATGAGGATCAGCGCCTCCAAATCCCAGACCATGGTCTTGAGCCGGAAAAGGTAGGGTGCCTTCTTCGGGTCGAGGATGGGGTCCTTCCTCAAGTGGAGGAGTTAAAGTATCTGGGGGTCTTGTTCACAAACGAAGGAAAAATGGAGCGGGAGATCGGTAGACGGATTGGTAAGGCGTCTGCAGTCATGGGGGCGCTGTATCGGTCTGTCGTGGTGAAGAGAGAGCTGAGCCGAAAGGCAAAGCTCTCGATTTATGTTCCTACCACCATCTATGGTCACGAACTTTGGGTGGTGACCCCAAAGATCAAGATCACAGATACAGGCGGCTGAAATGAGTTTCTTCCGTAGGGTGGCTGTGCTATCCCTTAGAGACAGGGTGAGAACGTCAGTCATCCGGAGGGGGCTCAGAGTAGAGCTGCTGCTGGCTCCACATCGAGAGGAGCCAGTTGAGGTGGATCTGGCATCTGATCAGGATGCCTCCTGGACGCCTCCCTGGTGACCCAGGACTCGCTGGAGGGACTATGTAACCCGGCTGACCTCGGAAAGCCTTGGGATTCCTCCTGAGAAGCTGGCCCAAGTGGCTGGGGAGAGGAAAGTCTGGGTCGCTCTGCTTAAGCTACTGCCCCAGCGACCTGACCTCAGTTAAGAGGAAGAAGATGGATGGAGAATTTTTCATGACTTTTGCACACAAAATGATAGCTCTTACCATTCACTTACATTGATGCAACATTGGGAGATTGAATGGACTGGTTACAAAATGCTTTTTCTCACTTATCCAACTCTAATGAATATGGTAACCGATTAAATTTCACGTGGTTTTGAAATATCCTTTCATGACCTTTTAAACTAGAATGGCTCATAAGGGTTCTAGCAAGACACCGACAACAGTTCTCTCAATTTGCACGATTCTTTCAGAACTGATTTGGCAGAAAATAAAGAAAAGAAAAACTCTGGTCTATATCTATTCCTCACTTTTTTCCACGGATTTTGCAAGACACTGCATGTATTTCTCATTCACCCGCTGACTAAGCATGGGAAGGTATGAGATTGTGATGGTTTGATAAACTTGTGTAAAAATAGCATGGATTTATGGCATCATGGTATTTACCAAAAAATTTGGAATAAACACGCATAGCATGATTTTTTTTAATGAAACGCAACTATTATCCTAAAAATATTAAAAAATATCTTTATCATGATAGGTTCCTAAATAAATTATTCATTGTTAGTTTGAGTCTGATACATAGATTTATCAACCAATTCATTGTTTTACTAAAATTCTAAACATAGAACATGCTTCGGAAATAGTTCTTAATTGTGCATAAAAATTAACCTTGATGCCATTCTGCACTTTATAGTACAACGGACTTAGCTGGATGATCCGGCTGTCTGCTTGGGTAGAGCATACAGTAGGTTGTTTAACAGACAGAGCTTCACAACTATAGTTTTAAAACCGAATTACCCAAATAAGTTTGACTGTGTTGCTCCCTTACTTTCTTTGAACAATACTTTTTTTTCCCTCTACTGAAAATATTTCTAAAGAGAAGTATTTGTCAGGTAAGTAAATAATAACTTGCTAAGTTTACACATTGGACCATTACTTGGGATTTTTGTTTGTCTGTTTTTTTTACTTGAGGTTTCAAATCAGCCAAGGCAGTTTTGCATAAATATAAAAAAACTAGATATTCTGAGGACCCACTCCACCTGGATCCTTAACTTATCAGGCCTACTTTAACAATTTCAACAACTACCCCAATACTGCAAGGCCCTTGCTGCAGAAATCCAACAGGACAGCACATTCTTTCTGCACGAGAGGAGTTACTGGAGCCTCCCGAGTCCAGCAGTGGTGGCAGGCACACTCCAAGGCCTCCAGTCAGGAGATTTACAATGTGCTGTCAGCAGGAGGCATCAACGGCCACACAAGTCTGAACAGCAGCTATTTAATAATGCACGCTTGGCCCCAAAGTGTCTTCCTCATACATTCTCCAGCAATGCCCTGGTCAGTAGAATGAGCCCTGGCCTTTTCACCAAGGTTTCCTGTGAATTCACTTAAGGTCAGGTCAAAAAGCAGATTTCCCAAATGCTTTCCAGGGCAGCCTGCGTAATAGTGTCATTCACGTTCACACTCAGGTCTAACGTTTGCCATCTCCATCATAAAAAGCCACGGAGCGAAAAGTAACTTAAGGATGGATTCAGCAGAGCAGAGAGCAGCTTTTAGCACCAGCAAAACTCCAGCCCAGACCCAAACTAAACTTACACAACAGTAATTTTTTTTTATCTCAGTTGAAGTCATGGCTGCAAATCAGTAAATTGTTCAGGATGGTACTGACTCAGCTGTTTCTGATCGTTCGGGAGTGAGCTCTAACACAGCATGTCTGGCCCTCATGCACAAGCTTACCATTCAGGCTGCAGATACACCTTTAGCCTGAGGGGGCACTTGCTGGCCAAAAACGTTCAAACTTCACATAGTTGCTTTAAAATCTACATGAATCAAATTCGAAAACTTATACCACATATGTTTAATACTAGGGATGTGTATCGGCAAGAATCTGGCGAAACAATATGTATCACGATACATGGGCAACGATATATATATTTTTTTATATATATTGCCATTCAGTCAAAACTGAATTTAACTGTAGAAAACCTGTTACAGCATCCTAAACACTCCAATCTGTTTCATCCACAACAGATCAAGTTTTATCACTAGTTCCAGTTAATGAAAGAAGGAGATTAAAAGCCACCAATTACCAGTCCTACTTTCAATTTTACTGCCAAAATTATAGTGGTGGGTCAGAATTTCATTGAAATTCTTAAAAATAAAGAATTGATTCTTTGCTCTTGAATATCAATACAATATTGTGACATAAAATATTGCAATATATTGGCATTTCGATATTTTCTTACATCTCTAGTTAATACATACAATAGATATGAACGTTGTGTGGCATATTGCCAAGATTACAGTCTAATAACAGAATTACACTCATGAGACGAAACAAAATGTGTCATCTTTATCTCTTACCTCATGCTGGATATTCAAAACAAAGTAACAGCTTCAAATTAACCATTTGTGTGAAACAGGAAGTGTTATATTTTGTTCTTTAAAATTAATGTCTTTATTAGCATTCTATTTGTTTTGTATGCAACAAAAACAATTTTCATTAAAACAGGCTTAGATTTTTGGACAGAAGTAGATTTAGGTATGTCTTGATAAAATTTTTTTAAAGCTGCTGCCAGATATTTAAAAGAATAGTGGGAAAATAAACTGATTTCATATTACATGAAAAATCACAAGTAACAACTTACATGTGAAATTGCAATATCAGTTTCTCTACCCATTTCACATGTGTAGAGTTTGCATAGACTACAGTCTTCCTGTTCAAGTTCCTGACCAGACACAGAGTAGCAGAATAGAGTCTGACTACTGACTGACACGAGCAAACCTAAGCACCACAAACCAGGACCCAACACAGATGAGTACCGCTTGACTGCTTCAGGCAAGCTTGAAGGCTCTGGCTCCCATCATGAGACTCAAGCTAATAACCAACGGACTAAACTATTTTACTCAAATTAACAGAAAGCCAGGCCACTAGATCAGTGTTGAACCTTGATTGCTCATCACATCTGCAGCTGACCATTACACTCACTGCAAACCCTAATTAGTCACATTCACTGCGGGGGAGAGAACAGTGGGCCGCTTTCCCCTGATGCCCTGCCTGTTCAGCAAACAAGCCATCAGCAGGCTCTTCACACATCAGTGCACTTCAAAAGCATAGTCAGCCTATAAGCATCAACACAGGCCTAGATGTTGACACAGACGGGGAGGAGGCTCTTGCATATGGCTGTGCTCCAAGGCCCCATTTCAATCAAGGAGCTGTGCATATGAGACAATGGGCAGTGAGGATGAGCGCCGGTTAAGGCAGGACATAAGTTTTGTTGTCACCTGCTGGGGAAGAGTGAGAGTACTCAAAACACGACTTGTGCTTTGGCTTAGGGCCATAGATCTGGTTTCAGAAGCAGCGGGACATGACAGGTCTGCTGGTAGGAAGCATTCCTTTTTTTAGAGATCAGAAATTAGTCACTCTAGCAGGTCCTGCAACCTTGTAGTCACATGATGTGCAATTATTACACAAATAATCTAACAGCAGACAGATACAGAGATACAGCTCTTCAAATAATAAACAAAAAGTAATTTCAAATCATCATGCAATATTACTAATTTTCAGACAATTTAGCACACTTTAATCTAACAGCTACATTTCAAAAGAAAAATTGTGTACATATATAGGTCACATCCGAATATAAGCCACAGATTTTCATGACGTAACATGAAATATTCACACAGAAAGACAGTATACAGAAGGTTATGTGTTTTAATTACTTCCGCCTAGAGGTAATGTTTTCCTGCCCGTTTGTTAGCAACATAACTCAAAAAATTATGGACAGATTCAGATGACATTTTCAGGAAATGTCTGTAATGGGATCAGGAACAACTAATTTTGGGGCTGATCTGACAAGAAGGGCGTATCCACCCACCCACCGACCGGCGGTGTCAACCACCAGTCGTCTCCGGTGTCAGAGAGCTCATAAGCGGCTCCCCTCGCGCAGGAGCCACAAATCTCCACTGGAAGTGCCCAGCAACAGCTTGAACACAGCTGTGCATCTCATTAAAATACATTTTATTGGGAAATTACAAAAGGTCTGAACAAAATAACATCAGAATTGGGATGAGTGGACCTGGCAGAAGTCTGAAAATTGGAAATCGAATTAAAACAAATAAAATTGGAGATTATTTTTAGGCCATATCGCCCAGCTCTAGACTGTCAGCCAGAGGACCACAAATCGCTTTACACTAGATTCAAACAGACACTATACAAATGCAGGCCATTTAGCATTCTAGTTTAACACATGCTTTTTTACATGCCTGAAAATCTGCACTACCGCACAGCATCAACACATCACCAGCAAGACAGTAACACACCTAGTTAGAAAATAAGACATACTGTAGCCTACAGGAAAATCTTGGTATCCATCTTCCTCTTGCTTTGGCAATCTTGTTACCAACAAAATCATGAAACCATTCATAAGGACAATAAGCCACAAAAGGTAATTGCTAAAGAAGCAGTAAGTTCAGAGTGCTGTATGCAAGCATTCTAAAAGAATGTGTAGCAGTCGAGTGGCAGGAAGAATGCACTAACAACAGAAATAACTGGGAAAATCACAGGGAAGGGATTGCAGCTAGACAGAATGCTTTAAGAGTCCCGAAACAAAGATGAATGAGTGATATAGGCGATAACTGTCAGTCCTTTTGTTAAGCCACTCCTGAACCAGCAACCACATCAGAAGTATCTTATCAGCGCTGAAGAGCAAACCGACTTGACTGTTTCTCAAGCCGTTTTCAGATAGACATTCTGGAATATTACAAACAATTCCCCCCCCGGATCATGTGTGGGGTACACATGATCCGGAACCCTGCTTGGTCTTCAGACTCTTTGATTGATCCATTGTTCTCTGGGTTAAGGTCTTTCTAAGTTATTTTAACACACAAGCATGCTACAACACTCATTTTCAGTTGCCGTGGTAAGGTCTTGCCGGCTTGTTAGTTAAGCTTAGCTTTATACCACCTTCTACTTCCTCTTCTTCTGCTGCTGCTTCCTCCCCTGCTCCAATTCTTCTCCTCTCTCTTGCTCTCTGTGACAGAGGTCTAGTTACTCCCGCGCCTCCTTTAGTGATAATGGTAAGCGTAACAAATGTGGCATTTTTGTAGCTTTGGAGGCGAGGGTTTCAGAGTTAGAGGCCCAGCTCCGCACAGTTGAGAATCCTTTAGATAGCCAAGGCCCGTTAGCTAGCACAGAGCCAACAAGGACATAACCACCTAGTGGCCCTCTTAAAGAACCCATGCAGATGGGATCTCAGGCCAACTGGGTGACGGTATGTATAAAGCAGAGTGCTAGGACACAGCCCAAAGGGCACCACCAACTTCTCTACGTTTCTAAAAGATTTTCCCCGCTAAGTGACACAATCACCTTGAAGCAGATCCTGGTAATTAGCAGTCCTAGTCAGAAACGTGGCATTATGGTCCATTCTCACTCACGTTACCCAACGTCAACTATGTCTCGCCAATCACAATCCACTAATGTTTAAAACCT
Organism: Apricaphanius iberus; assembly: GCA_028564705.1. Taxonomy (NCBI): domain Eukaryota; kingdom Metazoa; phylum Chordata; class Actinopteri; order Cyprinodontiformes; family Aphaniidae; genus Apricaphanius; species Apricaphanius iberus. The sequence continues at coordinate 704,544 of JAPXFQ010002074.1, forward strand.
CCAGTAGAGAAAGGGCCGTCCACGCGCTTTGCAAGCTTCAGCTTAAAAATGTATATACGTCAAACTAGATGCGTTGGGAGCGTTGCTTCACGCAGATATATTGTGTGGTGTGTGGGCACCATTAGAGAAACCATCTGCCATAGTCAAATGTTTTCTAGGGACCAGAAGAGGCAGCATTAAATCCCACCTAAAACTGTTGGCTAAGGGTAAGCGTAAAAACAGTAAGAGTGTTATTCACGGTGGCTGTATGACACCCGATCACGCAAATCAGAGGTCACTAAGATTAGTGTTGCTTTGGTGTGTAAGTTAGGGCTGGGACGACGCGTCAAATACGTTGACGCAAAAAATGTGCGTCGATGCGTCATCACCTTCAAAACAAACATGGTGGGGAGCCAGTAGTTGCAGCATGAGTGAGTCAGTTGACTTAAATACCTCCATCCAAAGCCGCATTTTAAAGGTATGGAACTATTTAAGAATAAAAGGGAGCGATGTTGTCATCTGCCGGCTTTGCAAAATGGAAACTGCTTATAAAAGCACGACTGCTATGCACCAGCACCTCAAACCGCAGCATCCAGGAGCAGTTCCAGCAAATCATAAAACAATGTAAGTTTTCCACTTTTTTACTAAAGCTATGTATTTTACCCTGTAAATCACCCAAACACCCACACGTAGAAGGCATATACACGAGCAGACACACACACACTCATATACAGAAATTAACACTCAACCTCTTTAAAAACAAAACTTATTTAAGATTCTTAGCTGCGTCTGGTGTATGTTACTGCTATCTGTTTTGTTGGTTATTTGTGACCCGTGTTGGCAGAATAGGTCGGAATGCGCACAGACTGGTTATGAGCAAAAGCCGAAAATGTGAGAGTGTGTCATTTGGCCGCGGTAAACATGTTTAACAAAGGTAATGCACTACCTACCCGCTAAACGTAGCAGTCGTGAACATTAATACAACATGTTTAAGAGCTTGCAAAAACAAACCGACAAAGAACTCTTGAATACTATTTTTTACTTAATGCTCCTCCAGTTTGTTGGATTCAAAGATGCCATCTAATAACTAGAAAAATGTGCAGCATTTTATTGTAATGAACAGCGCCTCTCTCCTTGTTTATCTCTTTTTTGTGCGTAAATCTTACGTCAGAAACAAGAGAAAATGCAGCAAAGTAAATGTTTTTTGTGAATGAAGAGCACTTTTTTGCTTTAACTGAATGTTAAATTCTGCACAATGTTTGACTTCTTGTTAAATGTAACCTCTAACAGGAGATTGTGGTAATACTAAAACTTTATTTGGGATTTTATTTTACAATTTTAATGTGTTTAAATGAAGAAATGTGTTTATTTCATTTAAATACATAAATTAATAAATGTCAAAATCTATACAAATTAAATAATGGGTAAGTTATCAATAATCAAATTGAAAAATTAATCATTAGATTAAACGATTCATAGAAAAAAATAATCGCTAGATTAATCGATTACAAAAATAATCGTTTTGCCCAGCCCTAGAGTAAGTTTGCTAAAACGATGTCGGTCTCCATAATCCTTTTTGGTCCCCTGCTGTATTGAACCATTGATGACCCTATAGCCGCATGCTGTCATTCCAACAATAGTTGTCTGAGTGGTGTCCAGCAAACTACGTGGGCTACATTGATAACTGGAAGACCTTTTGGGGCAAACCTGGTCGGATCCAGAGAAGGCATCTATCCTACTTTGGATGGAGCAGCTCTTCTTTCTAGTAATCTGCACATATTTATTCATCCTTCAAAACACTGACAAACCAGGGCCCAGACCAGGAAGCATAGTCATAGTTTAACCCACCTATCTGCAGCTTCTGTACGGTTACCCACTCAATACACAGCGTCTTGCCCAGGGCCAAAATCAAATAGATTAAAAGTTAACCTAACAAAAGCAAATTAGGAAAATCTCAAGAAAATAAATACAACTTTGACTAAACAAAAAAAAGGCAGTTCGATGTGGTTTATTGAACATAAGATCCCTCTCCTCAAAGAATATTAGTAAATGACTTTATATGTGATAATACATTTTGATTTGTATTGCCTGTCAGAAACCTGGGAACAGCAGGACGATTTTAAAGAAACCCTTTTGCTTTTGTATCGTCCACCAGGTTCTTACTCTTAATTCTTGGATCAGATCTCAGATTTGTATCTGCTTTAGCATTAAAGGGCCAATATCATGCAAAAATCAAGGTTTTGAAGTTTTCAACCATCTGGTAACATAATTTTCTCATAAAAACCCCACCAGTGGTTTTTGGCTTAATTCCCACATGTCTGAGAAATCCTCCTGAATTCTTCTCTTTGAGAAGATGCCCCTCCCTCTCCTAGAAAACAACTGAGTGTTCAACTAGTGACATCACTAGTTGAAAACAAGGGAGTGCTAGAGGTGTCTGCACCGCCCCTGCAGGCAGAGCGGCTTACCTCTGCTAGAGTTCCAAACACAACCTCCTCCTTCTCACAGTTCATGGCTGCTTCTGTTTTTGGCAGCTTAAAACACGTTTTTTTTTTTTTGTTTTTTTTTACTTTAAGTGAAAATGCCTGTTTGGCTGCATGGATTACGGGATTTTATTCTACATTCCTAAAGAACAGCAACTGGATCAAGGAAAAAAGATGCATGATGGACAGAGAAGTAAGTGGCTACATGCTTAGCCATTTATCAAGCTGTTTATGTGATCTTATAACAGCATTGTGTGGTTAATTATTTGAACTGTGTCATCTCAGAATGTTCAGTAAATCTGTGCAAACAACACCAACAGCTTTTTTATATACTGGGCTGGAAAGATCTGCTTAATGGACTAATATAAACAGGGGTTCATTGTGGTACTTCGTGTTTGAGATAAAGCTCAGCAATGTTACTCTCAGTCTGTGCTGTAAAAAAGCATGCTATAGTCCCTTTAAACACTGATGGTAATTATAGCAGGGTATTTCAATATTGATGTGGACACTGAAAGTGATAGCTTAACTGCAGCCTTTAATGTTAACCTCAATTGTCTTGACTCTGAAAGTGAAGGGACCCATGCACTCGGGCCAGCACACTTTAGACATTGTACTGACATACGATATTGAGTGTGAGGAAGTAAAAGTCCTCCCACATAACCCAGTCCTATCTAGGGCTGCACAATTAATCGGATTTTGATCATGAAAATTAAATTAACCTAATCGTCATGGATATTTACATTCAAAATGCAAGCTCTTCTGCTTTCTTCATCACACACCGACTCAATCGATAGTTTACGAGCCACCAGAGGGCAAACGCATGGCTAAATCATCATTAAACTGCCCAAATAAAAACCGTGCACACGTCACTCGGCACTCATAATGGCTGCACTACGCTTGCTATGTAGCAGGTGAAAAGGATTATTTGAGCAATGTAGTAGATCCAAATCTCCATTATGGCTCTGACTAGTAAGCAGAAAGTTCCAGAAAGTGTACTACCGCCACAGTAAGCAGCCTCTGGATGCTACGATATCCCACAATGCGGCGGACGCACCGAAATCATAGAAGAAGGACCAAGCTAAAAATGGCTACAGACGAACTGTCAACCATTGACACCGCCGCATTTTCGGCGGATAAATGTACGTGAAGCAATGTTACTAATTACTGTAATTTTTTTTTTTTTACTGATTAAACATTTAATTTGTTAAGTCATACCAGACAAAATAATGGCTAGAGGAAGGCGGGACCACAAGCGACATAACGTAAACATCTGGGTCAACAGATTAGTCAATACGGGTCAAAGGACATGCAAACTGTGGAGCAGTACGTCTGATTTGATGCCCATTACGCGATTGTTTGCAATGCATTATTTACTACATTAACGGGCGAGTAATTGCTACGTAGCATATAGTAAATATTAAGGATTTGGATGCAGGGAATGTCAAAGTCCTTTCCTGTACACAGGAGGCCTTTTCTGTATAAGCTGTAATTGTTTCCGTTAAATTGCACTTTGAGATTGTGCTCTGAAATTACATACTTAGCTTGTACTTTATATATTTAAGTATATACAAGTATTGGAGTTTGTTTTTGTTTTTTTTGCATTATCTATCATCTATTCTAAAGTTTTATTTTTCACAAAATTGTTGCAACATTGTATGTTTATAATTGGTGCAATAAAATAGATATTTTACAGGACTGGATGAACATGGTTTAAAGAATCCAATCCATTCCATTCTTGCTTCCCAATGTGTCTCAGAATCACAGTGAACGACAGCAATTCCATCACTAACCCTTCAGAAATTGATGGTCAGGTTCAAAGCATTACTTCCTCAATTAATCTTTCGTTAGTTTAGCCCCCTTAAAAAAAGGTAATATTTGATTCCATTGAACTTTCTGAACTATCACAAATATTAGCTTCATTTAAACCTTCAACTTGTATGTTAGACACAATCCCAAGTATTTAAGGAAGTGTACCCTCTGGTTACTGTCCGTATTTTATATATGATCAATCTATTCTCAATAAATGGATATGTTCCTTTCTTATCCAAAATTCTTAAGAAAATGGTTGCTAATCAAGTATGTGGGCATCTAAACAGCAACAACCTGTTTGAAGAATTTCAGTCAGGTTTTAGAGTTCATCATAGCCATGAAACAGCACTGATTAAAGTTACTAATGATATTCTAATGGCCTCAGATAATAGACTTGTGTCTGTTCAGGTCTTGTTGGAGTGCTGCTTTAGAAACAGTCGATCAGAATATTCTCTTAGAAAGGCTTGAGCCTGTTGGAGGAATCAGAGGAACACCACTAGGCTGGTTTAAATCATATCTGTCAGACAGATCCAGTTTGTTCATGTAAATGATAAATCTTTTCACTTAAGAGTTACTTTTAGAGTACCACTGGGTTGTATGCTTGGACCAATTCGCTTTACTACAGATTTGCTACAAAATGGTAAAAATAATTAGACAGCATGATATGCATTTCCACAGTTATGCTAATGATACACAACTATATTTATCTATAAATCTAGATGAATCCAATTAGCTAGGTAGATTACTGGCCTGTCTCGAAGACATGGAAACCTGGGTGACTAAAACCTTTCTACTTTTAATTTCAGACAAGACAGAAGTTGTTGTCTTAGTACCAGAAGCTTTAAAAAGGAAACTGTTAAGTCAATCACTTCATCTGCATTGCATTAAATTGGCCTCTGGTAATAGTGTAAAAAACCTTGGTGTAATTCTTGACCAAGACTTTACATTTAAATACCATATTGAAATATGTTTCCAAGATTTCTTTCTTTTACCTCCGCAATATTGCTAAATGGGAAGCAGATATTTTACTTATCAGGCTCCTCTCCTGTGGAACCAGCTCTCATTTTTAGTCCGTGTGGCAGACACTATTTTTAAGACGAAGCTTAAAACCTTCCCTTTTAATAAGGCTTGTAGTTAAAATGGCTTAGGCTATCCTGAGCTATTTTGGTAGTTATGCTGCAATAGGCTTAGACTGTTGGAGGACAGACTGACTACTTTTCTTCACCATTCTGCTTTTCTCTTGTACTACTCATCAGATGTATTTTTTGCTGTTTTTTCGATTGTCAACCTTGTTTTCTTTCAGTGTTTTTCTCTCCATAGAATCTGGTCTGGTATCCTGCTCAGCTACAACGTCCTGCTGGATGGGGGCCATCGATTCAGATGAGGCTACCGGTGACCGAACATCCCCCATGTCCTATTGTCAACTTTTCACTTTTTTTAATATATAAAGTACTTTTACATCAGTTTCCTTGTACTTTGTCTCTTCTCTTTCTTCTCAAAAACCCAGACGGTTGTGACAGATGACCACTTGTACTGAGCCAGGTTCTGCTGGAGGTTTCTTCCTGTTAAAGGGGAGTTTTTCCTCTCCACTGTCACTACATGCTTGCTCAGTATGATGGATTACTGAGGAATTGCTGTGGTTGGAGTCTGCATGTTCTGAGCACAACCTCATGTCAATGACTCAATGCAGTCTGCTGGGATTCGTCATGTAGAAAACTTAAATGATTGGAAGGTTTTAGGTTTGTAAAATTGTGTTGAAAGGACCTTTGTTGTACAGTGCCTTGAGATGAAATCTGTTGTGAATTAGCGCTATATAAATAAACTGAATTGAACTTTCTGATGGTATTCTAATTCATTGAGATAAACATTTCTCCTTTTGATGTTTCAGAATAAAAATTAAAAAAACTAGTCATCAAAAAAGAATCACATGTTACAATCTGTGTGTCCTTTCAGAGTTTGCAAAGGAAAATGAAGATGCCTGCCGCATGTGCTGCTGGTCATGTGTCACTCATGGGCCAGGAAGTTGCATGGATGCTGCTAAGTTACCAGCCAACTGAGGTCCAGGAACCGCCTGAAGCCTGTTACAGCCAGCTAATGCATTCTCTCCACCTCCCCCCTTCACTTGTATTCTCTCTCTCTCACTCATGCTCTTCCTAGCTGTCTCTTTCCCATCCTTCCTTTTCTAAACCCTCTCCTTTTTTCCATGAGCTGCTACCCTCTCCATCTCCCAACCTTCCCCCTCCCCCGCGTCTCTTAAGTGCTAACCACTCTCCAACAGCAAGCTCTTTTCCTACTGCTTGCTCTCACACGTGCACACGCACTCACACACATAGAAGCACACAAACTGTGGTAGCAACCACAACAGCGTGCAACCACCCCCACACTCCAGCAAGGCTGTGTGCAAGTGCCTCTGGCTTGCCCTGACCCACATCTTGATATAGCCCTAAGTATGCTTACAGCTAAGTCCTGAAGACACTCCTGCCACTCTTAGCCTAATCAGGCCTGACCTGCTGTCGGCGCACAGGGCAGATAGACAGGCCAGGCTAGACTGACCATTATCATGTTGAAAGCCTTTCCAACTGCTGAAGGAACCGCTTAATATCCACCTTCCCCCACTGCACCACTGATTGCAGGTTTCCGAGCACAGAGGCACACGTTCTACCTCAGATAGTTAAACATTAAACAAATGACCGGTATCTGTGCCATGAAACAAGGAAAAAAAAATCTTAAGCCAATATGTCAATTCTATTAGTTAGCTGTACATATATGCAAGTTCCGTAAAGAGGTTAAAGGGCAGTGAGCCCAGGTGGGCTGAAAGCATGTTTGGGTCGATTGGTGATAACCTAGGTTTCAAAACCCCTAAAATGTTCTGTCATCCAGTTCTAATCCTCCTAATGCCAGTTCAAGTGCTACAGATAGGAGCAGTGCCATGCCCCCTAACCTTTTCCTGCACATTGCTGCTCTAAAAGAAGGATTCTATACTTTTCCCCTCACAAAAAACAGAAAATCTGTCTGTGTGGAAAGAAAGGATTCCTGCAAGTTTACTTGTTGATAGGCTAGTTTACCATTAGCCAAGTGAATCTCTGTTTAACCACTTTTCTTTCTAGACAAGCCCACTAATGCAGCTACTGCTACCTTTCCATAGAAAGTGCTGTTGGACCATTGTTCTGTTTTTCTCCTTCCTTTCGGACTTTCTTTGGCTGATAACCCACCGACTTCGTTCTGCTGAAGGTAACTGAGTTGTTCCTTTCCACTTTGACCACTTGCTTGCACAGGAGAATGGGATCGCCACCAAAATGAGATGGACCTCCTTAAAATATATAGGCTTTGACCAATCCGCAATTTTATCTGAACACCGTCTTGCTTTAAACGTAATATAATTGAATCCATGTGATTTAATATAACCTGGCTATAGTTAGATTGAACAAAATGTAATTCTTTTGTGTATTTACATAAAATGAAAGACATAACTGAATTAAACAATATGCTATATTAGTTTAGCCACAGTACAACTAAAGGTGGCTGTTCTCTAAGATACACGACTAGATCATAGTGTAGATTTTCTTTGAATGTGTCTACATACTTTGAAACCATGGTATTTTTTTCAGTTATCAAATCTTGAGAATTAGAGAGCACCACGTCACAGCTTCAGACAGATGTATATATTTTACCTTCTCATCCTTGTGTTCAGTAGTTGTTGGTTTCCCGTTTTCATGTTCCTTCTTCTGACTGGAATGAACCCAAGAACAGCTGGATTCTTCCTGCTGCCTGAAAGCGTCCTCCAGTTGAGGGAGCAGATCAGGCAGGAGGTCAGGAGCATCCAAGCCTTCCAAGCCTCCGTCCTGGGGCTCTGGTGGCAGGATATTATCTCCAAATGCTTGGTATCCATTAGTGTTAATAACCCTGCAGCTCATATGCTGCTCAGAGGGCAGGTGGTTCGTCATGCTTGGATAGCAACTCACCGAGTCTCCAAACATCTCTGATGATTTGCAGACTGTCTGGGTTTCTCCAGAACAGCGCAAGGCTCTGAAGGGACATTCGTCTGCCTGGCTAACCATTGTTCCAGACTGCAGCTGACTCACGTGTGCGGTGGACTGGAACTGGCATGCTGTCCCAGGCAGCCTAGGCACTGTTGTAGTAATTGGCGCAGTAGTGATGGGCCTACATGAAGACTGCTGACTGAGACTGGGTATTTCTGGCTCTCCAGGGTAGGCTGGGAACTCTGCCGCTTGGTAAGCATGAGCTGATCTGACAGAGCATGTGGGCAAGGAGTGAACTGCAGATGATGGATGTATGGGGAAGGAAAGGTGAGAGTCTTCAAGTCCTGATGCACAGAAGGCTGGGCCTCCCCTGACCAACTGGTAGCTCCCCTGCTGCTGACGTGTTTGCAAGCAAGCACCGCTCAGAGAGGCATTCTGACGTTCCAAAAAAGGCTTCCCTGGAAGAGTCCTGGAATGAAACTGGGATTCTCTTACAGGTAGTTGATGCTGAGGATGGTGTATCTGCTGGAGGCTGCTGGACTGCCCTCCCTGGTGAAAGGAGAAAGCGTGATGTGGCTGTTGCTGCAGGCAAACACCCGCTGTGTTAATTTGTTGGTGCTGGTTTAGCAGCTGTTGCTGATGATCGTGCTGCCGTTGTAGCTGTTGCTGTCGCATTCTCTGCTGCTGATTATGTTGACTGCCATGAACTTGCTGGTTGTGCAGTTGCTGATGACAAAGTTGTTGTTGCTGTTGAGAGACATGGTGAAACACATTCCCATTTTGATCTTGGTTACCCCACATTGGGCTTCCAGTACTGCAGAACTGCCCATTGGGTTGAGGGACTTGACTAATGGTGGCATTTTGGTACTGACCATGTTGCTCAGGACCCACGTCACAACCCGTGCTACGAGAACTAGAAAATACCTGGCCCAGGAGATTCTCTGCCTTAACGGCAGTATAATGAACCATCGGCTGGTTGTAACTGGGGACTGCTTGTTGTGAAGAGACTCGTGGCATCATCTCTTGATGCTTCCCTGGGCCAAGTGTCTCCACTTGAAGGGGTTCAAACCCAGCACTGAGGTTGAGCTCATCTACTAGCGATGGTGCTGAATGGAATCCATCTTCATCCAGCTCTTCCAAACTCCCGACAAAGAGGTTGGGATCGTCAAAAAAGTCCATGACTGAAGTCAGAAGGTGATGGGAACTTTGGGAGCACCTCTGGATCCAAGATGGTCCCAGTGAGTCAGTCTTCGCACAGTTAGAGCATCTCCATTATGTGGTGTCCCTGTCGATAGGTAGACATAGAAAAATGTATTAAAAAAAGCCCACATAACTCATTTTTGATAAATATTTATTGATGACACTTCTTTCAGTAATCTGTCAGCACTTCTTTTTATGTGTGGACCAAAGCATCTAGTGTAAACCATCCACCAGCAGGTGCTTCTTCCTGTACTCCCCCACCGCCCCTTTCACAAAAACACATACACACAAACGCACGCACGTCAACCCCCCACCTACGAAAGCCGCCTGCTCTGCTACTGCAGAATGTGTGGGAGGTGCAGACAGCTGATAGAATTTCAGCAGCAAAGGGCAGAGGCTGAAGAGGCCCTCTAAGCACATGCATGTGAGCTCTCTGCAACCACAGACAAGCGGAAGATGACAGAAGCTTTCCCAGGTCAGTCATTATGTGCTGAGTTGCACTCAGAAGCACAAACACAGACATATTCCCTCCTTAACATTTAACATAAAGCTTTGTGAATGGCTCTGTTGGAATATATTAACAGCTTTAATGGTTTTACACATAAAGTAGTATTGCATTTTAGTCATGTTGCAGCAGCAACACAGGCATTTGTTGGTTTTTTTTCCCCATTAATAAAAACCTAGAAAGTCTATCGTGTATTTGCATTCAGAGCTTTTCATGCAGCTGTTTTGCAATGGCCTCAGAGTTTTGTTAGAGAACAACAAACACTATCATGGAGACCAAGGAACAAACGGGAGAGGTAGATGGATTGAGCCAAAAACAGGCCAACCACGAGGGATACAAATACAGCCGGAGCTAAAGGGAAATGGTTTAAATCAAAGCATATCCATTTGGTAGAATGGACCAGTCAAAGACCAGACTTTTGAGAACAAGTGGAAAAATTCAAGTCAAGTTTATTTGTATAGTACGTTTCAGCAACAAGGCAGTTCTAAGTGCTTTACGTGATAACTTGAACATAGCCTTTGCTCTCCAGCCAATCTGATTTGGAGGCAAAAAAGGAAGGAGCAACAATCTCAGTTTCTGGTTGTCTAAAGCGGATGGAGACATAAACATAACTACAGAAATAAACTCAACCAGAGTTTAGCCTCTTCTTTTAAATCTGACACCCAGGAACTTCCTTCCAATCAATTGACAAAAAAAAAAAAAACATCCTATAAATGGCTAATAATATGAAAAGTTGGTGAAACAGTTGGCCTGTTGCTAATTCCACTGGTTAAAGTTTTCTTTGTACAGCGGGTACCAAACATGTGGTGTGACACCAGCTCACATGCTACGGATGCAGAAATGTTCCATGCCAGTCAGAGGTTTACACCACGCATGCACATGAATGTCAATAATTTCAGCTTTTAATGATTTGAACTGTTCTTTTTATGGGATGGACTGACAATACAATATATGAGGCTGCATGATTTAAAAGGAGAAAAAAAAGGTCAGATGACATGTTTGAATTTATTTGATCGTTTAACAGGATCAAAACAATACATTTAAGCTAAACATAAGCTAATATTAAATATACTGAATTTGTAAAATCATCAGTGAGTGCTGTGAAAGAATGCTTTGTCACAATAGCTAGCATGAAACCATATTTCAAGTGTGAAACATCAACACTCTACATGGTGGAATTTTACCTGGCCAGCTTGATTGATTCTAATTGAGCTAAATGCTTGTACCATGTACAATTTTAGTGGCTGACATACTTGAGCTCCACGAGAGTAGGAGACCCCTTGTATAAGCATAAAGAAAGAAGAGAGAGTTAAAAAAAGTAATTAAAACTGGCATAATCACTGCATTATTACATATTCCCTCATGTCATAAAGCCATATATCCAGAATTGAGTTTTAGAGAAACCAAATAGTTTTCATAGCCATCAACAGGCTTCTGGTATATTTTTGTCTGAATACGTGATTTTATTTTCTTCTTTACTTGTTACAACAACGGATGGTAAATTAGATTTTTTTTTTATTGAGTATTATTTAAAAAGGGCCACAACTGAAAATTTTAAGTGAAAAAATAAAAAAATTCTTTGAAATTATAGCAGTTTTACAAATAAAATATTGGTTCATGATTTTTGTTAACTAACCGATACAAATATGAGAACATTAGAACGGTATTGTGCCCGATATCTACCACCAGTACCTCTTTAATTACTATGGGATCAAACTGAAGAATTGAGGATTTTTTTTTTTCCCCCATTTACATTTTGAAATGCACAAGTACTACTGGCTGCAGAACAAACCCTCACCTTAGCATTACTACCACCATGCTTGACACCTGGTTCAGTGTTAGGTTTGAAAATCTTATCTCCAATCCTCCAAACACACATCTTATTGTCATTGTGGCTAAATATATCAGTCTTTATAGTGTCTGAGTGTAAACCTTTACTACAGAACTCATTTAGTTTGACCAGGTGGGAAGTTCCAAACTTGTGAAGTGTTTGTCTTGAAGCAGACGATTTATTCAAGGTCAGAGCACTCTCAATCCATGCTGATGTACAATTATGAATTGGCAATTAATCGAATTTTAATAGAAATCGCAATATTAAAAAGCTTGATCGCAATAAGTGTGTGGTGTGTTTTAATCGTTATCCCAACTGACCAATCCAGTCGAAGCACTGACTTGTTGTGAAGCTAAATGGCCAATTCAAAGGTTAAAAAAAAAAAAAAAAAAAAAAAAAAAAAAGGAGTATAGTACTTAAAAGCAGGAGGCCCCTCCTGCTAGGTAAAATGAAAATGCTGTGTCAAGAGTGTTCAGTTGGTGAAGAAAATAGGAGGAAAATCAACAACAGAGAAGACCAAGATGACCAAATGGTTGATACTAACCACAGAAGAGAACACGGCAATGACACTGTTGAATCGTGAGCGCAATATTGTGGAAATGGTTTGGATATTTCAGAGAGGACAGCAGCCAGACTAAAATGATCTGTAAAATCTGCAGACGGATCTTTTCAACATAGCTAGGTGATACAACCAATTGATTTGATCTTCTGAAGTCCCAGCATCCCTCTGAGTACAAAGAGACGCACGCAGTTTTGAGGTAATGCTTTGTGTTTAGCAATACACAAGTAGCAGGATGCACACACTGTACGGGACATTAACATTGAAGGCTATATTTTTTTTATTATTAATATTGTTTCGATAAGAAAAAAATCAAATCGAAAATTTCGATTGTTCACCACTGTGAAAATAATCGTGATTATTTTATCTTCATAATAGCCCAGTCCTATGTACAAGTCACATTCAGAACACCAGTGGTTTAGCAGCTTCCAGTTTATGGTCAGCTTCCACCCTTGATGGTTAATAGGTTGATCAACAAGAAAATCATCCTAAACAAATCTGAATCCTCCACAAATCCTATAAATTTAATTAGAAACCTGCTGCTTGCTACAAAAAGCATGTAATCAAGGTGTAAGTGACTTTAAAGAAATGCTAAAAGGTCAAGAGTTTTACTTGGCCTTTCACACCATGTATTCTGGAAAACATATCATAGATTTAAGGAGCTGCAGTCTGGTTTTTAAATACAATAAAGAACCAACTTATTTGAATATTAACTGGACAATTGGTTACTGTACTGTAAACTTAAGCAAATATGTTACTATAAACAAATTATATATTTCTCCATCAAATGTGAACACTACAGAATGTCAAATAGAGCAGAATATGCTTAAATCTTGTTTGACAGGTCGGAGCTTGAACATAAATCTTAATTTCCAGAGAACCTGGCATCAGTCTTTGAAACATCTTCAAATATTTATTGAGAACCAGATGCGGAGTTAGAGGTTGGCTACTTGGGCTCAAGCCCCAGATATTTTCTGAAAAATCTAAATTTTTCCTTTGAGGGGTTAAAAAACAATATCAAAAGTAATGTGCAGCATCAGAGTCCAACAGAGAGGCAGAAGACGCAAAAAGTAGCCTGTCTGAGCCCCCTGGTGCAGAAGTGCTTCAGCAGCCTGCATACTAGCCTAGGACTCAAGCATAACGCTGACATAAATATGGATATTTCGTTTTTCATACAAAAAAAAAAAATGCAAGGAAAGAATGACATCACCAGCTGTGATCAAAGAAGTGATGATGCTGGTTTGTGGATCTATCTGTTGCATACGTTATGTAGACCTGATCAGCAATATATTTGAATAAAGATAGCTTATATTAAAATGTTCATTTTTGTTGATACTAATAAAAAAAGAAAGAATTGGAAATAAGTCCTTAAACTGAGCAGAAACCAAAAGGGATACAAGATGAAGGTAAAGACAAACAGCAAGAAAGACAGCAGAGATACTAGGCAGCCCTCTTGTTTGTTGTTCTAATGTTCTATCTGCTGAGCTCTTTGTGCCATTTGGAGATTGAGAAGATTCAGGGAACACTATAATTTAGGGATGGAAGAAAATATCGATATGCAAATATATTATGATACTTTGTCACGATACTGTGTCGATATTCAAAAGGAAGGTATCGAGTTTTATTTTTAAGAATTTGAATGGAACCATTAATGAGGACTACAATATTTGTAGTAAAATTAAAAGCATTTTAGTCCCTTCATGTCAGTGGATCAAGATCTAGTAATAAAAATGTATGTTTTACGTATGAAATGGGTTGTAGTGTTTAGAATACTGTGAACGTTTTTCTAAAGTTACATTCAGTTTTAAAAATAATACCTATTGTATTCCAATATATTGTACTGTCCCCTCTGTATTGTGGTACATATCGTGTCACCAGATTTTTGACTATACACATCCTTACTATATATATAGTCACTGACTGTACTTCACTCTTTATCCTGTTCATATATGAAAGTATACAGAACCTTTTTCCCTAACTTTTTCCAGTCTTTCATTGGAGCCATTTGGTGAAATCAAAAAGGTTTATTTTCTCATTGATATACACTCAGCACCCAATCATGACAGAAAAAAAACAGAAATGTACAGAAATGTAGACATTTTTGCAAATTCATTAAAAAAGACAAACTGGAATATCACATGGTCATAAGTATTCAGACCCTTTGCAGTGACACTCATGTTTAACTCATTCTGCCCATTTCTTCTCATCCTCTGTGAAAAGGTTCTTCATTGGAGGCCAGCAGTGTTTAAATAAACTGAGTGGACTTTATTAGGCAAGCCACACACCTGTCTATGTAAGACCTTACAGCTTAAAGTGCTTGTCAGAACAAATGAGAATCATGAGGTTGCAGGACCTGCCCAAGGAGCTCAGAGACAGAATTGTGGCAAGGCGCAGATCTGGCCATCGTTACAAAAGACTTTCTGCAGCACTCAAGGTTCTTAAGAGCAGAGTGGCCTTCCTAATTCTTCAATGGAATTAGTTTGGGACAACTAGAATTCTTCCTAGACCTGGCCATCCAGCCAAATTGAGCAATCGTCTGAGAAGAGCCTTGGTGAGAGAAGTAAAGAAGACCCCAAAGATCACTGTGGCTGAGCTAAGGAGATGCATTAGAGAGATGGGAGAAAGTTCCACCAACTATCACTGCTAGTTGGGACTTTACGGCAGAGTGGCCTGACTGAATCCTCTCCTTAATCAAGACATATGAAAGCCTGCATAGAGTTTTCCCAAAAAGACATGAAGGAATCCCAGACTGTGAGAAATAAGATTCTCTTGTCTGATGAGACCAAGACTGAACTTTGACGTTAATTCTAAGGCCACGTCCACACTAAGCCGGGTAATGCCTTAAACGTATAATTATTTAGTCTACACCCCCCTATCGTCCACACTAACCCGGCATCGTTTAAGGTCTGTGGTCGGATAACTATTAGCCGGGTAAGAGAGCCGTGTAAATCTTAATTCAACGGCTAAACGAGCTAGTGTGGACAGCTTCCCCGGATAATGAAAGGAAGTGGCGTCAATGAATGCTGCATCAATAACAATACGACACTACAGACAAAGACAACAGCGAAGAGTAATAAATCCATCTCGTCGTCTGTCCACACCAAAAACTCTTCTTCTGAGCAGCTATTGTTCTCTTCAGTTAACGGGACAAGCAGATATGTACTGTGCTGTAGAGCTTCTTGTATATATTATGTAGGCGCTGGCGTCACGTAGATTATACGCGTCTTTTCGCGCATGCCCAGTATTTGAACAAGTCGGTATGGGAGTGCGCAATCATGGGAACTTAAACGGACCTTAAACGGGGCGTAAATGCTCGTGTTGAGTGGATAACATTAGGCGTCCAACTCCCCATATAACCTTATCGGCTTAGTGTGGACGTAGCCTAAGTGGTATGTGTGAAGAAAACCAGGCACTGCTCACCACCTTCCCAATACAATCCCTACAGCAGTGTTCAGCTGCAGGGACAGGACGACTGCTTGCAATTGAAGGAAAGCTGAAT
Organism: Apricaphanius iberus; assembly: GCA_028564705.1. Lineage (NCBI taxonomy): Eukaryota > Metazoa > Chordata > Actinopteri > Cyprinodontiformes > Aphaniidae > Apricaphanius > Apricaphanius iberus. The sequence continues at coordinate 720,386 of JAPXFQ010002074.1, forward strand.
GTGGGTGGCAAAGTACAGAGACATCCTTGAAGAAAACCTCTTCCTGAGTGCTCAGGACCTCAGACAGGGCCAAAGGTTCACCTTTAAAAGGACAATGATGCTAAGCACACAGCTAAAAAAAACAAAGGAGTGGCTTCAGGACAAATCTGAGTGTTCTTGACTGGCCCAGCCAGAGCCTTGACATAAAACCCATTTGAGCATATATGGAGAGACCTGAAATGGCTGTCCACCAACGTTCAGCATCCAACCTGACAGAACTGGAGAGGATCTGCAAGCAACAATGAAAGAGGATCCCAAAGTCCAGGAGTGAATAGCTTGTTGCATCATTCCTAAGAAGACTAATAGCTCAAAAGGGTGCTTCTGCTCAATACAGAGCAAAGTGTCATTACTTATTACCATATATTTTTTGTTTGTCTTTAATAAACTTGAAAAAAATTCTACATTTGTTTTTTTTTCTGTCATGATGGGGTGCTGAGTGTACAATAATGAGAAATAAAATTAAATTTTTTGATTTTAGCAAATGGCTGCAATGACACAAAGTAAATATTTTCTGTACCCACTGTGTGTGTGTGTATCCAAGTCTTTAAAATACCAGAATATGAACATAAAATTTTATTTCCCCATTTGAGGACATCATTAGTTACTTGGTACTTAAGTAGTTTTACTAAATACCTTTTAACTCGAGTCATTTCTTGGATGACTTTCACTTTTTTTAAAATATAAGTAGTGTAGCATTAAGTAGAATCTCCAGATCCTCTACCGTCCTCTGATTATATATAGTCAAACCTGGTAGCCCTCTTGATTTATATTTTAGGTTTTCAGTGGATGGGAGGTGTATTGCCTGGAACAGTGATCTGAGGTGACTTCAATCAGCAGCTCACTGAGTTCTTGATATTGTTAATTCATGTTATTTTGCTTCCTTTAAGCATAGACATTTATAAGTGTAATCCAGTGATTGTCAGCTTTAAGGTGGTCATAACTTGAAAGTTGAGATGCTGTATAGTTTTTGGTTTTATTTTTTACACATGCTAAAAAAAAAGAATGCATCACTCATCAGGGCTAAGCCCCGGAACGTCTAATTCCTAATCTGACCCTTTTCAAAATGCAATAAACCTACTACTGCTATTGAGCATGCCCCAAAACTAGATTAATGGAAAGCAGCATATGCCTTTTGGTAAAGTTTTTTTTCTGATAATACAAAAAAAATCCTGAAAACCCCCCAATTTGTTCACTCAGTATTTCATTGCCTAAGAAAGGTTTATTTGATCTATTATAAAAAACTAAAGGTGCTATGATGAAAAAATGTGTGTGTGTGTGGGGGGGGGTTATAATTATATAATTTTATGTTGGATTCCAATTTGCTACTTGTAACAGGGAACCTGTAACACATTTCTAAAAAGGCCAAAAATAAACAGATCAGAAAAAAGATCTGATAAAAAGGCTAGAAATTAAAGGAAAAATAAAAATCTGTGATGTCATCAAAATCCCAGTTGGGTCAGAACATTGAAAGGTTCATTTTAAGATACAAGATACTGGAGTCTTCTGTGAAGGGGATCAGGATGTGAATGCAAGCAGTTCAAATTAAACACTGGTCAAGAGCTGGTTTCTCAACTCCATTTCATAACTGTACTTGGTGGAAATCTGAACTCCCCCTGAAAATCTACATTTTTACAGTTCACCTTAAAATTATTTGCTTTTTTTCTCCTATCACCGATTCTATATATTAAACCCATTTGGTATAAAGACAACCCCACTTGTCAGAGTTACCCAGTTTTGGTTTTATCTTCCTATGAGCTTGATTTGACAATTTGTCCATGCCACTGTGGGATGTTTGTAATTCTACCCCAAATAATTGCTGCTGATTAAATTTTACTGTATTTCATTATATGCTGTGTATGAATTAATCCGTCTGAAGAGCCTAACCAAGGTTAACCTACGATACGAATGTGTCTGAGCTTGTCAAACAAGCATGGTAAGTGTGAGCCACCAACAAAATGAAAAAACTAAATGCTACAGTAAGACTAATGAAAAAACTGCATGTCTGAAAGGAAGTTCATTTGCAATGAAGCCATGTTGTTTTCAGTGTTAAAACATTTCCATTTAAAATAATGAAATAATTTTAGCATTTGAACAACATTCGTTTTAACCCAATCCCTTTTAGAGTACTGTAATTTAAGTCATACGGTGCATTCAAAGTTTGTTTGGGGGGGGGGGGTAAATTTATAACTATTTAAGTGTTAGAAACAAAAAAAAACATTTGAGATTATAAGTCTTAAAATGAAAAGTTTGTTTCTTTTTAAAGTCAACTGTTATACAAATGGGCTAAGCATCATGTTTACCATAAACTCCAGACTGACAACATCAAGTCATTCCTGTTTATGGTTTTGGCAGCATTTCAGATTTTAATTCCACAAAACTTTCATCTTGCTTGGTTACCATGACACGCGATCAGAAATACAACCAATCAGAAATGCCAAATCCCCCATAACATTTTAATAAGGTTTTCCAATCAGTCTCAAGTTCCTAACTTTCAAAAAAACAGCAGACACAAGCTAACCATAGCCTCGTAGTGTTACACCATCTGTGAGTAGCTTTAGGGCTCGTTTTTTGTTGCTAACGTACTTGAATGATGATAAAAACAGATTTGTGTGCACTGATCATTTGTGCTGACACTTTTGGGTTTGTCCCAAAAAAACAATCAATAGAGATTCAATATGTGTGTCATTTTGACTGCCACCCTAAAGAAGTTAATTAGCACTGACAAAACAGAAAAATGTCACATTGAAAAGAATTCCCAGAGAATATTTAGCAAATATAATATAATTCACTCTTTCAAATAATGTGAAAGACACCTTAAAAGTCCTACTGAGGCAAAGAAAACCATATTCTGGATAAGATGGATTTACAAAGGGAAACTTCATAGAATAGTATGATGATTTGCTGCTACCTTACAGAATAGAAATAGACACTTTTGAGGAGTTAATTTGACTAAAAGGATGCAAATCAAGAAAAAGAAAGCAAGCGAAACAAGAGAAACCATACAAATAATTAATAGGCAAAATGTCTTGCAAAAGTATTCATACTCCTTTTTAAAATTTTGGCACATTACATTAACTACTGTTAACTGAAAAGAACATGATGCAAGGTCTTCAAAATATGTTTACATATGCATATCCCACTTCCTGCTCTGAAACTACATTCCGAGAAAACAGTGGTCTTAAGAAGTTAAGCAATCAGCTAAAAAAAAAAGTCCACCTATGTGTAAATTATTCTGTATTAATACAGATGCTCTGTGAAGGCTTCCAATGCTTGCTAAAGAACATTAGTAGACAAAAGGCATCATGAAGGTCAAGAAACAAAGGGTCAGGTATGAAGTAAGAGTTTACAGCAGGCTTGGCTTCTAAAACTATATCTCAAGCTCTAAACTTCTAAAATAACTTTTGAACAGGGCAAGAAATTTTCCATCCACTCGAATTTCCAGGCTGAACAAGAAGGATAATCAGAGGACCATTGTGACTCTGTAGAAGCTGCAGAGATCCATAGCTAAAATGGAAGCATCTCGTTGCAGGTAAACTGCTTGTGGTGCGGTTCAACAAATCTGCCTTTCATGGAAAAGTGAAAAGAAACTATAGTTGAAATATTGCCAGAAGTCCACCCAATGCGAAAACAACAGATGACAGGCAGAATCAACTTTGTAATAAAAGCTTATTGTTGAGATGCTAATATTGAATTTTATGATTTTTTTTTCTTTCCCTCATTAGCTGGATAAACTAAATATCTGGGGGTCTATCTGGTCAAAGTGTTCTTGCATATTCCATGGTTTTCAAATATTGTGCGGATGTAGTTCGAAGCATATTTATATGGAAGAAATGCTCAGTCAAAATTCAGATCTAAATGCAATTAATCTGGGGTAAAACTATTTCAATTGTTGCCATTTGTTTAATCAATTTTTTTGTTGTTTAAAGCCGAGAGACACATCTCAAAAATCCTGTAGTGAAAGTTGGTTCTACCAAGAATATGTGTGTGGTTCTAACCTGACAATAAAGGAGAAAAAAAAAAAAAACTTCAGATGGAGTGAATACTTTTGTAAAGGATTGTAACTCCGGGTCACCGAAAAACTGGTTCTGGGAGGATATTTTGTCCAAATTTTTCGTTAAACAAAACAGCAGTACATATTGAAATGTATCATGAATTGTTGGTCTATATCGCACAAACTACACCTAAACAGAGGTTGGTTGACTTTACAGAAAAACTTTGACATCATTTAAAAACAGAAAACAGATAGCCCATCTTAAAGGAACAGCATATAATGTTATTTTGTCCATGCGCTCAACGTACTGAAACCAAAATGTCCACCACCTACTGAATTAAGCGCTTCCCAGCTGGCTTCAGGCATATAGGCCCCGTTCCTCCTCCATGGGTCTCCAGCTGTTTTCTTCATAATCGTGACGTCTACGCACGTGCAACTCGTCAACAGAAATGTGGCCCCTTAAAAGCTGGGCCCCGAAACGGAAAATGATCCTAAAGGCACTACAATGGCAACTTCAACGCAAGTCAATCCGTTTAAACTGCGACTTTGAGAATATAATCCTAGGATTAACGTGTAGAGAGCTGGCCATTAGAAGAAAAAAAAAGTGCTAATCGTAAGAACTGGTGTTCCTGAACGCACGCTCGAACTAAGTAACTTGTTACCTGCTGTAAAAGTAGCAACAAGTCTCATTTGGCTTTTTTAAAATTCTTATTTGTAGTTTAACTAAAATAAAATGGAAAAAACCGACCTGCACTCAGGGGTGAGCAGCATCCATTTGATCTTCCTGCAGAAATGGCTTCGGCTCCTGTGAGCATGCTTGTTTGATGAGCCAATGAAGCGGCAATGTGTTGCTCTACTTGTAAAGCACGACCAAGCAGAAACGACACGCGATGCGCGTGGAATATATTGGCTTTTAACAATCTAAACTCTCAGCCTCGAGCTATCCGGAGGGGGGCGTCACACGTGGTCAAGCCTTCACTTTGAATTCAGAAGGTGTCGTGACGGGTTTTTTTTTCCACGGAGGACATGGTGGAGGCCAAAGATGGATGGAGAAAGAGGTCGTCAAGGATGGTGCCCGCGACAATAACTACTTCGACTTTCGTTTTCATTGAAAAAAAAAAAAAAAACTATGAACGTATTAATCTAGTTTGCATTTACATAACGTTCACATTGTGACCTCAGTCTGGTTTGTCGCTGTCAGTTCAGGACCACACCAGAACCAAGAAACTACTTTTAAAAAAATCACGCTTATTTTTCAGTTACTCGACAAACTCTGAAAGTGAGACTTTATTTTCATTTTGAGGTATTCTAAAAGGGAAACTTTTTAGTTTGGCAACTCAACGGTGTCGTGTCTAGCAGGAGGATACACGCTCCAGATAGGCGGTGTGTCATCAGACAGCTGAGCCGACCCTCACCAACTGACTGTCCGATATTTGACAGCTTCGGAGCCTGAATGAAACGGAACCATTCGAGTCCTAATTCAGCCACCCACAAGAAAATAAAAAGGTGCAATTTCTTACCTGAAACTAAGCCCCGAAGCGCAACTCCAGGCGTCCGTGTTGGCAGAGTGTTATCGGGCGAAGTTGGAGCTGTGTTGTTAGTTGTACTCCTGCTGGCGACCACGGCGCAGCGGCTCTGGTGCTGCTGACGTGACTGCGATAACAGCGTATTTGCATATTAGTGACTCTCTCTGTGATTGGACAGCCTGCTACCTTCAAAAGTAGCCCAATTTAATGGAAAATATGGTTCCCATTTCCTGCGTATGTGTGCCTAGGCAGACCGTGCGCCCTCGGCTGTCGCTCAGAGATCGGCTGATTAAATCACGTTATCAGCTGGATAGTCGGGTTGATAGAGTGCATAAGATGGCCGCGTCTATGCCACAGCCAATCCGGAGAGCTTTTACTTTCGCACATGGACTGTAGTCTCTTCTAAATGCGAACGTGACAGAAGTGAAACCCGCGAGATTCACTGTGAGTACATACTGACCTCTAGTGGTGGTCATATGTAAGCGGACCATAAAAGTACGCCTGTGTATTTTAGAGATGGATCTAAAAAAATACAATTTAAAAAAAAAGAAAGAGCAGAAAAGTTTAGGTTTTTCAAATATTGTTACCGATATAACTTTAACTGGATTTTGTGTGGTCTATGGTCAATAACTTGCATTCATTTTTTTTAAAGCTGTGATTTTAACATCGTAGCCTATCGTTATAAAAATCTGAAAGGTGTAGCATGACTATGCATTCCAGTCTTTTGAGTCGATAGTTTGTAGAACCTCCTTTCAAATGTAATGCAAATGCAAGTCTTTGGAATATGTTTCTAGTAGCTCACGATGCAAAATAGCTCAAGCTCAGCTGGATGGCAATGAGCAGTTTTCAAGTATTCAGCTTCCCAGCCGACCCAGTGCAATGATGCTCCTACCATGTGGAGATAATGATGTATTCAGGATAATGTTCAATGTTAGTTCTGTCAACAGATTCTCCCACTTGAGTTGGGCGGGGGGGCAGGGGGTCTCTGCAGCTCCGACACCACAGACCTTTAAGGTCTTAAAGTGTCCCAATACATCTAAAGAACCAGGCACAACAGCTGATTTACAGTTTGAACACACGTCATATTTTATATTATTAGGCTTATTTACTGTAAAATATTAATATAAAATATGATGTGTGCTGAAATTGGAAATCAATTGTTGTGTCTGGTTCTTTAGATGTATTGGGACACTTTAAGACCTATTTGTTGTCACTTTGGTCACATGACCTGGAAGCTATTGAAGAAAATCCCCAAATATTACTATAAAATATTAATATAAAATATGATGTGTGTTAAAATTGTAAATCAATTGTTGTGTCTGGTTCCTTAGATGTATTAGGACATTTTAAGACCTATTTGGTGTCACTTGGTCACACGACCTGGAAGCTATTGAAGAAAAAAATGTTCTAGTAAAATATTAAAATGAAATATATATATATTTTATAAAGATGTCATGTTCCTCGGGTCGGGTGTCGATCAACAACTTAGCAATATATTGGGGTTACTTTGTCAGCAGATCGCATAGGTCGGCCTATTGATTTATTTTATTTGATGTTGAGAAATTTAACGACGGTCCCTAACCGAAACCACCGCCTTCAGGAGCCGAGCCTTCAGCAGCGATGTATCCGCTCCATGAGCGCGGTTGTCGGTGAGAGATTGAAGGGAGTCTCCGCTTTAATGAAACGAATGTCTGTCGAATATCCAACTTAAAACTAACTTCACCGCGGTTGTTCTAAAATACTTTATAAGGTGGCTTTTCATTTGTCATTCTGAGATAAAAATGTTACAGATATAATAAAACGTAACTGCTTTATAGAACATAAAAATATAAACATAAAAGTATAAAAAGTTACTCTGAGTAACTAATTACTTGTACAGTGTACTAACTGAGTTACTAACTCATTTACTTTTTGTAATAAGTAATTTGTAACTATTACTAATTACTTTTTTAATGTTAGATTCCCAAAACTGGTTTCAGGTCATGGTCAAGCTGGGGGAAGAAAAAAAAACCTCTTACTGAGGAAAGTAGGCTATATTCTTGGCCCAAATTTTGAAACATTGCCCCATCCATCCTCTTCTCTTTGATGAGAAACAGCCCTGAATCATATTTTCATCTACATGCTCAAGGGTTGGGATTGTGTTTTTGGGTTTGTATTCATCCTTCTCCCATCAAAGATGGCAAGTGAGGTTTATATCATTTATAGTCTAATCTGAGCACATGACCTCCTTCCATACCTCCTCTGGATCACTCAGATGATCAATGGCAAACCTCAGGCCCAGAAATGTGCAGGCCTTAGCAGGGGGATCTTGCGTGCACTGCAGTATTTTAATCCATGACAGCAAAGTTTTACAAATGGCAATTTTTGACACGGTAGTTCCAGCTTTCTTTTCAGTGCTTGACCAGGTGCCTTGTAGTAATGGGCTAATACTTCACCTTGGTCATGATCATTGATAACTCCACAAGCGAAGACTTTGCATGGAGCCCCAGTCCGGGGGAGATTGTCATCTTGAGTTTCTTTTCATTTTCTAATGTTAACATGGCCCGTCCCAACCTTGTCCAGGTCTACAATTATTTCCCTTGAGTCCTTAGACTGCACCTCAGTGTTTTATACAGGTAAAGATATCAAGGATAGGAGCGCTTCTTAAACATGAACAGGTCTGTTAAAGCCAGAATTCCTGCTGGTTGGTGATCAAATGCTAAATTCATGCAATAAGATGCCAATTATTTAAAAATATACATTTTTCTGAATTTGTTTTTGATTGTGTCTCTTACAGTTGAGGTTTACCTGCATTGAAAGCTATAGGCCTCTCAACAAGACTCCAAGTTGAGGTTCAATATGCAACAAGAAATGGGACTGAGACAAAAAATATTTTGAGCATGCAATTTATTGAAAACAAGACAGTTTTTGTATCATCACTTTAGAACACCTAAAAAAAAAAATAAAACTAAATCCTTGCAAATATAAATCACAGTTATGGGTATTATCGTTATTGATCACTGCAAAAAAAAAAAATTCAGCATGCTAAATGCAAGAATTTCCATGGAGTAAGTGGGAGCATTTCACCACATGGTGAAGACGGCAGCACGGAAGACATCTATTGTTTAGAACTTTTTTTCTTAACTTTGCCACCCACCCCAAATGTTCTTAACTGGATTTAGATCAGGGGAACATATGATGGTCCAAAAGAGTTGTTCTCCTGGATGAAGTTTGTTGACCTTCAGGCATCGTGTATGTGTTCTGTTGAAAAACCCACTTTTAAAGGTTTATGTTTGGCGCCGACGCAAAACCAAACTGCTTAGTTCTGTGGTTTCTGAGGAACTGAGACCTTTGAAGAGGTTTCTTGGATTTTTATAACTCTTCCGTTTGGTTATGGGGCTGCAGTCATCGATAACTGGCTTAATTTTGGTCAACGATCAGAAGGAATAATTTTTCCAAAGTTCATCTGGCCAATGTACAATTAAAAAATTGAAGCAATAACTTTAGACAAAGAATGGGTTTAAAATCATTTTATTGGTTTCAGAATAAAAATGTACATCATTTATGTTGTAGTAAAGGAACCAATCCAAACAAACCATAGCACTTCAAATAAGCTTAAAGATGCCCACAGTGCCGACTGCAGAGAGTATACTCTGAATTTCACACAGTGAGAAACAGACTAATTATACAAGTTTGACCACCATTTCAGCTGTTCTAATGCTTAAAACCAGATTTGTGTTTGGGAAAAAAAATTACTTTCAGGAACAAATCAAATCTTTCTCCAGAACGGCACAAACCACAAAGAAAACTAGGCTTGCACCAACATCTTGGAAAACTAACATATTTAAATAAACCAGGATCCCCAGATGGAAGTAAATGAACCTTATAAAAATTGCTTCCCCTTACTTTGTTAAAATCTTGCAGACAGGAGTTTATGGGTCTCAAATATTTAAGGAAACCAGAAAGTAGAACTTTAGAATGGAAACGTATCTACACAGACCTTTAATATCCAAGACATACATAAAGCATTCAAAATTCATTAAAATCCAACAAAATAAAACAGAGCTTATTTATGTAGAGTCTCATTTAAAATTATACTTGGCTGCTCTGCTTTTCTCATTAGAAGTTACAACCCCCACAAAACGAAAAAGATAAAAAGGAACCATTGGCCATAAAAAAAAAAAAAAATCCACACAATTCATGTTAAGATGTACAGTAGCATTCCTATCTCTGGTACCCAGCTCACAATGTTGTGCATGTATTAAACTTCAACACACCCAATGTTAAGGAGTAGTAACAGAATGGGGTTCTGCAGAATTAAGCCCTTAGACTCTGGTGTTACGGCAGAGATGCTTTTTAAAAACATGCAGAAAAATGTGATCTGAGGACAAGAATAAAAAACATTACCTTAATGAATATTTGAAGCTGGTAAGAATTAGTTTCACTCTGCTGTAACCCCAAATAAAAAAAATAAATTAAAAGCATAAGACAATTTTACAAGTGGTTTTTAAATCAAACAGTACAATATACTTACCACATGTATACAAAGTGCTTCGTTCATAAATTTTACCCCCTTTTGGGACTTTATCTCCCATCTAACTAAATGTGCATGGAGCTGAAAATGAATAAGACAGATAATGCACTTTGATTGCATCACAGCCTGAATGATGTAGCCTAGACATCCATTTGTCATTTTTAATTTACACACGATACAAAACTATTCTTCCATGTTCTACAGCTGTGTCACGAGCAGCCTAAAGAGCTTTTAAAGCTGAGCAATAAAGTGGAGAGAAAAATGAAGTTCTCCCAACCATTTCAGGAGTCCACCACACAAACAGCTGAGCAAAGCCAGTGGAGTAGCAGTTAATGTTTGTCTCCATCTAGTGGCCAGCGCAGAGGCAGTGCAGTTTCAGCTCGGAGGGGGACCATCTTCTTTGCTGAAGGGCTGGGTTGAGCCAGGCTTTACCCAAGATAACCCTGACACGTGTGATCCTTTGTGGTGTTCCTCAGGCCGTCTCTAAAGGGAGAACCAAAAAATATATAATTTACAACAGCTGAACTAATCAAATCAATAGCTTCTCTCTACAATAACCCAGTGCAGTTATACAGATTGCAAGATATTTATTTTCGTGAATCTTACCTTGTATGTGAACATCCTCTCCTTTGCCTCTTCATGCACTGGTGGGTTCCATGGAGAGAAACTGAAAAACAAGTGGAGGAGAATGACACGAACTCAGAGTTCAACTCTCGAATCCCTTCAGAGATTCTCAAAGACTAACGGGATCACAGAGTGTGCTTTCCTGTGATGAGCCGAGGAATGTCATAAAACTGAGACGAACCTTATTGCATAGGGATCATCTATCTTAGGCTGGTCAAAAAGATGACTGTTGCATAGTTTGACACTGTCCACCACTTTGCTTTTGAACAGCTGCACATCTTTTTCATACCTGAAAAAAAAAAGGGTAAGATAAAAATGTGTTCCATTTGAATACAATTGCAGAAACATTTTCTATTGACTTTACTGCAATAATGCTCATAACTCATGATCAACGGTGCAAATTCTGACCTGATCAATGAATTCAACAAAGACATGCAAGACCTGATTTAATAATTAATAAACAAACAACTTTATTATCTAAAGGCATCCATAAAAATTTAAAAAGGGTTTGATTTTTTTTTTCCCCCCACAGAAAAAGTCCCATCCTAAATAATAAAATAAAGGGAAATGGCCTGAGAAACTCACAGTACTGCAGCCTCTGGGTTTAGTGGCTCCGTTGTGTTGATCTTGTAAAAAACTGTACGTGCGTACATCAGGACTTGCCAGATGTGGTTGTGATTTCGTCTGAAGATAGATTAGATTTATGTACGTAAGTGTTGACTGTAAAACCACAGGTTGATTGTAATTTACACATTTAAATCAAGATGCTCTGACTGAGACTAAACACACACAATCTGATGTTTCAAAAAAAAAGAAAAAAAAGTTTGCATTCCAGAGAAGAGGAAAACAACATACCTCCATTTGGTGAAAGCTCTTCTGACATCTAGCTCCCCAGATACTGGGTCGACAAGAGGGTGGAAGACTGGGATGTCAAATACCAATTTCTGAGATCAAAAACAAAGTCCAAAAATGTCATCTTAAAGTTTACAGTGCAAGCAGAATAGACATTTTACATGCTTAGTAAACTTGAAAGGGTCTTTAATTGTAAGCTATTTAAGTAAAATAAAAACTTACAGGACACTCCCCATCTGGATAGTTGTCTGGGATATACACAGTGAATTTGAAAACGCCGTCTTGATATAAACCATGTCTTATGAAAATGACCCCAAACCACACTAAACATCAGAAGACAGAAAACGGCCTTCAGGAAATGTTACTTGTATATGTTCCAATAGTTAAAGCACATCAATGCAGTCAAGGTTAATATTTTAAAATGTCAATAAATTGAATTATAGACAGGAAACAAAAAATATTTAACTTTAAAAAAAAAAAAAAGCAAAAGATCAACATTCAGGAAACCGTAGACTGTACCGGTGCATTGCTTGAGCATATGACAATGTTCTGTTTAAGTTAAAAATACTGAACAGTGAAGGTAAATAGGGTTCTTACTCAGTGCTGACTTGTAGGACGGCTGGACATAAATTCCAGGTAGTTTCTGCTTAATCACGAGTGTGCTATAGGTCACATTGCAACAGGTTTGATCAGTGCATATAATATATAAACTCGTATCTTCTATTCTTGGGCTGGAAAAACAAGAAGTACTCACAACTCTGCCAGCAGAGAGTACTCCAAGTAAAAAGGACCGTAGGAGGCGTGTGTGCCATTGGCAGAGTGGGCTGCACTGCCCATTGGTGCAGGTTTGGTAATGGGGGTTGCATTCTTAGGAATGGGTGGAAGGACCTTCTTGGTGAAGTGAGTTCGGGCTGGGCTGGCTCTCTGGTCCGCGTGCCCACTCTGCTTCTCATCGCTTCTCTGTTTGGTTTGTTTTGAGAACAAAGAGGGTCACAGCAATAAATGTGTTGGGGAGGGTATGTACACTTAGATTAGGAAGCTGTTCAAAAGTAACTTTGGACAATACTTTTTTTTTTAAAGTGATGCATGATTGTAACCATTAACAATGAAAAAGTTTAATTATACTCAGGAAACTGAAGGAAGACAGGCATGTCCAGTTACAGTACATTTATGATATTTGTGTAAACAGATGTTACTTTCAGAGTAAATGGGGAGCACAAAGCAGATGGGAGGGGCAGTGTAGTAGAGAATGTAAGGGGAGAAAAAAACCCGCTAGTGGAATGAACAAGGACTACTGCAAATGCCAAGCATGCTATTGAAATTGCTTTAAGTTCCATCCATTATGTCAGACTACAAAAATGTTTGTATGACTAAGCAAAATATGAAAACAAACCCATTCTGAAAATGGCTGATCTAACATTTTTTCATGGTAATGTCAATCTATTAAATCTGCAGAACTGAACTAATCTAAGGTGTTTTTTCGTTAGACAAATGGGCTAATGCGACTACGTTTGAGCCAGTTGACTGTACTAGGATGTCAATCACTTGTTCAAAGTCTTTCAATCAGATGTCAGAATGTGTCAGGGATTCAGGCTACAGAAAGCCTACTACACTTTTGCCTCATAAGAAATCATATTATAACGAATAAATAGCTTAAATTTGAAAGTGTCTCAATGTATTTAAGTTTGAATTATTGCAGAGAAAAGTAAACCTTTAATATTTGTGCTCCTTTCATGGCCAAAATTTCTGTAATCTAAAATCCCCACATATTGTTCATCTCTAAATCTTTACTTTTGAGGACTTGAATTCAAAGGAAGGAAAGAAGGATTCACAGCATTTGAAAATGTCCACCGTCAGAAACACACAATTCTCTTGGAAGACAGAAACGTGTTCTGCTGTGTCTTTCAATAAAGATTTGAGCACTACTGCGATCTAAAGTGTACAGTGTTGCCTACTTAAAGTGCAATACCGATTAGTGAATCTAAAGATTTGATGTCAACCCTTTATAACCAAGATAAATATGTAGCTTTTTATACACTCATCTTGAGGACACTATTCCAAGACTGTTTTTTATTCCTTACAGTAAAGATGAGTTGTGCATATTGATACCATGTAGCTGCTTGACTTTTTTGGTTGCAGTAGAGCATTTTTTATTTTTTTTAATTGTGACTAATTTTCTGGATGAGACATCTAAATTAAGATGAAACTAAGAATAGCAAAAGGTGGTTATTGTTAGGTGTGTTTTGCAAGCAAAATCTTTCTTAATGAATAACAGTGATACTGATGTTCAACTCTGTAAAGTTTGATCTGAATGGTGCCACAAATCTAACTTCCTCCCACATATTCATGTATTATTTATAGCTTGCTTAAATAATGCAGCAAATGCGTACTAATGTTTCTAGTGCCATACATAAAATGTCTGGCTATGCAACGGCATTTGCTTAAATTTCAAGCTTTTGTAGGGGTCGTTGGGTCAACAATTTACCTTACGACTTGTGTTGGCAGACATGCTCCAGAAGGGGTTTAGGTTCATTACTCAGTCATAGGCTCAGATTGGTGTTCTTCTCGCATTAGCAGGTCCAACACCAACCACAGAGAGGGCCATCCGCTGCTGCTGTTGTGGAGAGATGGCACATTAGAGGACCGCTGCTGCAGCTGGGGTCACAAAAACCGCTAATTTGGTTACTTTTGGACAAATTGTAACTTTATGGAAAGCCCATGAGCAGCTCGATCTGTGACGAAAACTGAAACACGGTCACAATAAGGGTGAACAGGGGATAAATAAGAAACTCTACAAATGAAATGACTTGAACAAACGGCTAGTTTGGGATAGCTTAGCTTTAGCTAACCTAGGAGTTTACTTGTGTGTTTAACTAGCTGAATTAATAGGTGGGATCAGAAAATGTGATATGAACATGCATCCGCTAGCAAGCGATATAAATAAAATAAATGTACTATAAACATATTTCTGAGAGTACAGAGAGTTCTTGTGTAACTTAGCCCAGAAATTGGGCGCTTCGTTAGCGACATTTTCAGACCAGCAGCTGTCAACTAAAAAACTAGTTTCATTTTAACTGACACCCGACTATAAAGATTAACATGACCTCCAGGGGGGAAATTACAATAGGTTAAGAACATACGTTAACGCTGTCTGTTAAGTGTTTGTGTTCGTCGACCTAAGCCCCATCTGTAGCATTAGCTTCCGAGCTTGTTTTGACGCTGCTAACTTGACTGCGCCTTTAATTTCACCTCCAGTGCGTGAAACAGTGTAGGGACGTGGCTTACCGTTTTAACCTCAAACGTGCAGAAACTCCTTTAAATATTTTTATTTAAAGCTTTTTTCCCCCGCAATCTAATATCTGCTGACTCGTCTTGCCACTCCTTCAGGTGTCATACTGTCAGGCCGATCAATGTTGATAAGTTAGAAAAACTGACCAACACCGGAGTTCAATCTAACATAATGAGGGGTGGTTCTTCATTTCCGAAATCATAATTCTCATTGGTCAGTAAGACCTACGTTTAGCAGCTGATTTGCTGATGCTCCCGTCAAAAAGTGAGACAGTTTATAGTCTTAAAGGGAAAGAACCGCTTTATAAAGCGCCAGACGTTTTTATAGGATGGGCGCACAAAATAGACGTGTGGAGACGTAAAATAAAGAAATAAAAACAAAACAATAAAAGTAATTTTAACAAAGTTTTTATATAAATCCCTCGTTGGAGTACATTGGTAAAAAACAGCCTCATAAGAACTAGGAGAAGTCAGCAAAATGTGGATAATTTTAAAAGAGGTTTAAGCTATGAAGCAAATCACAAACTTTGTAAAAGAATGGACATAGTATTGCTCAATTTTAAAACTTCTAGACAAAATGTAAACTGAAAGTCAAAGACAGCGGTCATAAGAGAATAAAGCGCATGTGGCTGAACTTGGGTCAAACTCAACAAATTTGACCTTTGTGGAATGGTGGGAAAAATAAATAAGAAATCCTGTTTGTTGTTTCAAGCAAGCCCCGACATAGAAGATACACGACGTGGAAAAGTTGCTTTGAGACAAAAACTGAACTTTCTGATCTACACTGTTTGTGAGAAAACTAACACTCTACATCTTCCTAAATACACCTGTCCCAAAGTGAAACATGGTGGTGGCAGCATCATGTTGTGAACATGCATTTTTTTTTTTTTCAGCAAAGGTAAGTTGATCAGAGTTGATGAGAAGATGAATGGAGATAAATATTTGGCAGTACTGGAAAAAAATCTTGTTCGTCTTTATTTGGGACTGGAAAGGGGGCAATACATAATTTCGTTACATTTCCGAAACAGCCCGAGCCACAATGGAAGGTTTTAGTTTAAAGCATGTTGATTTATTAGAACTGCCAAGTCCAGACTAAAATTCGATTGGGAATCCCTGGCAAGGCTTAATTTTAATAAGGCTTAAGATAGCTGGTTACAAGCATTCTTGATCCAATCTGACTGAGTCTGAGCAATTTAAAAAAAAAAAAGAATTAGCAAACATTTAAATCTCTATCTGTGCAGAACTGGTAGAAGCATATACCTCTAAAGACTTACAGCTGCAATTGCTGTGAAATGGGTTTTTTCAGAGTGTTAACTAAAAGAGGCAGATTGATTTTGATTTTGATGGGGGGGGGGACTAACAAAAAACAACTACTTTAAAAACCCTCTAATATTTTCCGTTCACTATTTTGCACGAGTACGTGGGGGTCTATGGTATATGGTAAAGTTTGTACCTTAAACCTGACAAAATGTCCAAGTTCCTTAAATCTTTTGCATAGGCATTGCATATAATGCAGATAAATAATCCAAAATAACTGATAAAGCATTCAATCTTTTGAATAAACCCCTTAATCCAAAGTGATATTTACCATAAACCACTTTAGCTACACACTTCTCTGTTTGTTTTTAAGGTGTGCCAAGCTAAATCCCCAGAGGTTAGGGTGCATCCAAGCCATCTGTGTCACACATTTTTTTTGTTTTGACCACGCTCCATTGCAGGTTCATTCTGTTGATTGATTGATTTCCTAACAATTACCCCTAATTAGTTTTCTGGTGAGCAAGAAAAAAAAACTAATTTAATGCATGGACGATTGCACTAATTGGGAGAAATGACATTGTCCAAGTTTCAGAGTAAATACAAATTATTGACTCCATTATTGTTATCTGATTGTGTATTGTCCCAAGTGCACTTCACTGACAAAGGTAATTAGTATCTGGTTCCTTTATTGGCAGTGCAAGGTCACCATCACTTTTTTTGACATGTACAAATCAAAAATCTCAGAACAAATAAGTTCCTACTTGCTTTGCCTTCAGCGACATTGAGATGAACTGTTTGACCTAAACAACAGCGCAAGTGTCCACAACACTGCTTCTGTAATGAGATTTTTGTTTTTGCCATTGATTCTTTATCTAATCAATTATTGCGACCTTGTTTGGAGAAATACAGCAGTGACTGTAATTAAAGTGTAAAGATTAGATTGTCTTGTTGAATATATGACCTCTTTGTTCTAGACAATGTAGAAAATGTCCGCTTTTAGTTTTAATTCTCAGTGTTTTCTCATAGAAAATCAAATGCCACCTTGACCTGTTGGAGGTCCAAAAGTGCTCTGATTCAGTAAATCAATCAGTAAATTCAGTAAATTATATTGTTATTTACTGAATTGTATAATAACTATCATTTAAAATTTCATGACAATACCAAAACAATTACTCAAATATGTATTTCATATTTTTCCCAAATAACATTTTAAAATATGTAGAACATTTTTCCAAGTCATTGTAGAATTGTTTGCTGTAGAAATTCTTAAAATGACTGTATCCGTCCCCCTGCCCATTAAAATTAGTGGGCAGGGCTTAGAGTGCTCTAGTTAGAAATAGTTAGTCAACCAGTTAGATATTAGGGTCTATTTGACCAGACATTGACAGTTTAAATAATTTCATATTGATTTTTTAATTAATTAATTAATTAATGTATTTATTACATCGTTTATACATTGAAACATTTATAGATAAGGTTAGCTCTTTAATCTTAAATCTATAAGAATACCACACGTTAGTTTTATTGGAAAGCATTATTTATATTTCCTCATGATACCTGGGCTTTTTAGGTACAAAAAATAGCAGAGTTATTATTATTAAAACCTACTACTGAACAATGGCACAAAGCACTATTGTGCAATGTAATGCTTCAAGCTTGCAAAGGCTTAAAAATCAAGTTAAGCCGAGGGTTTTCTCTCCCAATTTACACACAGTATAGAACCGTGTGAGGGTTTAAGTTGTAACTTTTGATGCCACAGACAAAAGTAATCAGTTTAGGTTTGAGAAGAGCAATTTCTGGGGCTCAAAGTAAAAGAAAGATGAAAAAAGTTACGACAAGTTTTCCAAGTGTCAAGTGAAAAAAATTCACAGAGCCTCAAAATAAATCTAGTGAAAATGTGTTAAAAGCCCTCAAAACAACTACTTGGCCAAGTCAGAAATTAGTCTCAAAAACGATCAATAGAGCTTTTCACAGGAATGTACTGTGAGACAGACTAGGAAAAAAACTCAATTTCAGGATGGAAGAAAGACCTTTAAACCAAACTGAAGTTTGTTATAGCTAAAATTAAGGTTTGGATAGCGAGAGAGAGAGATACAACTTATTTTTGGGGAAAGACGGGAGGGATGTGCATATGGTGAAGCATGGTGATGGGAGTATTGTGTTACGGGAATTTTTCACTGTACCTGGAACTGGAAAGCTTTTCAATGTGAAACGAAACACAAAAAGAAAAGAATAAAGGAAGATCATTAGAGAAACATTTATATAGTTAGCAGTAAAGCAGGACTTAATTGAATTCCATTGAATTGAGTTTATTTATTTAGCACCGATTCACTGCTGATGTCATTGTCATCTCAAGACACTTAACAAGAAAAGTTAACCTTCTCGTGAAGAGCTACTGCCAAATGAACTAAGTGAATGTAACTGACTGGCCTGCACAAAGCCCTGACTTGCATTCCTTTGAAAATCAGTGAGATGAACGTTCGATGAAGCTCCAGAAAGCCGTGGAATTTGGTGCTGGGGCATGAGAGACTTGTCAAAGGGGAATGGTCTGGGATTCCTAACAATACATGTTAGAGAACTGTTGAACAACACAACAAATGACTGCAGTGTGTTATCCAGCACAATGCCTCCAAAAATAAAACCGGGATGTTTGAAAAAAACATAACTGAAAAATCATTTTACAGCTTGTTAATTTATTACATTGCTGCAATTTTGGACCACACCATTCCTTGCCGTTTGTTTATTAAACAAAAACATTCATTAGTATGTCCTTTTTTATAGGTGCTAAGGCATATTTCAAGTGAACTGATAATACGGAGCTCTAATCTAAAAGGAGGCGTTGTCACTGGGTCTTTTTAAAACGTTATATTTGGAGAATTGTAATGGGACATTTTATTGTTTCATTGCTCCTTTATGAGAGATTTATACACTCTGGGTTCAGCACAAATTTCCAGGCGCTTCACCTACAGCTGGTGCCAGAATTCAAATTTAAGATGAAATATGTTCCCTTCTGTCAGGCCATTTCTTCAGAGGATTTTCAGCCTGCTGATTCAGATTTACAATTTGGTTTAAATGACAGTTAAATATTACAATTGGCAGTCCCTGCTGAAATCTGTCTTGACAGCACATAGATAAAAATAAGTGAAAACAGATGACTCCAGATCCAAATAATATGTAATAACAACATTAGTTTGGATAAAGGAAGCCAAATCTAGATTCAAATGTAATTTTCATTTTAGAAATATGAACGACTGGGGAGTAAAGGTTAAAAAAAAAAACATCAAGTGAAACCTTTATATAGCAATAGCCTTTTTTATCCCTGAGGCTAAGACCTGGCTAGAAACTAATGTGAGGCAATTATTTGCTGTAATGACTGCAGTTCAAATAAGCCTGGAGATTTTATTAAACCAAATGAGAGAGTCGCTGATGTATTATCACCTTGTGATTGACAGTGACAAGTGTTGGGCAGGCTCGGATGTGAGCATGATGAAGAAGCTCTCGGCAAAGCTCTCGATAATGTTACCCCTGATAAAGTTACCTGGAAAGCCTCAGCCAACATACGGAGAAGGAAAGCTCTTCGCATATTAATTCCAACTGTCAGATCCCACCAGTGGAGGAAGAGAGGGAGGTAGCGTAGAAAGTGGGAGGATGGTGGGGGAGACCAAGAGTGGCTGGCGGTGTTGAATACCCTGCCATTAACTGACTGCGATTTTACACAAATAATGAAAAAGAAATCCATTGCGCTGATCATATGCATAGATCTCAGTTTATAATAATGATGAAACTGAAAGATTCGCAATAAAAGTAAAGGTCACTCGCTGCCGCAGCTAAGCTTTCTAAGCTGCAACCTTTGCGAGAGTAGTTGTTGGGTTCGGGTGATAAAATACGGGGAAAAAGAGGAGAAACGGGGACGTCCTAACCCCTCAGAGGTCAAGAGGTCAGACTCAAGCTACTGTACTTTAGATGCTTATGTATGAATCTCTTCCCAGCACCAAGTGGAGGAGATATTTATTCAGTCTCCTCTCTGTCCGTTGTGTTAGGATTAAAGGTTGGCCACACAACTGTGATTTACACACTCCTCTCCTGCTTGTACAACCACAGCTGGTATATACACTGGCCAGGGATTTGTCTTGTCTAGTTAATAAAATACCAGGAAATATTAACATCCACCTCTTCTCTCTACAGCTGTATGTAGGTCACCTGCCTTCTCCTGGTATATGAGCAGTGGAGCAGAGGCATGGAGAGAGGCATGTCTCACCTCTAAAGGACATCCACAGCATTATTATTACCCTCCACCACTTCCACGCTGAGCCCCATCTTCATATGCATCATACATTGGCATTTATTAGTGCCATGCACTAAGTACAGGCCATGTTATTGAATTTGAATATCAGCTCCAAGCCACATTCACAGGCCCTGGAAATATATTATATTAAGATGAAGCAATCTCATTTAATAACACCCAAACTAATAAAAGGAGAGCAGATTGGAAATTAAATTTATGGGTATTGCTTGGCAGCAGGAGTGATCCAAAAAAGCTCAGCTTGGTCTGTCATATGCAGATATTTCTCTGTCTATAAACCCAGGTGTTGGAGTAATTCTAACTTTCCCCCTCATGGAGAACATATTGTGGATGTGGCAGGTGTGTTTATCTTTGCTGAAAAGTAGTAAGCACTGCAGTGGGCTATCTCTACCAAGACGGACAGGAGGAATTTTACTGGCATTTGAGCAAATGTTCTGACGTAGACAGTGCTAAATGCACTTTAAAACAGAATGGAGTATCGGTATTAAGTGTTCAGTAACTACAGATTATGAAAATAGCATTAATGGCCTGCCTTTGCTGGCCCTTTCACTTCCCTTGCTTACAGATGCTAAACAAAGAGAACCTGGGGAAATGCAAAGATACATTTTCTGAATTACAGGAAAGGAAATCATGAATTCCATTTGACTATCCACATTTTTACTTTCACAAGCCACACCCAGCCTTCAATAATGTCTGTTTTGCAGAGTAGAGAAGTGTCTTAAGTATAACCTGTTTGGCAACAATAGTATATAGGAGCACAACCAACAACACATCATGCGTAGATTTAAAGAAATCGCACAAAGTTAGCGACCCATAGTCATCAGGCAAGAGTTAATTGGGGAGAGCCAAATGGAGTAGACGTGAAACACAGAACAATTCAAAGCCACTGCTTACCCGTTTCACATTTGACAAATAATTATACTTTTTTTCGGTAAAATATTCTGTCTAATGACAACCCAAAAGAGGAACTTTTTGGATAGTGTATATGTTGTTACATGTTGTGTAAGATACTGTAAAACAGAGCCTTTCATGCCGCCCCCCACCACTTGACAAAGTATTCTGCCAAGAAGAGTGGGCCAAAATTCATCCTCAGCTATGCTGCCTCATTCGAGTTTTTACTTCATAGCAGTTGATGCCTCAAAATATGGCACAAGCAGTTATTAAGTTCAGGGGCAAATAA
Organism: Apricaphanius iberus; assembly: GCA_028564705.1. NCBI lineage: Eukaryota > Metazoa > Chordata > Actinopteri > Cyprinodontiformes > Aphaniidae > Apricaphanius > Apricaphanius iberus. The sequence continues at coordinate 741,959 of JAPXFQ010002074.1, forward strand.
ATTTCGTCACACTAGGCCATGTTTGTTTGTATGGCTTTTTTCCCCTTTATATACAGTGGACCCCTGGTTTTTAAAGGTGTTAGGGACCACAGCTGCCTGCGAATGTCTGAAATCCATGAAAAAGCTTAAAAATGCTAATTTCAATCGTACAAACACCAAACATACCTCAATATCCGTTATAATATACAGTGGAAACCCTCGGGTTTGCAAAAGCCAGCCTATCAGTAGCATTTCTGCTAGGCATTTCAGCTTTCCAAGCTGTGTTTCCCTCGGAAAGGCTCTCAAGGCAAATGTTCCCCCAAAATATTTGGAGTTATGTTCCACAGAAAAATCTGACGATAGGTGACTCCACGAATATTGAACCGTGAATAGGCAGGGGTCCACTGTGGCCTAAATCAAATCCTCTGAAACCTGTTTTGTGTGTTTACTGTGGTTATTTTTCTGATAGTAATTTGTCAGTGTGATGAAACAGTCAAACAAACAAACAAAAAAAGCTAAAACATTATTTATATAAATAAATCTCCCCATCGACTGGACATGAGAATAAGCAATAGAAAACTGTTTGTGGGTGCATCTGTTGCTTTTTTTTCCTTTTCCCTCAATTTCAAGAACTACCTGTGGGTGATGTTCCCTTTTCACTCAGTGACTAAAGAAAGTGCCATAAATTTGTTAAGTTGAAAGACCTATATATATATATTTTTTTTTTTTTTTGGGGGGGAAAGTCTCCACTTTCTACTGTGGCACTCATCCAACATCTGCCATATCAGTGTGTGCCAGAACTCAGTGACTCAAATTAAGGAAATGTCACTTGTTCCCTTTACAGACTTTCGCTTCACAAGAGCTGTAATTTTTACCCTTGTGTCATTGATGAACAACATTCTGCTGGTCAGTGTTTCCACTCTGTTTGTGTATGTGTGTGTGTGTGTGTGTGTAAGCAACGGGCTTTTGGCAAGCCATCCGACAGGCCCAGTCCGTCTGCGTGTAAGCGTTGATTCCCAGTGGAGCTGTGACTGCCACTCACTGGCCCAGTCTGCCCCGTGCCAGCCATTGATCGTTGCATATATCTTGCTCTGTACTTCCCCAAACCCTTCATCAACAGATGCGGCTACAGAATTGATTAGCAGTGAGTCGATGACCAAATCTCTTTGGAAACATTTTTATTTATGTGTGTGTTTATGTGGATAGCTTAGAGGGCCATTAGTAGGATTACCTTTGAGGCTTGGCTGAACAACAGATGTTCAAGAACGACTCAATCAATTTGACTTACAAGAGCCCGCAGTTGCCGGAAACAAGTGATAAGTCTAAGGGGGGAGGGTTAAATAAAATCAGTGTGGTAATGAGCAGGTACAGAAGAACTACAAACCTACTTAGATTAGGTCCATCATTAAAAATACGATGAGAGCTAATTAACTAAAATCTATCAAGCTGAACAATGCTGCTGTTTCTTCTGCATAAGTTTTATTTTATCTAAACGTAGATCTAATCAAAGTAGCCATTTTCTGAAGAACTGCCTAGTGTGGTTTATGGTAAAAAGACTTTTTAACCGAGGCTGTCTTACATAAGCACACAGTTTCACCTTTTTAGTATTTTCAGTGTGTATAGTGCAACACATATTGATCAAATGAGTTCCAGGCCACAACAGAACTGCATAAGCGAAATGTTTTCTATAAAATCTTTGTCAGGCTCCACACAGGCCAGTTTTAATTTGGGTATAGCAGTGCATTCAATTACACCAGCATTCATGTTGAATTCAAATTATTGTTTCATGTGGGTATGAAAAATCAATTCAGTGCAAAAACCTGATTATTTCAGGGGAAGATCATGTTCTTTCATTCTTTTCAATTTTCCATTTTCCACTCTTGAATCAAGTGGTGAATAAATGTGTTGCTGGGAGCCACGATCCGCCTTTCGAGTTCGTGCTTGTGCTCTCTTATCGGCAAACCTATTAAAATGAAGTCAGGACACAGAATGGTATTTAAAAAGTTTAAGTGAAACAATTTGCATCGGGAGTGTGTGAAAAGGCTAATGCGTTCTTTCACTAAGCCTCAAAATTGCCGTCATCCGTTCTCGGCTCTGATTGTTTTCCACATGGATGCCCTCATTCATTACTGCAAAATTATAAACATAAAGAATATCTCTGTATTAATATTTCTGCTTTTTGTAAAAGCTCAATCAACCATAATGTCCTAATTTTTTCTCTGTGAACCTCATTTTTTATTATCTCACTACTCAAGGAATGGATGTCCCAAAAGGGATTTATTTCATTTATTGGGATTATTGAATTAAATTAAATGAGACACTTCCCACAAGCCGAGCAGAGGTACCTTATCCACTTAAAAGGAAGGCCCTGCTCCTCACTGCTATTTAGGCAAACACATTAGGCAGCAAATGCCTTTTGTTGGCTGAGTCGGGGGTTACTGCATAATTAATTTGTTCATTAAGGAAAAGCATTCAAAGTGCTTGAGGTAAGTGGAAAAGGTGGCGTATTGAATGGATCTTTAATTAAGGTACTTTGCAACCACAGTTACATGACAGATGACATATGTGTAACATTTGTTTACAAGAAGAATTAACAGACATTAAAGACAACAAGTAACATAATGGTAGTAGAAAATAGAAAAAAATACCAAAGTTATGACATTAAAATATGATATTAGAAGTTAAATGTGCTATTTTTTAGTATATTTTTGTAAGTTATTTGCCAAAATATTTTCTCTAAACATTAGCGTGCTGTAAAAAATTGAAAAAAGATTGTAAAAAGATCTAAAAGTGACTTTTAGAACGCTTGTCTGTTATACTTCTGCCTCGCAGCAGATGGCAGACTGTTTCCACTGCTGAAACAATCTGCACGCGACAGCACAAGCTGAACTTCTGTACCTCTGGCTGCTGTGATGTTGGCTTCCCAGACCCCAATGCTCTGCTTGTGAAATGCATTCCCATTAAAAAGGCATTTTTAAAGCCAACACTAGTGCTATAACAATCATCTCCCCAAAGCCAAGCGCCGACGCACACACCCGGGAGTGCGGCACTGCCACACAGGCAGGCAGACATGTGGAGGCCACCACAAACAAAAAGGCCCGGTGCTGTTTTTCATCCCCTCCTCTCTTCTATTGCTCCACATGGTTACAGGCCGGCCTGCCATAGCCAATTACACCCACAACCCAGTGTGTGAGGTCTCGCCGAGACCCCAATCACCGCTAACAAGATCAAGGCTAACTCTCTATCACATCACAGAGACGACAAGCACACATACACCTGCACGTGTGTATGTATGCGTGCAGGTGTGTGTGTGTGTGTGTGTGTGTGGAAACGGCCTGTCCCCTCTCGTCACCCAGCCTCTATCCCCCTCCATCCTACTCTCTGGCACACTGAAACTATAACACATTTGAAATAGCTCTGGGACATATTTAGCCTTTTTGAGAGCAACGGAAAATAACAAGGTAACAAACATATCTGTTTTAATGTCCAAATTGACGAAATATGTAAAAAAAAAAATATTAAGAAAAATCTAGAAAAAAAAATAAATAAGCAAGAACAATGCAGCATTGAATGTAACTGAAGGTTGCAGAAAAAGATGACGTTACATTCCTAACACTGGACTTGCATTTTGGTGCATCACATAATATTCTATGAAGAAAAAAGTAGTTATGGTAACGTTTCCAGCTAGAATTTCAGTCCATAATGTACATTTTGATGTGGTTATTTATTCAGTGGGCAAGAAGAAGGCAGGAATCTCTTCTGTGTGCAAATGCCTAGAGACTTAACAAACCAGCACACTATAGTGGAGTATGACCAGTTATTTTTTTGTAAAACTTAAACTTAAAGCAATACAATTCTGGCAGCCTTGATATTAGACAATGCTATTTCTGCTTTGGTTCTGAATTGCATTCCTACATTATGGAAGGGATCAGCTCTCCCACTTTTCAGAACAGACAAACAAGCCAAATTAGCCAGCATTAGAATAGCTAAGTAATCAGTGAAAGTCTAATTTTCAACCACATTACCATTTTTTTTAAAACTCATGATGTGTTAACTGCACAAAGTCTGTTAGACTATTCAAACCTCCTAGAATTGGTTTTCTCACCTGTTCTTTAAACCTCAAAAGTCACTTTAAGTGTGTTTGCATTTCTAAATCAATTCTGGAGCCACTTGTCTTTAATTAATATAAACCGCTCACATTTAAACATTTTGTTTGTATTGTGTCAATGTGTTTAATTCGTTAAAAGCCTTATAGAAATATAGTAGCATACTTTTTCATTCAGCTTCTTCATTCAGCTTTGGGTTTTTTTTATCCTTCCTCTAAAATCAATCTTCTAATTGTTTCATAACCATGAGACAAAAAAGTGTTTCAGTAGAACAGACTGTTTTTTTTTGGGTGTTGTAAATCCCTTCTTTTTTCCTTGATTATGATGGAGCTCTCCCAACTTTACTGCATTTCAGAGCACAGTCCATCGCTCCATCCAAAAAGCCATCGTACATTTCTTTGATAAAGTCCCATTAGAAATCTCTTTTTTTGTCAAGAAAATAAACTGTGCTGGTAATATTGGACTGCCTTCCTTTTTCAATGGTTATTACTCAAAAAAGTCTCTTTTTTATGAAAAAAAAAATCTTATTATTTAGCCACTTTTAAAACCAGTAAGATTATTGTTTCATATGTTCAAGCTTTTTAAAGTTTCACGGTTTTCTGCCTTGATATATATATATATATTTCTAAATGTGCTTAGAAAAATACAGCATTTTCTCCATTTGTTCTATCTGTTGTACTTCTGGGATCTCTGTCAGTCTCTCTCAAACAGGCCAGCTATCTGATCTCGTGATGTCCAAATCAGTCACTGTTGATTACAAGGGCGTACATTTCACCCTCCTTATCAAACCTGGCAGATGCAGACAGACTGGATGGCTGACAGAAAGAGAAACTCTAGCACTGTATGCTGATACAGCCATCAATACCCATGAAGCAGTGTGTCATGCAGCCTGCATCCTCAACAGAGGTTCACATACCGCCTGTGATAGGTGACCTCAGTGAGAGCCCGTGCTTCATGTCCTCACACCAAGCTCTGATGTGGCAGCTTGCTAAATAATTTGTGCTTCTTTACCGGGGTCATTGGATAGAAAATCTGGTCTTTGAATAATTAATTACGACACAATCTAAGCAGCCGACTTCTGTTTCCTCCCCGTTTCAAGCAGATATTCTGCTCCTGTCCCCGACTCACACTGACTTGCTGGCTTATTCATCTAGATTGAAGTCTCCAGTATAATTATGCTGTAGGTGGACTGGTATTAGGAGGACGTCCTGAGCATGACCCACATGATATTGAAAAAGAAAACCATAAAACCACAGCAAAAATCTATTTTCATTCTCTGCATAAAACTAAAACAGCAGCTTATTACCACCACGACTTTGTTTAGCTACATAATTGTTTTTCATTATTCAGAGAAAATTTGATACCCACGGTGTAGGTTAAAAGAGGCATCGTTATTTGAAAAAGGCTGGATATGAGATCTTTTTTTAATACAGCTGCATTTAAAATCTGATTCTAGCAATTCAAACGGATAAAACTGGAATCTAATTGTCTGTTTGTGAATATAATAAAACAAGTCAGGCTATCCGTGGCCTCGTAGAAACTTCAGGTTGGTAGGACAGCATTCACTGAGAATTTTCTTTTGTGTGCAATGATATGACTTCACGCAAAAATCTGGTTCTGGTTAGTTATGACTAACTTAAGGAAAATATGAAACATCCGAAGAAGGGGAAGAAAAACTAGAATATAAACATTTGTTTGTTTCTTCAAGTATGTTTCTTTAATCAAATTGGATCTTCCACAACAGGAAAGTAAGTGGTTGTCAAACCCCCCCCCCCCCCAAAAAAAAACCTTAAATACAATCATTTACTCCCTTCCTGGTAAAATTAGGCATGTTGTAAAGTATATTAGCATCAGCAGTATGAAGTGCCGCTTCGCATTTTCATTTTTATTTTTTTGTCAAGCTTCAAAAGAAATCTTGTTGGTTATAAAACATGACAAAATTACAAAAGAAAGACACCTGTAACCATGTTTCCACATGATGCCCTTCTTTAGGGACAAGCTACCACTAGCACTGCAGTACAGCAAACCGCTGACATGAGTTGACAACTCTTATGGAATTCCGAGTGTGAAATATTTAGGCAGATACATACTGTATTCATGGTTCTTAAACTGTGTTACAAGTAACACTGAAAATGAAAATATTGAAACAGGCTCACTTAGATAGTGAGCCTGTTCCACTTTTTAAAAAAACACTGGGATTTGCTTTCTATGTGGCCAGGCTAACAACCTAATAATGTTATTATCTAAATTATATACTTTCAGTCATTTGGAAGGCTTTCACATTCACAAAGGTTATATTACTGCTTTACGCATAGGAATCTTCCACCATTATTAGTTACTCTGTAATTTTGTGAATAAAGGTACTGTTAGGTACTATCTATTTTTTCAAAACACTTTTATTTCTTATCTTTGTTCAAGAGTAGATAGTGTAAGATTACTATATGTGTATTTTGGCTTTGTGCTGTTGTTACTGCCAGAAATGAGAGTCAAACCTGTTATCCAATGTATCTGCTGGCCTAAAGGCTAAGTTTCACCTCCTGTTAATTAAACATGGATAGAACCACTGCTAGCCTACTGATGAAAACCTTTATGCTAACAGGTATCTAAATTTTATTTGTGATTTCTGATGTCTATAACGGAATGGAATTCTGCCATTGATTAATACTGTACATCTAAAAATGGGATACAAATGTAAAAAAAAACATGTAAAAAACACCACAGAAGTCTAAGTATATATGAATAAAGAGAAGTGTGACCCCAGCAGTGGCAACACACTTCTAAATCGGACAGTTTTACTGGCCTGCAAGTAATCTCATCATTTTGAAATCAGACACCTATTGCCAGGGCCATGTCAACGAGGCTTAGCTTCATTATTTTGGTCTACAGAACCAAGTACCCAATTCGTGTCCGTGCATTCCTCAAATGCTTTCCCCTCACTGCAAATCCAGCTCATGCCTAACTGCCATTGTCCCCATCACAGAGAGCCTTCCACTTGTGTTCAGATCCTTTCGCATTAATTTTTCTCTCAAATTTTATCCTCCTTTGGTTGTTTTGGGAATATGTGGTGAATGGCTAGGGTTTGTAGCTCCAGATAACTCTCCATCATGGTTGTCAGGGTCTGTGCCCTCTCATAGCAGGGATGAGAGTCAGGGTTATAAGTATGTGCCGTGTAGTAAAAAGGACAGAGAGAGACAGAGCTCTTTAAAAAAAATACACCAAGACAGGAAGAATGACACTTAGCCCTTAATCATCTCTATGTCTGCAGGGATCTCCTGTACTTTTGTGTCTATTGCAGATAATGGTCTTTCCTGACTTGACAGCATGTCTTTGCCGAGCTGGAGCTCTGTTTAAGTGTATCAGGGTGACAAAGCGCCGCTAGATTCGGTGTTGTCAGAGCTCATCATGTAGTGACAATCCTGACAGCTGTGGTGTTAAGACAGTGAAGCGGCTGAATGAAGTTAGAATAGATTCTAGTGCACTAGAACCAACTTCCATAACAATGCCTTCCCTTGGGGATATGCTGCAATATGCAATCCAATAACACCAGCTGGAACCACTGGACGACAGGAAGGGGAAGTAATGGAAATCTGGGAGTGCAAACCAAAATGCTGCCTCAGTTATTGGAGCACATAGCTGCTTGGGTTTCAGGAGAAAAACCAGAGGCAAAAAGAGTACAAGAATGACAATGTTGTTTGTGGGTTAGAGCTCTCACGCAGAATAGTGCCTGGCAGGCTGTCCAAATGTACTGGCTCCTTCCTGCGAATAAAAAAAAAAAAAGAAAAACTTGGAGGGAAATCTTGGCCATCAGATATAACCACACCATCTTGAATCTGTCCAGCCTCATCACTGCTCCTTTGAGGGCCTGTCAGAGGAGACATACCCTTGCCAGATCATCTGCTAGTTTTAGGGGACTTCCTGTTTGCTGAAATAGTACAGACAAATTGTATAATGATGACTCGTGGGCCAAACATCGTGGAAGCACGCCGTCTCTGGACCTCAAACTCAGTTGAAACTAATTTTGCCTAAACCCCAAAACAAGCAGAACAACATGACAATGAGGAGGCTTTGTCTGTTTCCATGAAAAAATTGTCTCTGAGGTTTGGCTGGATGTAAGGAGAACTGTACTTGTAGCTATCCACTTTCAACTGAGCTGTGAACAGTTTTCAGAATCATACCATTTAGCATGAACTATCATGTATTTATTTATATGTTTCAAGACTTAGTTTGGTACTATGATATCTTAAACAGACTTTGAAGACCACAGGATGTTAATAATGCTGAATAAAGCCTAGGATTAGATGACTGCCATTGTCTTTTAACAACTACACATGAAAACTATTACGCATAAGGTAGTGTGGAGAATGTCAACTCAAAATTCTATAGATTGCTCTCCGAAAGTGGTTGGATTTCTCAATGAAGCATGCAGTTAGCGTGGAAGAAATAGGAAGAAATAAGTACACCCTTGCTGTTCATATAGAATTAAAGGAAGAAAGTATCACATTGTTATGGGTAATTTGATGGATAAAGTGACAAGCAAGTATTAAACCAACTAAAAATCAGGGTTTTTGACATTTTGCTGGTTTAGAGCATACAGTGTTACAACATTCTCAAGAAAGACATCACCAATGACAATGAAAAAAATCTAGTTTTAAATTGTTCATAAAAACATATGAAAACAATCTGAATAATTTCATGGAAGAAAGATTGTTGGAAAACATTTACGACATATGGTTGGCAGACTGGTCAGACTATGCAATGCTCAAATAATTTGTATAAATGCTTCAAGGTTCATCTTAGACTCTACAGACTTCGGTTCGGAGGTAAATCTTTTGTTCTGGTACAATTAATAAAAGAAAAGTTTGGCTTGTTTGGATATGTTGCCAATTAAATGCCTCTTTTCCTCTAAAACTGATATGGCAGCATGGATCTATCTACCAAAGTGGTAGGTGAGTTGGAGACAACAGCCCTTCGCAAAGGCACATCGATTATGATTGCAAGACAACTGCTCTGTCCAGTGAGCCCCAGACGACCCTCCTTAAATGGTGGATAAACAAATGGCTGTAAATTGGAATTAAATCAATTTAATAAAACTTCAAATTAACAAAGAGTTAGTGAACCAACATTTCTCAAAAATATAGTTACACACACACACAAAAGCGAACAAAAGGGAACAAATGTTTCTATGCTTTTTTGTAGGTTATTTGATTAAGAATCTCAAATTCAAAATGGCTATTACAATAACAAAATGAAATCAAAAGGGTTCTCCTTGCTTTCATTGATTAATTCTTGGATTAATTATATGTCTTTGGATTGTTTTTAAATAAAATGTTATTTCATTCAAATGTCCACAGGTTTTTGTGATTCATGTTTTTGATGCATATTTTGTCAGAGGTAACACTTTTTTTTAATAATGGAAATTAAGTATCAGAAATTAACCTTTAATCTTGGATAATTTTTTTTTTTAGCTGTTGTGATTATTACAACATTTGAAAAGTTTCATTTTGTCATTTGTGTGACATAGTTCACAGAAAAAGTTCTCAGTTGTTTGTTTTTAATAATTATTTTGTCTAATGATAAATATAATCCAAAATGTACTTTTTATAGTGTATGGAATGTCAGATTTGGCCATTTGAGGTTATTAGATAAAAGAGGCTTGTTTTAATATCAACACTACCTATTAAATGTGTCTTTTAGCATGCTACACTAAAGGTGCTTTCAATAAACTAAATAAAGGAATTAAAAAGTTGTACAGTCTTATACACTGGGGGAAATAATTATTTGATTTTGTAAGTTCACCCAGTGACAGAAATGAAAAGTCTCTGATCAGTATCATTTTAATGCTAGGTTTATTTTAACAGCGACAAATAGCACACAAAAAAGGAACATTGAAAAAATAACTTCATTTAGTGTGTCATCGGAAAAAATCTTTTAAATGAAGGGATGAGAGAGATTCCTTCAGATTTTATGGAGGTTTTAATACAGACTTGGTTGATCAAGCAAGGAGGTTACAGAATTACATAGAGTCGTGTAAAAATTGACCTGCTTCCAAACAACTAACACAGCCTTTTATAGATTCAGTCAACCTTATTACCATCAATATCATATCAGTAAACATTTTTCAGAATATAAATATCCAGGCGTCGTGGATTTTGATACAGGAGCAAAATCTTGTAATGTGTCAGGACGTCCAGTAAAAGAGGGTCGTCTCCATGGCAACACAGGATGAAGGAATTTAATATCAGTTAATTTGACTTGACGTAGTATGATACAGTGTCACATAATCAGACTTATCACTATGTCATGAAGAATTAGCACACAGTACTGTCAGTATGTAAGAAGACACAAAACAGATCATTCTTAATATAAAGTTTCCATAACAATAAGTATTTGAACCCCTACCAACCATTAAGAGTTCTGGCTCCCACAGAGTGGTTACACACACCTACCCTATTACGGTGTGTCCACACTAAACGTGATAGGAGCAACTAGAGCTTCAGGTTTACATGTAAAATCAATGGAGGAGCGCGATGAAGCGCGACTTGGAGTCCCGCGACACTTCAGAAGCCGATTTGCGTTACGAAAAAGCTTTTCTGCCTGATTTACGCAAACAATTCGCGCTACAGATGCAACGGAAAATTTGTGCTGCGTTTTATGTGGTGCATTTTGTGCATTCACGCTCATGGCGTCTATCGCTCGAGTTGGAAAAATCTGAACTCCAGCGTCAAATCGCGCCGCGAAAACCAATCAGGGGACAGAGTTTCAGTGATTCTGTGACTGTCATGGAGTCACAGCCTAAGCAGGACATGGAGGGAATACTGATAAACATCGTGGCTAATCACCCCGAGCTTCATGACACAAGCTGTTTTCAATAAAGAGACACAAATAAAAAATTTAACTATTTAGACAGGAATGCTGTTACGAGGTTTGTTGTTGGCTCTTAAAAGAGCCGTTGTTGCTGTAAAAGCACCTCTCGGCCTAGAAGTGAGCCTTGAAACAGACCTCACCTGGTTTCCTGGTAGCAGCTCCCGCACCACGTCCCACGCTGCTCAAATATTATAAACGTTTACGAACCGCAGACAGATGGACAGCTGCTCAGAAATGTTTTTGGTGTTTCGGCAGGCGAAGCTTGGACCTTCACGGCACAAACCGGGCGAGCAGGTCACGTTCTCCAGGTGGCGAGTAGCCGGTGTTTATGAGAGGCTCGCTGCTGTTTATGGATCCCTCCGCCGTAGCTAGACTGTATCTGTAGCTCACCAAACCCCCAGTGCAGCGGTCCAAGCTCTACCGGAGGCCAGGCCGAACACCTAATCCACTCTGTCCTCCGTCAGATCGGAGACCATAATCCATAATCCACCGGCAGATGCACTCTGGCCCCAGCTCTGCTGAAGCCCGGGCCGAACACACAGTCCTCCATCAGCTCGGTCCATAATCCACCGGCAACTGCACTCTGGCCCCGGCTCCGCTGAAACCCGTGCCGAACACGCAGTCCTCCGTCAGCTCAGTCCATAATCCACCGGCAGATGCACTCTGGCCCCAGCTCCACTGAAGGCCAGTTCGCGCATGAAAACACCATATTTTAAGCACGACCAGTTCACTTTGTACATGCTTCAAGGTGCGAATGTGCACGCGAAAAGCTAGGCGTGTGTCACGCTATTGCGTTCAGTGTGGACAAAGCGTTAGTCACCCTCAATAAAGACACCTGTCTTAACTAGTCAGCTGTATAAAAGACACCTGTCCACAGAATCAATCAATCAAGGAGACTCAAACTCTCCAACATGGGAAAGACCAAAGCCGAAAACCTCCTTTCTTCTGCCAGTACACTGAAAATGAGTCGTGGATAGGGTGACCTCTTTGCTTGCAAACAAGGGTTTTGCCACTAAGTATTAAGTCTATTTTTGTTAGATGGTTCAAATACTTATTTCACTTAATAAAATGCAAATCAATTTCTATTTTCTATTTAAAGTTATTTCTTCAATTTTCTTTTTCATGTGCTATCTGTCACTGTTAAAATAAACCTACCATTAAAATCATACTGTTCTGAGACTTTTCATTTCTTTGTCATGGACAGACTTAAAAAATTAGCGAGGGGTAAAATAAATATTTCCCCCACTGTACATGTTTAAAATGTCAATGCAACATCAGTGCTAACTGCATCTACAGTATATTTGGCTGCTCAAATGTGCTGTTGAACTGCAGTAAATTTTGCGGTAATCTATTTCATCCCTCAGCCATTAGCAGGTTGTGAACATTCTCTGATACCAATCCAGGCCTCATTTTCCAGGTCTCTGAGCGCACCAAGCAATGAGCACCTAATTCGCTCAATGAAATGGGGCTCGCGCTTACTGAAGCAGAGATTTAATACATCACAGAAAATTAGGTTGATTTTAATAAATTACCCCATCCCTTTGTTGATGGGAGGGCCGATTTTGATGGGACAGCCTGTTTTTGTCACACGGACCTCTCAAAACCTTAGCTTTCTGTTGATTCTTCCCAATGGACTGCATGGACTTCCATCTTTAAAAAAAAATCTATATTTATATATTTTTAGAACTCTCATAACCTTTCATTGGCAACAGCTACTTGTAACACAATGGCTGAGTAAATAAAATGTGTTAGTAAATTTTCACTATGTAGCACAGGGTGTATTTTACTTTTATGGTGACATATTTTGCTTATGATGGAGGGTGAGTGTGAGAGAAGTTGATATGCATCCATAAATCATTCCTTGTGTTCTACCTCAAAAAGAGCACTCGTATGATAAATGCTAGTTTACTGGAAGCACTTTAACTCCGAACAATGAGCCTGTGCACGTCTGCATGTGTATCTGTGTGTGTGACGAATCTGGAAGCATTTTATGGTCAGCCGCAGAGGCCTCTGTGATTGGACAAGCTGTGACACTCCTGGTCCTAAAAGACTTTGCACAACAGCGAGGGCATCCACGAGTCATCCTGACATTTGTGGGATGAAAAATTCCATGGTGTTCACCACAAAGTTCAGTTCTGTCCAAGCTGCATCTGCAGGCTGCTGCTGACTCACAGTTCAACTCAGTAAATTATAACTGTGGTTCATAATCAATACCTGAGGATTACTGGAGCTCCACACCTACCAATCTTGGAGTACTCATTGTTATGGGAAGATAACTGTGAATCATCTCAATGACTCTTTAGTCTGCATGTTTTATACTGACTCAGACTTAGAGGGGCTCAAACATAAAACATAGTGTCTTGACAAAGTATTGATACCTCTTGAACATTTTCCCACATGTTATCATTTTACAACCCGAAACCCCAAGGGGATAGACCTAGATAAACCAAGACGTGACTAGGGCTCAGTAGGTTGGGTCGATGTCTTGTGATCAAAGGGTTTTAGGTTCAATTCCAGCTTTCTCTTGTCACATGCTGATGTACACCTTATTCCCAAATTCCCTATCAAGCTCTGTATTGGTGTGTAAATGTGTTTGTGAGTGCAAATGAGGGAATGTGGCTCCAGTATAAAATGATTGGAGTGGTCAGTATGACTAGAAAAGCACTATGTAAGTGCAGTCCATTTACAGAATGGAGCCAACAGTTGTGAAAGGGATAGAAAGTGTGCAAAGTTTTTTTTTTTATTCACTTAATGCTTTTAATTAAAATGTTTTATGTTTATTTATTTGTATTCAGAGTCAATACTTTATACAGTAGAACTGCCTTTGCTGCAATTACAGCTGCAAGCTGCTAGACAGATCATGTCTGCTTGTGGCATTTAAAAAAAGGTTTAGGTTTTAGGTCTGGACTCTGACTAGGCCATTCTAATTAGAATATGCTACTTGTCATCCCTAAAGTCAGGACACTCACTCATGGCGAGGCGTCTTTCCAGCATTATGTTGCTCACCTCTGAAACAGGCTGCCTGAGGACCTCAGGGCCACAGAGACATTTGACATTTTCACATGTAACACCCTGATAACATGTTATCAGGATTCTTCATCAAAAACATGCCTGACGTGTTGCTTTGACTCATCCACTTATGTCTGCTTGTAGTTACTGGAGGTGCTGAAACGCCTGCTACCATTTATCTCCCCTTTTCCACCCATTTCCTCCCCCTACCTGACAGCAGCCGAGCCACTGCGCCTGCAGCCCTCCCTTTCCCCTCCCCATTCAGCCCCGGTAGAGTGGCAGCTGCTGTGGTTAGCTTAGGCTAATTGTAAGGCTAAGAGTTTGGACTTCTAACCTTGCTCTGCAAGATGGATTCTCACGAGATTTGGAGATTTCCAAACTCAGGAGAATCCATCTTCCACCGCTCCAATCTAAACCATCCAACCTCCAACCCATATTTGACTAGACCAATTGTTTGTCAGCATTGTGCTTTGAGGTGGGAGTGTAGTTGTGACAATAGTATCAGTGCCCAGCTAAGTGAAACAAATATGGCCACGCCGGTTGACACTCGCGTAGAACTGGCTATTGAATCGGTTGTAGAGGAACTGGATACTATTTCTTTGCTAAAAAAAGAGCAAAGGGAAGCAATTTGTGAAAAGCGAAACAAGTTAAACAAACATGGCCATGGCGGTTGACGCTCGCATAGAAGCCAGTGCCAGCCAGGCGCTACCTTTCGTGTCATCCAATCAGATCAAAATTTTCTACCAGAAGGACCTCCCTCGTTTCTGCTACAGAGATTCCAGATTGAAATGCGTAGGCTCGACATGGGGTGGGGCTTCACGTAGATCTGGCTGATGCGAGGTTATTGGACTACATCTTCAGAAACAATCCTAGGTCGAAAAATATCTGTTATCTTTGCGCAAATCACTTCACAGAGGACTGCTTTTTCAACAAAAGCCTTTTTGATAGTGGATTAATAACCAGATTGGCCCTAAAGGCAAGGCTACTCCATTCGAACCTGTACAGGTAAGAAGAGTGACTTGGCATTACCAACTCCGACTTCAAAACGTAGCTACTTATTTGTGTACTTTTATGGTTGCATTGCAAAACGTATCTTCATAGTTGTTTGAATTTATGGTTTCAGTGCAAAACGTAGCTTCATTTCTCTCTACATTTTTGATTTCAATGCAGGACTTAGCTTAATTTTTCTGTATTTTTATGTTTTCACTGCAAAACTTAGCTTCATAGTGATTCATATTTATTAAAAGGGTGTCAAGGAGGTTAAATAATACAAAGCTGACACGTCTTGTAAAAGCCTCTGAATTCTCTCTCGTTCTTTTAAAACCCCACTTTCAAGGTCGGGTATCGGATCATTTGCCATCCTACAATTTCCAGTATTGCCATTGTTCACCAATGTGATTTTTTTCCCTAAATAATAAAAGGCAACACGCTGAAAACTTCTGCAAACTATCAGAGTCCGACTTCACATGTATGCTGTGATAATAGCCTTGTATGACGTTCTGCAGGGGGAGCTTTACAAAGGATAGGAGGGCTTACAGAGGCTCAAGACGTCAAATATGGAAGTGATGAGAAGGTACATTTTTAAAGTTGATTTTGATATATAGGGGATTTTCAGAATGATTTAGGGTAAAATTGTAATTTGAATGTGCTATAGAATGGTACTGTGTGCCTGGAAGAAGCATTTAAGAGCAAGGTAAGACTTACCTTTTTAGCCTAACTTATAACAAATTTGCATTTATTATTGTCTTTTTAACTGCTTTGCATGTTTTACTTGTTTATATTTAATCAGTGTTTTACTGCTTAGTCTTAAATTTATCTCCTGTTATTTTTATGTTTTAACCTGTTATCTTAAAGGCACAGTGTGTAATTTTAGGCCAGTAGGAGGCAGTGCAAACCTAAATTATCACAAGCCTGCGTTATCTGTGTCTTCGAGTACGTAACTCAAAAACAGATGTCCAACAGGGGCTATTTTCAAACACTCAATTCCCTGAGAATTATCTATTTGCAGCAACATGACGAGCACATCAGTCTCTCTTTCATTGCTTGAAACTAAATAAGAGGTAAAAATGTATTTATGGCAAAACTTTTTTGCATTTTGAGGGGAAATCAATGTTTTAATAGCGGGCGTTATTTTAAAACTGATTTTTAAAGTCATATTTTATAATATTGCCAATATTTTGCAATTAATGTGCTTTACCTAATTATTATTACATAATATTTTAATGGCCATTTTCAAAGATGTACTGCAAAAACTACACACTGTCACTTTAATCTTCCTTCCAGTGTTTCCTCTGCTGGAGCCTTCTATCTTGGTAGTAAGCTGCGGCTGCTTGGGCGCTCTCTGCGTAGAGCTTGGGTGTAAGTGGAGGTCTTAGCCTTCATTCCTCTGGGGGGCCTGGGTTAGTGCTTGCTTTTGCTGTTGATCCGCTGCTCCCGGTGTAAATGGCTCCCTTGATGGCGTTTCCTTAACTAACCTAGCTCATCTGTACTCAGCCCAATGTCCTTTTTATTGTCTATTTTAATGTCCTTTCAATGCTTCTCCTGAGTGTGTCTGCACATGGGGGTTGGGTTGAGGAGAGGGGTGTATAAATGTTACCATGTTAAATCTTGTGTGGGGGGAGAGAGATAATTTTTAATCTGTAAAAGCACTTTGAATTGCATTTTTGTATGAAAGGCGCTTTATAAAGTCTGATTACAGCTTTAGCCTGTAGGCCCAAAGATCTCATCTGACCAAAGCATGTTAGTCCACATGTAGCAATTAGCAAAACATGTAAAATAAAGGTGATCTAGTCTAGTTCTCTATATAGGGATATAGCAACACACTTTTCCGATTTTTATGTTTAAAATTGTAAATAAAAACCTTTATAACTTTCCTTCTTTTTTAACATTACACTGTCTATCTCACAACATCCAATAATAAATCTTGCTCTAAAATTTTAGAGAGTTCCTTCCAACTGGACAGCTTCCTCTCACTGAGTCAAGAGTTTAATAGAAGAATACAAATTATAGACAACAAATGGAAAAAATAATATATGGTTATGATAAACATAATATTTGTCTATTTAACTTTGCAAACAATATTGGAGTACCAGTATCTAACATACATATTAGAAAATTAATTTAAAAATTTTGTCAACTCAGAAATAATTTCCCTAGTGTAAACCAGTTTTGATTATCCATAGGAACTTCAATCCCAGATTTTTAATGTGTATTTTTTTTTTTTTTTACTGAATTGATGTAACACATTAGGGAATGGGCACATGCTCCAAGGTTTTAGACCGACCATTAATGCTTCAAAGACATCGAAGGGTTCGTACCAACTGAGTGGAATTGCAATTGATCTGAAAGTAAGTCAACCAGTCTATGAATAGGTTCGGGTTGGTAAGTAAAATATCTTTTTCTCCATTTAGGACCCTGAAGTTGTTGAAAAATCTGAAAGACAGTCTAGTTTCAGTAGTTATTTTGCAAGGAAGAAAAGCAACCTGGCATTGCATTGTTGTCTTATGGTCCTCTTATAATATAATAATGTTGAACAGCAGGTCTTAAAAATTCTGAACTGAAAATAATTGCAGATTTCGGCCAAATTTAATGTAAAATAAATGATCTGATTGTTTCCAAAGGGTGGAGGATTTGAAAAATATTTACAAATACAAATCTTAAAAAAATGTGGTGTATATCTTCATTCAGCCCCCTTAGATTAGTTACCCCTAAATAACAATTGGTGAAAATGTCTTTAGAACTCGTATAATTATTATATAGATTCCACTTTTGTTTAATTTTATCCTCACTATAAATACAATTGTTCTATGAATGCTTCAGAGGTTTGACGGTGAACATTAGTGAACAAACGCCACCATTAAGACCAAAGATCACATGCTGGAGCGCAGAGAAAAAGATTTGATTCTAAAAAATATCTATAACTTTGAATGTGCAATGGAGCATTGTCAAATCCATCAAGCCCAAAGGAAAAGACTATGACACAACTACAAATATAACAAAATGTAAACTGACAGGCTGGATGAGGAGAGAACAAATAAATCAGTCAAGAGGCCCATGTTAACTATGGAGGAGCTGCAGAGATCAGTTAAAGAATCTGCTGATAAAACTGTCAGTTACACAGTCCAAAAAATTGAATATGTTAAGAAGAAAAAAAAAACTGTTGTAAAAGAAAGAACTAAGAAGTTCTCTTTAAAAATTACTAAGAGAAGATAAGCAAAGAAAGGGAACACAGAAAACTGATGAAAGGCCTGAGGAAGCTAATACAGAACAATACTGGGAGAAAAGCTGTTAGAAGCTGCAAGATATTTCTGTTGAAGAGGTTCGCCTCCAGCTGGACATCAGCACTGATTGTACTGACAGAAAAATTGTTGTGTAACAGTCCCTTTATGGCACTGTTATATAGCAGGGTGTCTTCAGTCAGAGGTTCATTAAGAGCCGCTGTAATACAGACCAGTACAGGAAATCCTTTCTGCCAAAAGCCATAAGCAGGTACAATAGTTTCCTCACTTAAAAAAACAACCTCATTCAGTTCAAAGTTCTCAAAGTGTGAGCTCGACGTTCATGCATAACACTATGGTGGTCTCATTATCAATACACTTGCAGCTATAATTTCATTGAAAGGTAGTTCCACAAAGTACCGACTGGCTGAACGCAAATGTAAACCACATTTTTCAGATTGTGATTTGGGAAGACATTTTTCAAACTTTGTATGTTTTTCCTTTCATTTCATAGATATGCATTATTGGTTATTGGTTGATCATTTACATTTCCCGAAGAAGTGAATAAGAGTTTGTGGTTTGTGGTTGTGACGAAACGTAAAAACATTCTGAGTGGCACATTCAGCCGGTTACCCTCCCTCCCAACTGCAAATTCAAGGAGGTCAAAATTAGTTTATTTTCTGATATTCAATATATGTTTACACATTTCTTTATCCTGCTGTTTAGATGATTGTTTCAAGCTCTGCGAAAGATGCAGAGCTTCCAGGACTCTTCAAATCATCACACTCCTTTTTCCATATTTCACAAACCCATTCCAAACCACTTCACCTCCTTCCCTGCCCATTCGAGATAAATATGTAACCAAAAGGAGAAATTCATGCTTGAAGCAAGGAACTAATCTCTCTTCTGCCTGTTTCCCTCTTCTGTGTTTAATTGATAGAAATTGCACGCATCAAAGACAACACACACTGAGATTTAATGGGCATAAAATGGACATTAGCATTTTAAAGAGGCAGATTAACACATTAATCCGGGCAATTTTCATCCAGCTCTTCCAATGAGATCGTCACAGCGCGCAGGCTCCTAATGGGGCTTAACTGGCTTTCAGCTTTAGTGCCGCTCACAGGGATAACACAGAAACTTTTAGTTTTTTGGAAAAAGGGGGGAAACTGAAGGAGCTTAATTCGCGTGACGGCTTTTTCAGAAGTAAGCTTTTTTCTTCCAAGTCTGCATGACGCATTACACAAGTTGCAACTGTGCCATGGGTGTACTCCTGTGTTTTTGCAGGGAAGACTCACGCTAAAGAGAAACCTTTTAGGTTGGGACACTTCCAGTACCTATATATAAAACAGCTTTCAAAGGAGTCGTTGTTGGATGAACATCTTAAAGTCGACTTTTCATCCATGCCGAACATATGTGGCTTTGGTCAGAGGTTCAGACTGGATTGCAAAGCACAACAACCATGCATACAATAGAACTAAGTATAACGCACCACAATATGGTCTTACTTTACGATCAAAGGATATCCAATATGCTCCCTGTCTGGCCAGATGATACTCATTTGGGCTCATTTTCTGTGAATCACTTCTACAGATGCGCCCTGGTTGAAGATTTCCACACACAACCTTGAAGGTAGAAGATGTACCACACTGTTCTGGGTTTGCTTTGACATACAGCTCATCAAAATCTCAAAGAAGGAAGTGGTTGCTATTTGGTCTCAGAAGAGCGTTACGGGAGCGATTCATCTGCGACGGGCGAAATCCTGAGAACACGTGTCTGGTTAGCAATGCAGAAAACATGTTCACACACATCGCACCGAATCAGCGACACTAACCCTCAGAGGTGGTGTTTAGACTACATAGAGCCGTCCTGACGCAGTGCATCCTCTACAACAGTACACGCTTTCATTTTCATCCCGGCATGGCCGCTGCTCCCTTTTGCCTGATTCCTTAACACTGTAGTTTTAATGCACACAACATCTCAGGCCGCTGTACTTTCATGCAAAGAGAATGTAATGTAGGTCATCAAACAGAGTCAACTCAGAGAGAATTGTTGTTTTTTGAGCAGCGAGGCAGCCTCCTGAGGAATAGACTAATGTGAAAGGAGGGGTGTAAAAAAAAAAAAATAAAAAATAAAAAAACAATGAAACAAACAAAAGCTCCCTCGACAAACTGTTAAAACGTAGAGCGCGCCTGTTTTGGGTGTTGTCACCGGTGGATGGAGGCTGGGAAATGCAAAAACACTGTTTCCTCTCATTCCCTCTCCACCTGTCTAGTACTCTCCGGTGAATACTTTATGCTACAGAGCTTCTATCTACCTCTCCTGTACTTTCCATCCCATTATCGCTCCAACATGAGATTGCACTCAGGATGATGTTGGAATTTTTGATAACAAGGATTGTGAAAATGAAACATTGTTCTGAATTAATAAACAACACAGTCTGGAGCTTTCAGACTAGAGCCCACCTCTATTCCTACCTTCAGCTGTATTATTAGTAATATTACTTGCCACGTGTCCGGCACTGTCTGAGATTTATCCGAAAATGCTCTCAGCTTCCTAGTCAGGAAGAAAACAGGTGTGTCTTAAAACATGAAATGCCAGATGATGTGATTTTAAAACTCCCTGAATTTGTAAAATAAATGACATCTGAAAAGCTGGACTACATCTAAACCAAGTCTAAGTATTCTTTCGGAAATGACTGTCTAAAAGCCTTCGACCACTGCAGGCGTATGTGCTGTACTTGAGTCAAACTTTGGCCTAGATTGGGAACTTTGTGAATATGCATAATTTCCTTGCAGCGCTGAGAGAGTCATTCACACTTGGAACATACTTTTTTTGTAATTTTATGAACTTCTGCTCTTTCATCGTGCCCCCTAAATAAATAGGGTGACTTACTCAACTTTTTGTTCTCAACACATCTATCAAATAAAGAAAATGGTCTCATTTCTATGGCTGCTGCTCTGTCATCATCCATATTTCTCTTCCAGACCAAATAAAGTTTTTTTGTTGCTAAAAAGCTTCACTTTACAAATGAAGAGTGGCTTATTGAAACATATCTTTTCCTGAATGTTTTTTTTTTATCGGCAGCTTAATGGGATTTTTGCTTTTCTTCACAGTTAATGCTGAAATTATTTAAGTGCACTTTTTCCCGCATGATTTGATGACTGAAATGAATGGACACGCTTGTTGGCACCCTTGGGAAAGATGTGAAAAAAGATTTGAAATAAATGCTTTTTCTACTGTGCTAACAAAATTTTCATAATTTTACACAGAAGCTAAATTTAACCTTATAATTGTCATGAAAAAAAACTTCTCTCGTCCATCTACTATCCTATGATTTCTGTTACGTATTGAGAAGGATCTGGACTTGTTTCTCCTTCAAAGGCCAAAAGAACCTTGTTAGAGTAAATACAAATGTGGCAGCCTTTACTAGAAACTAATATTATGCTGCCAAATAAAAAGAAAGGTTCCTCAGACATAAACATTAATCATATTTCATGGCAAAATCCTAAGTAAAACTGCAAGGGGAGCTGAAGAGTACAAACCTGAGTTTTAGAGGACAGACAGAGAAAAGTATAATCAAAGATCCCTGGGTTTGTAATCCTTGGCTTACATTTATTTACTAATAAGTAAATGTTCTGGAACTTAAGGTTGCTATTTCACTTATATAACTGTGGCATTATAGTCCTGCTTTAAAATATATACGGGCTATTAAAGGTAAGTAAAGAAGAGACACAGTGCCACCCCAGCACATTAATATAATTTCCAGTCATAAGTTGTTACTAAAATTAAAACATTTCCTTTAACCTAGATGCTATAAAAATATTTTGGCTTAATGGTCAATGAAAAATATATACCAAGTGTTTAAAACACCATGAAACGACATGTTCTTCTCTTTGTCCCAAATGAATAATCACACATACTGTATCTCCCCACTGATTTGTGTGAGCAGCTTGAGAGACAACCATGGAAGACACCTGGATGAAAAAGGACAGAAATTTATAGCACTACGCTTGTCTTTCCATTCCCCTCTGCCAGCCTTTCGACAGCCTCAAAAAGCTGGTAGGCTCAGATAATTTTGAACCTCGTGATAAGAATCAGCTCAGCTCAGACAGACGTCAGACTGAGAAAAATCCCATTTTTGTTAAGGGCCTTCAAAGACACACAACATCTGTAATTGAAAATACAGTTCAGCGATAAAGTGATCAAAGCAAAGAGGTTAAAGAGCGAATGAAAATAAATAAAGCTTGAAGAGCGTTTCTGTTCCCTGCCAGAGGGGTTTAAATGTATACTGTTTAATCCTAACATTTTGTAATTGAGACCATAATTAGAGGTTTCCCTTTTCCCCCCCAAAATAAAAATATATGCACAACAGTAAAAGCCTGCTAACAGGACAGAATTTGATTAGGACAGCCAGCTTTGTTTAATGTGTATGTGTGCACGTGTATGGATGTGCGTGGAATACATCCATCCTTCCCTGATGCGGCTCCCAGCAGTCGACAGCTCTGCCAACCGTTGTCATTTTCTGGCAGCCAGATTACTCTTGGGTCGGCATTTTCACAGTTGTCAAGTGAGGATTTAATGGCCAATTATCCTCAGATAAATATATCTCTGCTGAGGAGAGAGAGAAACATTGTAGGAGTGGGAGACTATCGCTTCTAATTGAGGGCTAAAGGAGTAGGAAAACGTGTCTGGTCAGAGCCTCCGGAGACGGGACGACTTCCTGTAACTCCACGCTGCCACTTCATCACCGCCTGAAGAAGCCAGTGGGATCCCTTAAAATAAAATCTGCTCTGCTGAGAAATCATGTGTTACGCTTACAGCAAAAAGTACGCTGTCGTCGTTAAACAGGGTGTTGCCATGCTCACTTTGACCAAAGCCATGCTGTCGATAGCTTTTTTTTTTTTTTCCTTCACCACACTGGTGTTCATGACAGCACAGAAAATTGTTTGGAGACTGTTTAGGACAGCTGAGTGATTGAAATATGGGAGTGATGGGATTGTGGTACGAGAGCATGGATATCCAAACATAGCACCTTGCATCTGAACTTTTTTGTATTAGACCAACAAAAAGTTGTGTATTTGTTTTGAACTGGAATGAAAAGGGTACAGGGTTTTCTGAATTTTCTACACCTCAACGTCTGAAATTTGTGGGTTGCACTTATTCTCAACCCTCTCGAGTAAATACTATATGGAATCATCTTCCGCTGCCATTACAGCTGCAATTATTTGCTGTATCTCTATCAACTATCAACTCAAATCATCTTTGTAGTAAGATTTAATCTATTTTTTTTTTCACCTGTTGTCTTTTATTTATCTCCATCCATTGTTCCATCAGCTTAATTGTCTTTGTGAAGAACAGCATCCCCATAGAACGATACTCCCACCACAGTTGTCCACACTGGGTCTGTAGCTTAGTATCCACGATGCTGTATCTTCACAAATTTTCTGTAAGCAACCCCTGAAGCCTTCACAATACAGCTGTGGTTACACTAACATTCAATGGAGACTGCTTCCTAGTTTGGTTCTGAAGGCAGCTGGTTATATTGAGGGGTATCAGATCAGAGGGGATGCATCATGTGTCATTTTTTATCACTTCAAAACTATGCACTACTACTCAGTGCTGTATTGTTCCATTCAAAACATACTTCAGTTTGCTAATTTTCCAAATGACTGCTTCTTTCTATTGCTAACATAGAAATAAGCATGGTTTAGAAGTCTTCAGATTTACCAGAAAGCAGGAAAAAAACCATACGTCACCACAGGTGAGAGTGGGTGATATGGCAAAAATAGATTATAACGATTATTATATTATATTATCACAATTTTGATTTATAACAATTTTTTTAAATAATGATGACCAACATAACCTAAATTACATATAAAAGAACAGAAACATTAAATAAATAAATTCATTCAAATTAAGGATTATCAACAGTGTTAAAATACTTATATTGTTAACTCACACCAGAGATGCTAAAAATGGACTGAAAGTCCTGAGTGAAACAATTATAAAAGTCAGAGTATTTTTCATTTTTCAACTAACTGAACTGAAAAATACATAAAAATCATAAACGTATTTAAATAGAATTATATACATTTTGATTTTGACTTGTCTGTTAAAACAGAAAACAGAGAGCATGCATGAACTTTGGTTTAAAAATACGATATTGAACAAATTGGATAAAATATAATATAACAACTAATGTTGTGCAGCAGCATGTGTTTGTGATCCTCAATGACATGTGAGTATATTATTATCGGCGTATTGGCTTCTTCGGGAAGCCTTCTTTTCAAGCGATTAAACAAGTTTGTGGTGTAACACTTACTTAGCTTTACGCTATCCTTGCAAGCTTTGCAAATTATGTTTGTTTGCTCTTTGGTGTCTGGTAAAAAGCCAGTTCCATACAATGAAATCCTCGTATTCACTTTCAGCCGCGGATGACACCATGCTTGTTTACAGGTTGTACACATGCAAAAGGGGGTCATTCGCTGAGAGGGAGGGAGAGAATGGACTCTTACCTTTGCATACAGAGGGAGGAATACAGCATCAGAACTTTGAAATGTGATAAAACAATCTTTCAAAAATGACAGATCGTCAGACGTGTAGATCATAAAACACTCTTAAATCGTCATATTACCCCGCGCAACCGTAAACTGAATTATTTTTGAAAACCAGTGGTTTGCTTTAGATCTTGAACGTTTCTTTAACTCGTTTCATGCATAAAGCACTTTACAATACACGCAGACTGACACAGTTTGGTATACATGTAGCAAAATATATAAGCTATCAATAGAGATTTTTAGAATTGACAGGTTACCCTAATAACTACTACTAATACAAGCAAAAACAATGAGCTCTGCTACACGTGTCAGACTGAGCTGGTCATGCCCGGACACAGACACACTTTTTGCATATAGCTTATTATTTTCAGATCGTAACATGCAGCTCAGTGGTGAATATTAAAAAACTTCTTATTAATAGTAAAATTTTGACAGTCAAGGTGCACATCAACTTTAGGTATGTTGACATAACGAGCTACTACCCCGAATCAATAATTGGACAAAATCCAGTTTAGGTTACAGCCAATCCCCATTAAGATTATGGTTTGATTTTTTGATAGTGATACCCTAATGATGTACCTTACTCTTGACTTATTTTCAGTACCCAAGTATTGGTACCTAGTGTATGTTGGTGCTTTCTCCGTAAAGCATGAGATCTCGGCTCTGATACACTGCAGATGTGATGTGTGTTCTCTTCCTACCAACAGGTGTAAAATAACCTCAGCGCAGCTGATCAAAATTAAACTGAACATCTTCCCTCGCTATTATTGCATTGCTCTAAATCACAACACCGACAGTGTGAGGTGAACCGTGAGGTGAACCTCATACACTCCATTTCCTCCTTTTTCCTGCCTCCACTCTTTATATTCGAATTATCTTCATTGACACTGTAATGATCGGTGTGATTATGCATGCAGACGGGGCTGTGAACGGGTGTGTTGACACGGTGTTGACAGGCTGGCGCGGTCACATCTCTCCCACTGTCTCAGGTGGGAGCACTGGTTATGCACAGTCTTTATTTAGATTCGATTACAGTGATGCACGCCTTATGGGTGTCACTTCTCTTCCGCTTCACAATTTAGGGAGATAGAATGGGCAGTAATTGTGATACCTGGGTGCAGAAGCCCTGGTGACGAATCTAGCAAAGGGGGTGCACGGTGGCATACTGTCTGGCTTGCCTCTCCCCGGCTCATTTAGTTGCCTCCAGTTGTCAATGCAGGAATATCAGTGTGTGCAAATTAGCTGGCTGGGGCTTCCAGATCCACACTGCCTCTTCTGGTCCATTCTACCCGAGTGATGCCTGTTATGTCCAATTACACACCCACTAGCTCTGATTAGCTCGTATAACTTGCAACTCCATCATGAGCACCCAAGTGCATGCACGCATTGTGCCTAAATCTGCATAAAAAAGGCAAAAAAGACATGCAAAAGATATACACAACGTCACACACATCTACATCATTACCCTTGATACTTCTCCCTGCAAATGTGGAGCAGTGCCTCCTCTGGGTTTTCCTTTTCTTTAAGCTTCCTGGGGGCCATGATACAAGTGCAATAATAAGCTGGGAGACACCATCAGCTAATAAGGGAAGAACTCTGCTTACCACATAAAATTTGCATCAATTTAATGTGCATCACCTCATATTGAAGGCAACGCAGGTGAGGACAGACTTTACTCTTACTAACAGTACTATTATGTGACACATGCGACAGTGACACTTATTCCCAAAGTAAGGGATCATGCTGGTAAAAGTGAGATCACAGTCTCTTCTATAGTCAACGGAACAAATTCTCATCTTACTAGCTCCAAAGCCATTGGGTATTGCATATTGCAAATAGCCTACAGCGGTGCAGTTATGTGGAACAGAATGGAAAAGCACGCTGCTTTTGGTTGGTTAAAAATGAAATTTCAGATCTATAGCGTTTACTGTTGGATGGTTGATGTTATTTCATTATTTGTGGCAGGTCTCTTGACATGGCCCGACCAAAGTAGTGGTGCATTGCTCAGCCTTTGGCCACATGTAAGCCATGCATGATGCCAAAATGTGCATGTCTTTGACCACCCGGGCTCGTAAACTGCAGGGAAAACAAAAGCAGGCAGCGAGTTCAAAGTAACTGCTGTTTTTGTGCGTAGTCATGGTGGCCTGCCATTGGCTTCTTTCATCATATCTGTTAGTGATGCCACAGTGCTCAGAGGGGTGATGTCACAGCGAGGTCAATGTCAAATATAAAAGAGGGAGTCACAGCTGCCAAGAACTTGTGGGGAGACGCAGATTTAAACCGAAGTGTCCTGAGATTACAGGCAAGAAGGCAGCATGTGGCAAATTTGCCTCAGCGCCTCCACATCAGGCCCTGCATACAGTCAGCCAACTGCAGGCCCCAAGGTCTGAGGATGTAGATATTCTCAACCACATGCTTCCGTTTATGTCTAAGTCAGTCTTTGTCTCTTCTCTCAGACTTTCTGGAACTCAGTCAAATGGACAAAAAGTTCTGCGAACAAAGGGAGCGCTGGTATCCTCAGTACAATGCTTACCGCTCGGAGCAGCTGTGGAAATGTCAAACAGGGCTGAGATGAGAGAAGTGTTGCGAGTGGGATGAAACTGCTGACACCTCATTTCCTTTCCTTCCCAGTTCTGAAGCTACTTTTGTCGCAGAATGTTTTATACGTGTGTACGTCTGGTCTCTCGTCATTTGTGCCTTTCACCCGACATCAACCAGGGAAACACAACACATGCCATCACGCAAACGGCTCCTTGTGAGCCATTTGTTCTGCCTCGGAAGCGTGCTCTTTGTTTGAACCTGTGTCGTTTGGATCTCTCCAAATTTACTTTGGAGAAGCGCTGCAGAGGGAAACTGTTGTTCAGACTGGCTGAAGGTTTCTCAATGCGAGTGTGTTGTGATTGCTGCCTCTGCTATCACTTTTCTTTTCTTTCTGAAACGTAAATCTCATGTTTTAAAGATTCCTTTAATGGGAATCAAAGTCTAAATATTTCAATACTGCTATTTTATTATTCAGTAGACTCACAGGCATTTCCAGCCATCTGACTCTGAGAAATCCATGTGCCTCGCGTCTTAGCGATGCAGGTACATGGCTTCAGCTGGCAATATTACAAGGATTAGCATGGCATATGAAATATTTAGTGGATTTCTTTTCTCCACCCTCTAAAACCTAATAAATCAAATGAGTGCCAAATGTCATTAAAGTGATGGTCTTTGACTGGGTAAGAAAGTCCCTTTTCATATTCAAATTTGGACTGGAAGAAATGAAAGAGCAGAAAGGTTACTTGGTTTAACTGACAACCCCCAGAGCCCCCTGCACTGGTGGGTGAGGAGTTGGAGAAGGGCAGATGGAAAGAGGAAGAAGGACTAGTGGGGCGCTGTGACAGCAAAGGTATTGTCTGATGTGCCAGCCGGGTGTCCATGTGGCACTGGTCTCCTGTTGGCACAGGCAGGGTTTCTGGCCTACTGTTATGATTAGACTACAACGTCTCTTCATTTTTTTTTGGCCACGGCGTCACTTCATCCTGGATCACAGGCAGGGGTGAGCGGGACAACCAGCTGTCTCTGTCACCAACTGTCACCCGCATTGTCTCTCCTCGCTCACTGGCTGAAGGCGTGATGGACATTTGAATGGCAGTCACCATTCCACCTCCCCCTTCTCCACCGCCACATCTCGACCCAGACCGAGCATGCGGAGAGAATCGTCAATATTCTCCCCCTTGCCCATCTCCATCCTCCTCTACTGTGTTTTGACTCATTCATATGTAAACTCAGGGATAAAACATATGGCACTAATTTGCAACAAATCAACAACAACCAGAGCTGATTTTCTACTCAGGATATTCATAGTGAGAGTAGCTAGACACCCAGCACCTGTCTGTGTTTGAAGCATGGCCTTATTTGTTACCAAAGAGTGCTAGCAAAGTGTGTCAACAAAGGCACAGCAGGCCTGTAATTTGCATTCCTCCTACAAGGTGACATAATGATGTAAATTATCAAAGAAAACTGATTTTGTGTAAGACACCGAAGAGGTTGTAATGCCAGTGGTTTTAGTCTCCTGAGACGATTTGAAAAGGATCACACAAGGATGTGTTTGTTTCCTGAAATCCAAAGGGAAATCAGCTCCATAATCAGGGTGAACTTGGTGAATGGCAGCTGTCCTCACACCGACACCTCAATAGGAATGACAACACTGATCTGAGAGGGACACAATGAGCCAAACAAACTTTGATTTCCCTTCACTTACATCATTAGGCACTACTCATAAGGTCACAGATACAGGAACATCATGAAAAACATTACTGAATTAAAAGGAAATGGAGTTGACAGAGTTAATATCCATTATACATCAAGTTGATAACGTTAATTTTGAATAAGTCAGAGGTGTGAAATATTCATGTGGAGCTGTCCAAAGTTTTTTTTTTAGTTCCCTTTCTCTCCTCCTTCTTCTTCTTCATCATGTTGACTTGACTTTCTTCTCCATTAATTATCATGCCCAGGAGGTTTTTCAGGGAGAAGAGGAGCCATCAGGCTGAATCATCTTGACAAGGCGGCATGGCCCAATTACACCAGTGCTCCGCTGGGCTTTGATGTGGCGGAAAAGAAGAGAGATAGGGGCAAATTGCACAGCCATCTTATGGTAATGATCTGATTTAATCCAGCCACTAAACTTTATGTAGCTTGTTTAAAGAAGATGCTAACACTAATTACAGAGGTGCACAGAGGTGCTGGGTGGGTTTGGGCGAGGAGAACTCAGTTGAGGGGCTTGCGGTTGCACTGCTACTGTTGAGTCAACACAGTGCAAGTTTGTGAATATTGTCAGTGGAAATGAGACAAATTGGAGTTATTTCTGTTTGATTATGAATCCAGCATAGGTGAAAAGGTCAGTGGGGGACGAGGGGTGGGGGGAGGGCCTGAGAGCAAGCTTAAAACCTGTTGGGCAACCATTGTTAATTAACACATCCGAAGACGCGGGGACAGAGGGGGTTTAAGAGAATCACAGAAAGACTGAGACATGTGGAAAGGGAGACACAGGAAGGGGGTGCGAGGGGGATGTTACAAGGAACGCACGATAATATCAGCCTGTAATTAACTTGTCACTTCAATTACAGCTTCTTAGATTGGAATTGTCTTGGGTTATGGCGCCAGGCCCTGTCTGTTTGGTTAATTAGTCTGACGAGTAGCCACCGTGCTCCTCCATGCTCTCCACGCTGTCACGCCCGCAGGAACTTAGTTTATTGTTCCTGGTGATTGACTAGTATGGAGTGCAGACATCAAAGTCAGCTGGAAGAGCACAAGTGATCAGCTGCTAAAGGTAAACCTACTCCTACTGCACTCCTACTGCATATGCTGCACAACATTTGAACTTCTTCCCATTTTGTCACATTTCAATGATAAATTTCAATACAGTAAAGTAGTGCATATTTATGAAGTTAAAGAAAATCTTTCAAAAATCTTTTCAATATCTATTCTAAATAAAAATCCCAAAAGTGTGGAGTGAAAATATAGTCTGCCTCCTCCTGATACCCCTGATAAAATCCAGTACAATTAACTGCAGTCAGAAAACACCTGATTAGATTTTGTGTGGAATTTAATCTGTTTTTACATAAGGTTCCATGAAGGCCTCAGAGGTTTCCTACAGAATATAATAATGACACACAAAAATATTAAATAAATCCATAAGGAATTTGCACATCACATTCACAAAAATGATAAATGGATTGACTTGAATGCAGATAAACTATGGAAGAAACCCTGTTGGAGGCTACACATGACTTGAGAATATGATGGGTATTCCCCATTCCACCAGTACAACTCTAAACGTACAGCCAGAGCTAATAATTTGTTTAGATCTAAGCACATGGATGACCTATAGTCAATTGAGAATATTGAAAGACTTGACAAGTGCTTTGCAGAGATGTTTTCTCATTCAGTTTGACTGAGCTGTTTTGCAAAGATGAATAGGGGGAATTTTCAGCCTGTAGATGTATAAAGCTGGCTGTTGAAGTTGAAACATGATGCTCTGGCATGACAAGATGTAAAAGTTCAAAAGGTATGAAGGATTTTACAAGCTTTCTAAAGTTAAGCTCTTTGGACTTTGATCCTTATCAATTATAAAGATCTTAAGCCTCTGAATGTATACTTGAAATAACCAAAAGGTGATATTATCCTAAAACTTGATGAAAGGTGAGTGGCAGCTCATCTGATGGCTGTTTAAACTGGAGAAAAAGTCAGAAAGTGAATGAAGGTTTTGTAATGTTGATGCCAATCCACCTGTGGACTTCTTCTGGATTTTAAATAAGAGGCAACATTTGAGAGAAAAAGAAGGACAATATAAGATTGAAAGCAAAGTGACTTTTACAGATCACGTTTTATTGGTGCCAGCAGAGATAAGAAAGCACATCTAAATATCCTGCTGACAAACTGCAGACTAAAGAGCACCCACAAAGCATTCTTGTAGGAAAGAGGCTCTTTGATACTGGCTACAATATTCATAAGGAAAACAGTGGAATATATGAACAGACAGAAAAAAAGTAGATATAATTATCACTTTGCGTTAAGTTTAGTTGATCAAAGACTTTTATCCATTCTTAGATGGGTCTTTACACTTTTTAATGCAACTGAACAACTATAAATATAGAACAGAGAAACAGATAGAGAGACTGAATTTAGTTTGTGCTCTGTGTTACCTCACTCTCCTCGAACATGAGGACATCTCCTGGGATGTAAAGGGCCTCTTTGTAAAGATTCATCATTTACACAGGCAGTTGTGTCTACGATCACAGCTTGTGGTGTAACTATTTGAAATCTCGCTGTTATGTAGAAGTTGTACTTGCAAAGAACTTCTGAAGATGTGTCAGGCATTTTGACATGGGGATCATCCACACTGGGCCAAGGTGGGTTGGCGTGTCGTCTCAAAGTCTCAGAGGAAACTTTGACAGCTCATGTTCTACCAGATACTAAATGTATTCATTTATTCCAAAGAAACAAAGCTAGACGTTCAAAGTAGGAGCTGATAAAATATTTAAATTCACTTGCTGAGCTGTACTTAACATCAGGACAGCTATTCTAACAAAGGAATAATTTCAATCGCAATGGTATAGTGGCTGTTTTACTTAATTCTTGGTCTTAATCGCCAAGTACTGTTGGGTGTAAAATATTAAATGGGTAACCGGTTATAAAGCTGTCCCAAAATCATATCCTATTTTGAGGTACATTTAATCAAGTAAGACAATTTTAACTATTGTGAAAATCCAACTGTATCAATGTATTTTCATCTTCCACATGATAGACCAGCACAAAAATACTGCTTAAATGTGTAGTGGAAGGGAAATGAAACATGTTTTTCAAAGTTTTTTTTACTAATAAAAATCACAGCTGCATGGTATGTGTTTTTGTGACCCTCTTTTACTCTATGTCCCTAAATAAACTCCATTGCAAACCACTGCCTTCAGAAGCTGGTTGATTAATAATTAGACCCACCCTCTATCTTGTCTATGTCAACCCAAACTATCCTTATGGTGAGACATAGTCAGGGACAGGGGCGGACTGGGACAACAATTCAGGCCTGGAATTGGATACCATCCCAGGCCACCAAAGAATTATTGCAAAACGCCAAAAGTGAGTGAGGCTGGGCACCTACTAATATACGAATGTGTAAAAAAATAAAACAAAGGTCTCTCACAGGCCTCTGACCTGGAGACCACTGGATGGACGGATGCTAAACATACCTGTATACCCCACACAAAACATTGGGCCTCATTCACCAATATCTTCTTAAGAATCTTCTCAGATTCTCTCTTAAACTGTTCGTAAGAAGATTCCTAAGAAAACTCTACGTGGCATTCATCAACGTGTTCGTAAGCTGCAGAATTGTTCGCAGCTGTGTTCTTAAATTGATGAATGCCATTTCCTCGTAAATTGAGAGCGCGTGCCAGGTGAGTCTAATTAACATAGGATTAGCATATGTAACCGCCCATCAATGCCCATAAAAGGGACTGCAGTGCCGTGAGTTGACACAGATGTCAAACAGAGGAAAATACAATAAAAATGGCTAAAGCAAAATGTAAGTCAATTGGAGCGCAGCAGGCAAGGCGAAAAATAAACTTTAGTAATTCAGAAATGGAGGTACTGCTGCAGGAAATAACCCGCAGGAAAAAAGTTATATTCAGTAGTGTCAGTACAGGTTACACTTACACACACAAAAAGGAAGCATGGGAGGCAGTCACACACGCAGTAGACGCAGTATCTGGAGAAGGACGGACAATAGAGGAAGTAAAAAAAAATGGTTTGATCTAAAATTCGAAACAAAGAAAAATATAGCAAAATTTCGACGGGAAATGCAACAGACTGGAGGAGGAACATCAGAGATCCAAAACCTGTCTGAGATGGACCAGCGCATCGGGGCAATCATCGGGGAGACTGCACTCTCAGGTAGCTAAACTATATGGGGAAACGCTAAATCACTTCTTTTTACAGTCATTTAATTTTTTAATTCCCCCCACTTTTTAGGAGTACAATCGACTGAGAGTCTAGATACAGACCTTGGCCCCGAGCCAACACTTTCATCCCCTCGCTGTGCTGCTAGTACTCCAGAGGAATCGGGAGGTCATTTATTCTTATTTTCTGAATGAAAGTTATTTTAAACGTGTGTCCTAAAGGCATGAGTTTTTGTGTGTGTGTAAGATCAAAATAAGTCTTTAGTATTGAACTGAGTGTTGCTACAATGGCTTGAGATTATTTGTTCACAGATGAAGTCCCGCAGAGACATATGACAGAACCAGCACCATCCTGCAGCAGTACCTTCACCCGTACTCGGTCCAGTGCCTCTCCACACCTGATCACAGAAGCGGTGTTGAACAATCAACAAAGGCTAGCGGACACTCTAGATACAATTGCCTCAACGCTTACAGCAATATCCAACACACTAAAAGAAATTAATGAAAATATTAAGAAATAAAGAAGTGTACAGAAACTGGTCCGTCCTAATTTTTTAGTGAATAAGACTGGATTCAAGCTGTAATTAACAGGACTTTATTTATAGCCGGGCAATTAATAGCTCCCGAACGAAAATGGCGCGCCTGCAGTCTGGTCCCATCAATGCGTCAGGACGCACATCTTCACGGTGTGATGGCTCAGGGGGGAGAGGCACACCACGCTTCATGGCGATGTTGTGCAGGACACAGCAGGCCATGATTATCCTACAGACCTGTAATGGTGAGGGAGAAACATAATTAAGATGCAAGGTGTTTGAATAAACTTGATCTTAGTCTAAGCAGTTTCTACAAGAATAAAAATTAAATCGGTTCTTACCTTTTCCGGTTTGTAGAGCAATCTGCCACCTGCTGTGTCCAAACACATCCAGCGTCCCTTTAAAATGCCAATGGTGCGTTCGATGGTGGAGCGAGTGCGTGCGTGCATCCGATTGTAAGACACCTCC
Organism: Apricaphanius iberus; assembly: GCA_028564705.1. Classification (NCBI taxonomy): domain Eukaryota; kingdom Metazoa; phylum Chordata; class Actinopteri; order Cyprinodontiformes; family Aphaniidae; genus Apricaphanius; species Apricaphanius iberus. The sequence continues at coordinate 776,136 of JAPXFQ010002074.1, forward strand.
TGAGTTGTCTGAGGGTTGGTCAGTGGCGTCATTAACCATGGGGCTAGGGCATATCCTCGATCCCCAAATAAAACAAATCAAGATCAAAGACACGTTTGTGGTAAATAAGTAAATATAAAAGATGCGTAGCCTACCAATGAGCCATGCGTCACCAGCTGCGTTTTGTTCGAGGCGCACACGGAGCTGTTCTGCAGAATATAGGAGTCGTGTGCTCCTCCTGGGAACCGGGAGACCACGTTCAGCAGGTGGTTATTGGAGTCGCATACCAGTTGCACATTTATGGAATGATATTGCTTGCGGTTGAGGAATGGGAAGCGGTCTGGAGAGGGTGCCTTGATGCGCACGTGCGTGCAGTCTATTACGCCAATGGTGTTGGGGAGGCCAGCGATGTTATGGAATCCGGTTTTGACTGGGACTTGCTCTTCTGCTGCATATGGGAACCTGATGTAGTGTGTGGCCCGTTGAATTATGGCATCCACGACTCGCGGGAGAGTGCGGCTGATGGATGGCTGTGATATGCCAACCCTGTCCCCCAGCTCCCGTTGAAACAATCCAGTGGCTAAAAAGCCGAGGGTCGATTGTACCTGAACATGCGGGGGGACAGGGTTGGACCGATGCGTGTGGCTCCGAAGTGCTGGCTCTAAATCGTTGCAGAGATCAACGAGTACAGCTCTCGGGAGCCTAAAGCGTCCGAAAAGGAACTCGTCACTCTCGGCGAAAAGGTCAATGTGGTCCTGAAACATTCGTTCCCTCCGTAGGGCACGGTCCGCTATCTCTTGCAATAACGGTATATCTGCCATTGTATTTGCAGGCCTTGGATGGAGAAATGCCACATATAAATAGGGTGGGATTGATAATTGATGGTGTGGTTTCCAATTTACTGAATTAATGTTAAAGCGCTGGTACATTTAATTTATTTTAAAATGAAAAATGCTCTGTACATAAATCAAGAAATAAATTTAATGAATTAATAAAATAAATATGACAGAAATATCACTGTAGTTTCGTATTTTAATGAACTGCACAAAAGAAGATAACACAGCCATGCCGACATGTCGGCACGGACATGTGCGTAAGAGTACTCCTGAGCGTTCGTAGGATTTGTTCTTACCTACGAACAAAGGCAAGATAAGAAAACATTCATGAATGCCACAATCTTCGTAAAAACTTTGTAAGTAGGACTTAAGAAAAAAATTGTTCTTAAGAACGGTTGGTTGGTGAATGATGGTGAATCATTTTCTTTCTTTCCCCTACAAAATATATATTTATGTTCTTCTGTAAAAACCCGTTATCTCAAATCACATCTTCTTCTACAATAGTAAATGATCAGCCTGCATTTTTAACAACTGATTTGCATCAATCCTAAATTACCTTTTGATATATACTAATACAGACAAACAATATTTTAGCATAGGAGTGAGAGTAATTCAAAGATATCAGTTATAACTCTGAATGAATCTATTTCCATCGCCTGGTTCCAATCTCTCTATACCTGTGAAGACCCTGTGTCATCTTTCCTTCGGCTGGTCTCAAGGCCTAAGTCCTAAGGCTCTGATTTTTCCCCTGTAGAAATAAAGATATGAAAATGTGGAAAGAAAACATTGAAAATAGAATTAGGATAGGTAGCATTGAAACTACAGTGAAATGATATGTAGAAATTTATTAATTAGTTATGATTTGTCCAAATTATCTGCATGCAACAGCATAACACAACCTACTACTTGTTTAAAAAAAAATGTAATTTTTGTCTTTTGCTGGATCTTGATCTGTTGCTTAACATGCTTCTCTGCTCATCACCACCTGTCTGTAATTCACTGCTGCCGCATGTGCTTGTGTACACTTCAGGTGCGTTTAAAGTCAGCTTGAAAAAAATACGTTATCCCATATTAACTGATTTAAAGCTGAAAATAGTGCCGGAGACAGAGGACACTGACAGAAAAAGTGTGTGGGACATGTCCCACCAGTATTCCGTGTTTTTTATGCCAATGTTCAGTGAGGCAGATACCCTAATGAGCAGGCCAGTTTGGCAGCAAAGCCACTGAGAAATGTCAGACTGCTCCCAACGGTCAATCAGCCACTGGTCAGGGACACAGGCAATCAATGGAAGTTGGAGGTATGTAAAAGCAGGGAAGAAAGCTCTTAGAGATTGCAAAAGACTTGATATTGGAGGTAGATAATTAACATTCCTAACAAACGACAGCTATAACGGTTAAGATTAAAGCATGTTCATGAGTTAGAATCACAGAATCCAGACATACAGCAGATCTAATTGGGAATTCAAGGCTAAAATTTAAGGCTAAACATGTATATGAACAAAGTACATGAATAACACCAGTGCAAAACATACTTGTGTGTGTGTACATATGAGACAACGGTCACTCTTTAAAATAAATGTCCGCCATTCATTGAATTCATGAGATTAATGTAAATCCTAATTTAATTTTATGTATTGTGCTAGAATTTAAAGTCAGTGCTAACAAAAAACAACATAGTCATTTTATTATTTGAGTAGACCACACTTTTAAAAACAGATGTGTAAACTGGAGGAAGGTATTAACTCAATGTAAACCACTAGCTAAAATTTAGTAGAATTTCTAAAGTAAATATGTTTATTGTGCAAAGCCGTATGCCTTTTCTGCAATTCTGGTGTTTAAACCACTGGAACTTTGTGATGTCAAATTTTTCGTTTTGAAAACGTAACTTTAGGAAACTTGAAAGTGGAAACCAATTCCTCATCTAGACTCAACAAAGCCAAAGGTTTAAAACAGATATTCATGGTTTGAAGTGTATTTTATCAAACTGTACTTATGTTGAGCCTTCGCAATGCATGTGTATTTGCCCTACAGTATTAATAGTGTGACTAAAACTATGATTAAACAGAAAACCATAACTCTTAAATCCAAAGCACATACACATGGTTTTGCATTTCACCATCCTTTATCAGTTTAAAGTCACAACAAATGATTGGGAGATTGATGGACCGAGGGTCCCTGAAGAGTTGCTGGTCATAAAAAATAGAAGTTACACCCTTGTAAAAAAATACTTTTTTCTTCTGTGAATGTCTGCCATCAGAATATGTCATCCACTTGAGGTTATGTTACCCCGGTCAGTGCGGAAGTCTTGGCTATGAGTGGCAGGGGTGGTGGTTGGAGAAAGTCATGATGACGCCTGGTCTCTGCCTTGTTCTTCTGCATGTATCTGTCAGTTTGTGGCCTTCAGAACACAAACCAAGAAGGCCCCCTGGGACACATTCCGCCTGACACTCTCATTACTGGACAGTACACAAATATCATGCTTTACAAGACCCAAAACCCCAAAATGTGTTTTTTTGTTCTCTTTTCTGGCTAACAATAACAGTTTCTGTGTACATATTTATTTAAAATGAAATGATCCAGATCCACATGGCTGGCAAATCAATCATAGATGACATTAACTGGTGAAAATTGGCTTTTTTCTTCTTCTGTCTGCCTCGGCCTGTTCTTATTTTCTTGTTTCTTTTACTAAAAGCCAAAGACAGCCCAACTAATCAGTGAGAGGGGGATAATTATCCGACTGGTCTGGTTCTGATACAATGATAGTTATCCCTGTGAAATAAAACACACAGAATTACACCAGCAGTGAGGAACGCACACCTCATGAAAAAGCTGTCGTAAAAGAGGACTCAATTCAAATGAGCAGTGTTATCAGCTTCCTCCATGGTGATTTGCCAATAGCTGGACTGCTTCGTGGCCCCCTTCCAATACAACAAAACACTTTGATCATTATTAACCAATATTAAAAATATATCTAAGGCAACGCAATTATTTTAATTTTAAACAGAAAAGAAGCAGTTATATATACTACTTAAAAAAACATTTTTGGAGGATGCTATATGATCTGCATATATCATAAACATTGTTCTGTTGATATAGCAATAATGTCTAAAGCAAAGTTATGAAATAAAAATCCACAACCCTCTTTGGTTTCCACACCTTAATACTCTTTAGTTTTCACAACCCGAAAGATTTCCAAACAGCTGAATTTGTCTTTCTTGTAATAAAGGAGTCATTTCTAGCTTCTTTATTTTATCCAGCTGACCTGGGGTATACAGCAATAGGTTTTGGAGGGGCATCACTTTGTTATAATCTTTCAAACTTAAATCTATTAAACTTTAGCATTTCTTGTTGTGGTAATGATCCCACACCTAGTGTCAAGCTAATAGCAACTCAAAGGACATCCACTCTAGACTTAATGTGTAAACTCCAAAACAGCTCAAACAAAATGTTCCTTGCAACTTAGGTTTGGTTGGGTTTTTTTTTAGATTACACAGACAGGTGAGTTAATTTAAGCTGGATGTAGAAGTGCAATGAGGTGAATTGTTCAGCTAATTATTGAAAATTTGGCAGCCAAATAAAAGCATCTGGGATCATTGGGGTGTTCTGTTGGTGTGGGAATTTAACGATTTCTCATTCATAACCCCACTGCATCCACATAGAGCCATTTTGTATCTTCCTATTTCTATTTTAAATCTTGCCCATGAATATAAGTTTATTTTCTGAGTAGTTCAGCATGTTAATGAATTATTGACCCAAATAATTATTTAAAAATGTCAAAACTCTTGCATATTGCAATTTAATTGTACAATATGTTATATTTCATTCTATTTGCTTTCATTGTGATTATGATACCTATATAAAACAATTAAAATAAACAAAATATCTCAGCACTATCTCCTGCTAGCATAAAGGAGATACGGGCTGACGCAGTGGAACATGCAGTGTCCTCCTTTCCAAATCTGAAAACACTGGATGAAAAAATAAAAAAATAAACAAGAAATATGGACAAAGAACACCATTTAGTAGACTATATTATCCCAGTTGACTACCCCAAGATCAGTCTTTGACTTGTTCTGGTGATACCAAGGTACTTCAATAGAAGCAGTTCAAACAAAAAGGTATAGAAAATAAGAGATTTTCTGAGCTGTGATTCATGAAAAGATAATTTAGTGAATTTCCAGAAAAGATAAAACGTAGACCAGGAATGAATTCAATCCTGCACTTTTGTGTACAACATTGTAATGCACAAGGACATTCTACTCTACTCAAGGTTCAGTGGAACCTCTGTTTCTCATCACTTGGTGTGGTTTGTTATATAGAAAAGTTCTCCTAAACACAGTAAAAGGTAATCATAAAGTTGTCACAGTTCACAAACTGCGCATAGCTTCTTTATGAGATGATGCCACAAATACCAAATCTTCCTGTTATTGCAAGTGACATTGTCATTATGGACTGGCACAGCATCCCTGCTCTAGCCGGGCATAAAAATGTCCTACTAAACCGGCAACATAAACACACTGATAAATTACATTTATATGCCATCAAGCTGCGACATTTGCTGACACCAAAAATGTTTCTCCAGATCCACCGAAGCGATGGTTCTCATTATCACGCTGAGGAGTGAGCTGCGCCGAGTTGTTAATGAAAAATACACAGACAGTGACCTTTGTAAAGCCTCCCTGCAAGTGACAGACTTAACAAACTCCAGTCACCGAGCTGGGGAAACTGGTAACAGAAGGAAAGCACCTTGTTGGAGAGAACAGTCCAGAAAGAGCTCTGTGTGAACTCTCAGGTTGTTCTGTTAGATGGACTCTGACGAGGTCATAAAGGCCACCGTGGTCACCGTTTTGCATCTGCTTGAGAAATTATAGCTGCGGGAGGAAAAAAAAAACCTCAGGCCTCAGCTCAGTCCAGACACTGGAAGAGTCAGAACATGCCTTTAGACAAGCGCCAGCGCGCGTGAGGAGGAATTTCTTTAATGTCAAATGTCTTAATTAGCCCATAAGAAATAATAGAGCCAAACAATGAAACTCAGCATGTCGGATCATGATAAAATAGCAGTAACGACCGAATTGGACTCATTAAACACGAAGGCCAAAGGATAATTTCCTATTTTGCACACAAGGGTTATGGGTTAAAATCAAATACGAAATTTTATTAAATGTAGGTGTGTCCAGCAGACAGCACATAAAAGCAACATTTTATTTCCTTTTATGTATTCAGATATATGCAAGCTAGTACTCTTGTGGTATTACTGTAAAGGCACATGGAAAAACAATTAGGGGATTTACTGCCAAGTGTCAAATTAAACTGACTATGACCCCTGAGTTCACTCAGTCATTTTCATAAATCCTTTCTCGGACTGATTTATTAAAAGACCTTAAGATGGGTTACCAGACGAACTGTGAATTTGCTGAGTTGATGATGGCACCATGTTTCTTTATATCCCGCCCTATTAGGCCCGCTTGGAGTTAAGAGACTCACTGCTGATGAAAAGGTCAAGACAATAACCGTTTCTCTATGAGAAGCAATGACCCATTAATGTTTAGGAGTAAAAGAAGCACAATGTAGCAGAATGTGAGAAATTTTAGTTTCATGGACATCATTCAGACAGCACGTGGATGTGGGCTACAGCATCGAGGTAATCCAGTGACCGATGAGGTGTCACTCCCACGCAATAACTTCACTTTGCTTTAAAACTGTTGTTGCTTTAATCTCTTCCATCCTTTCCTTTTTCACAGCTAAAACATTACAACCTCACTCTAAAAAAAGATGTTCTGGTCATACCTGACCAGGTTTGTGCAATAACACGGCTTCAGAAGTTTTTTTTTTTTTTTTTTTTTTGTGTGTGTTTTCAGCACTCTGTGGTCTTATTCTTGTTTTGCTGCACGGCAGGTGCCCTTTCTCACGCTCCTAGTGAGACCATATGGGTCCGTCCAGCATCAGCCTCGGTCTGCAACAGGCTCCATTTCTGCCAAAGCCCTGTCACACCTGAGTAGAGAAGATCAAAGAACCCTGCAGTGCCTATAACCACACAGCTGCTACACGTGCCAAACTTCCCTTGCTGCTTTGCTTCCTTTACTCTCAGCACATGTGTTTCCAAGGTTGACCACTAATCCTCTATTTATGTGCATTACCAGGTCTCTAAATTTTATAAGACAGAAGGGTCTGGGAATCCTCATTACAGTCACTGTGCTGTTACAAGTGTTAACTCTCCTCACCGGTTCAGCTTTTGTTCTCTTTGCTGTTTTTTTAAAATTTGTTTTGTTTATTCCATCCGCCTTAACTGAAGACTTTTTTTTAAGCAGGAGGCCAATCAAGGGAAAAAACTCTTGCGATCCCATTTAGCAAAACTGTAACCAGAAAGGCCTAAATGTTGTTGGACTTTCCACTTGTAAAACAATTTATTTGGCCTGTGATGGAAGCAGTTTTCCATACATGCCAAACTAAAAGCAAGAGTGTTTGTGGTTCAACAATGAATTAAAACTCCAAATTGGGGACAGTCATTAGAAAAATTCCGGAGAGTGCTGACAGCGCTGAGTTAAATCAAAGTGGGAAAAGAAAAATCTAGAAAGCAAATTAAGATCATATGTCAACGGAACGCAGACAGTCTAATAATAATATTACTGACATATTCAGATGCTCAGATTTGGCTCAAGTCATTCTTTTGTGTCAAAAGACTACGTTTTTTGAAAATTTGCTAGGAGTTAATTCATTTTCAACAAAAAACAACAATTTCTTTTCAAACATTGATTGAAATATGGATTTAGTCATAAAGATGATTCAGACCTGCTGAACTAGGGTTGAAAATATTGTTCACAAGTTTCAGGGGCATTTCTCTATGGAACTGACATGTTTTGCCTGAGCATGGTTTCCCCCAGATACTCCTGTTTTCTCCTACAGTCTGAAAACATGTCTCCCACTCTCTACTGTTGTAGGTGTTAAACTGAATTGCTGTTTAGATTTGTGGTGGGCCTACGGTGTAATGGCAACCAGTTGCTGTAAAGGGCTATTCGGCCCTCGTATATTTAGAGCAAGTGCTGCATCCACATTCCTGGAACAAAATCAAATGTCTCCCCGGTGCAGGTTGGAACTCCCATCAGAGCTACCCACTGTTCCCATTCCTCTTTGTGGTGTCCATTGAACGAATGTCAAGATGTAGTTATGTAGAGAACCTCAGTCTTATCTTTGTTTTTTTACAGATGTGGTTCTGTTGGCCTCTTCAGGTCATGCCCTTCAGTGTGTACTGAAGTGGTTCGCAGCCATGTGTGGAGTGATTATGAGATGAGTCAGGTTCCCGTAGTCTGAGGCCATGATTCCTGACAGAAAAAAAGGTGGACTGCCTCCTATGTGCGAGGGAACACACTCTGCCTGGATTGGTGTTCTTTTTGTACTAATTTTGTTGTGGTGAAGAACAAGCTGAGCCAATAAGTGAAGCTCTTGATTTACCACTTCATCTACATTCCAACCCTCAGCTATGATCATGATACGTGAAGAATGACCAACGGAATGAGACCCTGCATAAAACCATCTGACGTTCAATTTTCTCAGCAAGATGAAACGATTCAACCTTTAGAGACCAGTTTAGAAGGTGGTCATCAGTGGAAAGCTTGTGCTGGTTCAGATATCTGATCAGGATTCCCCATGCTTCCCTTTGAACGTTTTTTGAGCACTTTCAACATGAAGGAGCACCCAACATAGTCCCAAAACCTGCTGGTGGGACTATTATCCATTCAGGCCTTAATAAGTTTTGTTACCCCTAGAAAAATCTGGAGAGTCTTACTGGGGAGAGAAATGTGACCCTGAAACCAAATCTGGGATGGACAGAAGGATTCAGTTTAATTTAATTCAATTGAGTTCAGTTCAATATAATTTAGTTTATTTATATGTAGAGATGCAAACCGATGCAATGCCGATACTTGGATCTGAGTGCTTGCCGATACCGAGTTCCAAAGCCAATACTTTTACTACACAATAAAATGCAATGAATTGAAGGACAGGTTTTATTTTTGTTTTAAATTTGATTTTAAAAAGTATTAATAAAATGGAGCACAACACAAAAATCTTATATAAAAAATGAACAATTTCTGTGAAATTATTCCAGTTTCCGAATTTTAAGTATCGGCCCATGGAATCTGTTAACTAACCAATACATGAGTACATTAGAACGGTATCGGCCCCGATACCTGTGTCGGTACCGGTGCATCCCTATTTATATTCACAACCAATTTCATCTCAAAGCACTTTACAAGAAAAGCCATATCAATTCAGTCGTAAATAACTACATTCAAATTAATCGTTCAGTTCAGCGTCCAATATTTAAAAAAGTTTTCTATCTACAGAAAACTAGCAGATCGCATTATGTCATTGACTTGCAACATTCACTCCCAATGATTATGATTCATATTATTGAATGCTTAAAAAAATACTTTTTAGAACAATAACTAAGTTATTTAAACTGACATGAAAAGTATTTTCTGTAACAGATGGTGCACTTGTGTAGCATCAGGCTTGTACTTATTAGTCATGAAGAGCCTGTCAGTTTCATTTTTAACAACAATTTTCTCAATCTGAAGGAATGTTGTTACAGTTTTTGGAAAAAAAGTAGGAATGTCATAAAACCCAAACAAATTTATTGCTGATCTAAATATTGGCAATATTGTTTATGTAACTCGGTATAAAATATGTAGAGTAATCATTTTGACATTTTTCCACTCTTCCTTTCTTGAAATGAGAAAGTCGTAACATAGTTGTCGCAATCTGTGCCCAATATATTGTATCAGATGCAGATGTACTCCTTGAATAAACTGTAATTCAGTGAAAAAAAGCCGTTCATGCTCGCATAACTGATATTCACTGTACCATTACGAAGAAGCGAGCAAGGCCACGCTTTTATTTTACGATGCAGATGTTTATCAGAAATGAGTCACAGCTCCTTGGAACTAGAAAGCTTCCCTGTAATGTACCGCCGAATCTTCTTGTAAGCCAGATGCAGCAATTTACTGTTTTCATGACAACTGTTAAATCTCGGTGAGGCCACAGTGTTAGCATATCCATAAGGTCAGATGCGGACCGCCGCTCCAGAGTTTTCCGTCAGAAGTCGCATTCAAGATGTTGCCGCTTTGTCCTGACATGATAAATCAAGCAGCTGAAATGATGCCTGAGCTTCATCTGGTTGAACAAAAGTCTGACAACAGGATGTGCAGATGAACAGTCTTGCAAATGAGAGACTACAAAAAAGAAAAAGAAAAACAATATGGTATGATTAACCTACTCAGATTGGAAACACAAGACTAGTTTTAGATTATGACACCAAGAAATGCAAAATACAGTGCCATGAAAAACTATTCACATCCAGTGAATTTCATCTCTTGCCATGTTACAACTATAAATTTAATACATTTTATTGGGATTTTTCATGATCAACCAAAAGAAAGTAGTGCATTATTAAACGGTGCAAGAAAAAACAAGAATATTCTTATTTGTTTTACAAATAAAATCTGAAAAGTGTGGCATATATTTGTATCCAGCCCACTTTTATTATTTAACCCCCAAGTCAAATTAAGTCCAACTAACTGCTTTCAAAGGACAACTCTGAAGCCCTCAGAGCTTTGTTAGAGCAGTAGTTCCCAAAGTTGGGGTTAACACCTTACATATCAAACTTTATATTAAATCCAACTTTATTTATAAAGCCTTTTTCATAGAAGAACTTACAAACTTGTAAGTGTGGGCTCTTGATATCCTTTTAAGAAAATAACCTAAATATTAGAAACGACAATGAGAAAGCCTTTGCATTTCATAAATAGGGCAAAAGATAAAAACAGGAAGTAAATTGATTAAAAAAACATGTTGGTCAATATATTGGTTGTTGATGTTAATTGTGTTGCCATTGTCCTGACTCAGCAAAAGTTCTTGTAAGCTCCACCAAAAAACGGGGTCAATCGGGGTATTTTCTTTAGCAGGTCAGAAGCAGAATGTTTGGGAACCAATGTGTTTAAGAGCTTTGAACAAACAGCATTATGAAAAACGAACATCACAGCAAACACACTGCAATAATGTTGTGGAAGTTTCACATCAAAAATCATAGAAACAGTCGAAACTCAAACATTAACTGGAAAATTAGTTGCAGAAATCCACAACTAAGGTGGGAGAATCTGTCAACAAGACAAATATCCATCACACACCCCAGAAATATGACCTCTACTGAAGCTTGGGAAAATTGTTAAATTATTGTAAGCAAGCCAAAAGTATTCCCCTCTGTAGTTTTCCATAAGGACACTGCAAACATAAAAAAAAAATGTGATCTGAGATGAGAATTAAAAAATATCAAACTTTCTGACTTTCTCGAAACATGCTGTGTTTGACAGATTTAATACTCAATGTGAAACACATCTTTACTGCTACTAAATATTTTAGATAGGATTTATGCATCAAAATGGCCCAGACAAAGGCCAAACAAAAATCAAGTTGAAAAATCCAAATAGATTTCACAACCTTCAAGACTCACAGCTGTGAAACGGGGTCTTAATAAAAAAAGATTTTGAGGGCAAAAAAAACTCTGAAAGCCTTGTATAATTTTTGTACAATTTTACAGTTAGCCATTACTTTGTGTTGATCCATCACATAAAATCCCAAACAAATTGTCATAAAGTTTGCGTTTGTAAAGCGACAAAATCAAAAAAAGTTCAAGAATTATTAATGCTTCTGCAAAAAAAATCGACCAGAGGCAATGACATCCAGTGGGTGTAAGGATTCCCCAGTCCAGATAAGTTCAAACCATTGAGTGTAGAAAGTCTGCTCATTGATGGAAAAAACTTATTTGTAAAATGTGGAGAAGGATTTTTTAAAAAACTTTAAATTAGAAATTCTTGACCCAAATGTAAAGAAAAAAAAAAGATTATGTATAATTAAGACGTTAAATAATTACAAATATTATAAGTATAATAAAGTATTTGGAATAAACTTTTATTGCATTGTGGGATTTTACATGGACAATACTCACATATCGTAAGTTTCAACTCCACAACATACAGGCAATTAAAAGCTTTCGGTTAAGTTTCAGCTTGTAGAGAGAGAGAGAGAAAAAAAGAAGAAATTGTAAACTTGTGGTTCAGTTTTTGCCCCAAAATATTCAGGCATGTGTTGACGATAAACTTGTACGAAAAGTACAAGGAACTGCAAGAAAGCAAAACCAGAACTGTTGTGGATTTCAGCAAACATGAATTGTATTAGTCATCAAGTGGCATTTTGTCGATGTTCCCTGATGATGTCGATTGTCAGCTGAGCTGTGCAGAAGTGACGTAATAAGTACCAGCAGGTTCACAGGTCATTTGGGAAGCAGTGACATTTTATTTAAGGAATCAGCTGATGTCTCCCTAATGTAAAAATTAATCACTCTCTTCTGATTAGAATGTGACCAAACTACACAACTTTGCAGCACTTCCTTCGTAATTCAATAAGGATCAGTTTCCTTACAGAGAGCTCTGGTGTCAGGGAAGGGAAATCTTCAGCTCTGCATGATCCGGGTTTCAAATGCTGAGCATTGCAGAAGGTTTTGGTATTTTTTATTTATTTTTTGCTCATGTGCTCCGTGTTAGACTAGGGTTGAGAGGCATTTGGTCCGTCGCCTAATGTGTTCATGTTGGCACTCGCCGTCTCACACGAATGGGGGCCAGATGTCTTAAGCAAAGCGGCTCACGGAGTGCTTGTGCTGCTCCGACAACCACAGTCAGCGTACACGCAAACTGGCACCACTTAATGAGTCACACAATTGCTTCAAAGCAAAATTACATCCATTTAAACCTGTCTTACCCATCAACCGAAGAGGTGCAAAAAAAAAAAAAAAACAGAGTCTACCTTCAGTTTACAGCTGAATGAAAACCACAAAGACAAAAACTGGGACATGTGCAAGTTATTATGTGTACACTTCATTCAAAATGATGAGAGCAGCATGCAAAAGAGGAGTGGTTGTAATAGTCTCTGCCTGGCATATTTGTACAATACCAGACTTTGAGAGGGAATATCAAAGGAAAGCCTTTTAGAACAAAATGTGAACTTTCTTGCTGTAACTTCATGACCAGGCATAGTAAATAATCATCATTTCAGCCCATAAAAGAATGCGTTGCTCCATTACGCTTTCGCAGGTGATCACAGGAATATCAGGAGACGCGCTCGGTGAATAAAAGCAGACGAGGAAAAGAAAAATAGAGTCTGAGCTGCTGAAAGAGGAGAAAGAGGGCAGAATGTTTTGGCATGTAAAAACCTGCACTCACATATGAGTGAATATAAGGCTTTAAAACCTTAATACAACACTTGGGAACCATATAAATCTGTGGTGCGTGGCCTGCAGTAGTAGGCTGAGGGCCACTACGTCCTCTAAGTTGTCCACAGCCGTGTGGGTGGCTGAAGATATGACAAGTTGTGAAATGCAATCATATGCAATCATAGACGAAATCATGGGAAACAAAGAACTTTTACTTTATTTAGCATTGAACAAATGGTAAATGGACTGAACTTATATAGCGCTTTTCTAGTCTTACTGACCACTCAAAGCGCTTTACATTGAAGACACATTCACCCATTCACACTCGCATTCATACACCGACACCCAACATGGCTCGGTAGGACAATGTAGAATTTGGGGGTTAAGTACCTTGCCCAGGGGCACATCGACATGTGACTGGAGGAAGCTGGAATCGAACCTACGACCCTCCGATTGCAAGCCAACTACTCTACTACCACTGAGCCACAGTCACCCAATAAAAAATAATAATATTCCACTGAATAAACAGTCTTGAGTCAATTATGTCTGTAGTTTTTCTGTACTTTCAGTTAAATCAATCTATTTTACATCACTTCACTTTTTATACATTATTTTTTTATTTTCGCGATCAGTACATTATATAAAGGTTGAATTAAATGTAGATTTTTGTGTATTTATTTGCCCATTAATTTTGTGGATCACTGAAGATGGTTTAACTTGCTCCATAAATTAATAAATTAAATTTGTTTAAATCCTTTGTCTAATTATTTGGAATCATCACACCACAATCTGTTTTTTTATAGACGGTGTCGTCATTTCCCCTGTTCCATTTCCTTAGACCTCTTAACCAACATCACTCCTGATAAACACACATTTTTTGTACATTTCAGAGCTTTCCACACGTTAACCCTCACTAACTAATATGTTTTTTTTCATCTTTGTTTTTCATTAGCTTTCCATCTTGTGCAGACCCCTTTTCTGTCTCTCTCATGCATAAATGGTGACTAAAGACTGACTGATTCATATCAGTGTCAACAGCTGACACTTCAATTCAGTTCCACTTAATTCAGTTTATTTATATAGCACCAATTCACAACAGACGCCATCTGAAGGTGCTTTACAAGAAACGTCATTTCAATGCAGTCATGCAAACATTCCAATCAGTTCAAAAGTCTTCTATTTAAGAAATCCCAGCTGATTTCATCGAGTTATTGACTTGCAGTTGCATTTGAAAACATTACACACACAACCAGACAAACAAAACACCCAGATATAATGACATTAGTTCAACAGATATTTCAAACATAAAGTGAAAAAGTTAAAAAGCTGTCAGTCTTTAAAGTGGCTACGTGGCTCTCTGTAACAAAAGAAACCGGCTAATAAATGCACTTGTGTGCTTTTGATAAATCCTCTGGTTTCCTGAATCTTGCCTCGCTCTCATGTCTTGCAGCTGGGTAAAAGGGTTAACTTTAAGGCTGTAGCTGGACCTTAATGTCTTCCATGCCTGTGGTGAACACTGCAGCCCACATTTCAATGAAAAAGAAAAGAGTAAGATGGAGGAAGTAACACCTGGTTCCTTTGAGACTCATTGAGGCCCCCGCACATGGATGGCCTTTACGGTGCCACTCCGAGTGGACCGTTCTGCACTCAACTGCACCTTGAAGGATGTTGATGTGCGTTATCGTAACGACCAGCTGGGCAGATGATCTGAGGCAACAGGCGCTTAGCCGTGAGACGTTTACACAATTATGTGAGGCAAGGGCCAGGACCGGGTAAAGGGAGCAAGTACGTGGGCATGTGAGTGATAGAACGTGTTTTGATCGCGTGTCGGCTCGCGGGGGTTTAACTCAGGTAACCTGTCACTTATAAATCCTTTTGTCCTTAGCATGTGCTTTACAGACAGGCCCTCTTTCTTTGGCAGTTCTTGTAAAAGTATCAGCCGCAAGACAAGAAATGCAGCCAACACATTCTCTGAAAGGCACACGTATGACATGCAAGTTGAAATATTTCTCTGCGAAGGTGGTACAGTCAAACACACACACACACGTGAGCACATGCTGGACATGGAGCATCAACTTTGAAAGCCGCTTTCCTCTCCCACCGTGTTAAAAGTGAAACCACACATCTGGAGAACCCGCAAAGGCCACTGTCCCCTCCTTCTCCTGAGCCGTCTTCCTCTTCCTTAGCGCCATTATAAATCCACCTCCCTCTGTTTTGCAATTATTCCACATATGCTTCTGCAACAAAGCAGTAGCCAAGCCAAATGACACACAGAACAGAGCAATAAATTAAGACCTGATTCATATTTAAATGGTTTGCTCTCTCATAATTCTTGCCACTAATTTTGTGCTGGAAAATGTGGCAACAGTGCTCTTTTCCATGTGTATCATTCCCATTAACACCAAGTTTCTAAGCAACACAGCAAATACTGTTTTTATTTAGTATAAAAAGAACATTGGTTTCCTCTTTTTTGTATTTATTTTATCCAATTTTTGCAAGAGGAATAAATAATCCAACAGCTTTTCAAAATCATAGTTAGTCATGCAGTCTTTCTAAACAAAACAATCATCTCTATTTTGACCAGAATTTAAAAAAAGCACAAAAACCTTTTTCAGAGGAGAGATTTGTTGAATCAATAAAAAGCATAACGTATTATAGTAGATAACGCAGCGAGGCGACATTAAAGTACTATAGCCTCATCAATCTCCAGCATTCATCGGGCAAGACCTAAGCTAGTCTAAATATCGTATTCTTTTAATTCATATTTTGACTAAATGAGCTTTCTTTTTTTTTAATTTAACAAAAAAACATGATCTGCAGTGAAGTTGACTGGAGTATGGACTCTTAAACCAGTAAGAGTATGGACTCTTCAACCAGTAAGACCATTAAAATGCATTTACTACCCTCCATTAAAAAAATTAAAATAATAATAATCGCATCCATGTACCAAACGTTTTGTAAGGCTGGTAAAATGATTTGCCACAGACTATTCCAGAGGAGACGAAGAGGAGAGAAAAGCTAGCCCAAAAACATGTTCTGATTCCTGGAAGATTTTGATTAAGAGTACAGAAAAACTGCTCGTGAAGGCCTTGATGGAAGCAATCTAACTGTTTGAAAGATCAGATCTGATGTGTTTGCGTGCACTCAGATTGACTCTAAGAACAACTTTTGTCCAAAAATGTCAGCGAAATGGTAATCTGTGCAACTTTCCCTCTTTATTATCAGACCATGTAATACCAGAAAGCGCGCCGCAAGGAAAACAGAGGAAATGGGAGCCGCAACCCCACCCGTCGCTTGTCACTCAGCTGTACCCTGCACTTGCTTAATCAAGCAGGCATGTGGCATGGTGGGGCAACTGCCAGGCTGCATAAGCAGCTCCGCGTCCTGTGGTTTGTCCTGGGTTAAGACAGGACGGATGTGGCATCGGTGGCAGCCTGTCTCAACTTGTTCCTGGTATGTTTGTTTTGATAGTCAGCATAGACCCCATGGGCAGGCCCTGCCTGCCCTGGCTGATCCAAAAACATAATACATTTGGTTTTCAGAGACAAAAAAGGAAGCCACTGCATGCTTCAAATATGGAAAGCTGTTATCCAAGGAATTTTAAAAAGGCTTTCTGTCATCTAAAAAAAAAAAACCTTCATGCATTTCAGCCCAGGACACTATGTTCATGGGCCTTGCCTTGACTACCTGATATGCAACATAACAAATGTTCCCCCAAGCAACACATCTGTAAAGAATGTCAATAACAGACTTTGAAATGTACACCAATACTTGGTAGACAAGAAAAGGCTTCTTTGAATCAGCTCCCTTTGGAAGTCTCCCTGAAAGGAAGACCAGCGGAGTATTGAAAAGCTGTCCATGTTTCCAACTTTTTCCATATGTAAATCCACCATCCCTCCGGGTTCCATTTCTCACCAAGGTATCTATATATGGAGCCACTTTATTATGAACAAATCCTCTTTAATGTTCTTGTCAGTGGAGGAACAGCTGGAGTGAAGATAAAAATGAGGAAGCAATCTGCACCAGCTGTTGAAGTATTAATACAAAAATTAACTACTGTGTGTTGGTTAATTGCTTTCTGCTTAATGTGCTTTCAAAAGCCTTGATTCCTCTTTTCAGTTACACAATCACAACTGCGGCGGGATATCAAGAGGCCTGTGAAATTAAAGATTCCATTTAAAGGAGCAGCCCTCCTTCCCCCATTCTTCTCACGGCTCAGCGGTCATAATGGACTCATGTGTTGAATAACCAAAATGGTCACATTAGACACCTGCTACTGTGCTCTTCGTAGGCACAGATAGGGGAACTCTCTCACACTGGAGCAAACACAAGTGCTGCTCATCCGTCAAGAGCTCATGCAAACATTTCCATAAGTGGGACCGTAAGTTTATAACGCAGCCCTCCATCCCATTCCAGCAATCGCACGCCCACACAGCCGGCTGAGTGACGACGAGTGATTTCAAACGGCGCAGCTGGTACATTCCCTTTAACTGCCATGCGTTTTATTTGCATTATTATCTGTTGCCACCTCACTCCTCCGATCCACACTGACGGAGGCCACATGGAAACAATTTAGAACGACGTGTCCCTTCACAGAAAACAAAGAGGATGATAACACCCCCCCGACCCCCCACCCCAACCCGCCCTTACAGCTCCCTTCCTCTGGAGCCCGTACATGCCCGGGTCGGCTATCCAATTCCATGCAGTAAAAACAGTAATCAGAGCCAGATGAAGTGGGAAGAATTGTTAGCCTTTATGTTTTTATGGGTAATTTGAGGTTAGTTATGCAAGATAAATAAGAAAATAATGAGCCGCAGGCAGAAGCATCGAGGAAGGTGTTTGCCGTTTGGACAGTTTGCCACAATTGCTAACAAAACAATAATCTTTAATTTTTATAAAAGAGACAGACAGATTAATAGGATAGTTTTTTTTCTCCCACTGTTGCTCATTAAATGGCTTATTTATATGTCATCAAAGCACATTGCCATGGCCTTGGTTGGCTTTTTTCAGAAAAACCACACTGGACAAGAATAAGGGTCATGTGTGACACATTTGTGGGCTGCCATTTTGTTCTTTCTGCACCCTAGCAAAACATGTCCTTAACTGTTAGCTATAGTGCCTTACATTACTATTGATACTTGAAGGTTCTCACATTTTATCGTGTTGCAGACACAAACCTCACTGTGTTTTATTGTGAATTTTATGAGATAGACCAACACGGCGGATGGAGTGAACAGTGATTTTCAATACTTGTCAGATTCTCAAATAGATTTTGCTCAGGACCATTCCAGCAAATGCTTTGATCCATATTTTTCGGGGTCCAAATTCAGGGGTACATTTAGGGTTGCAGGTCTGCAAGAAAGTGAACCCAAACTCAGTTCTTTTGCAGTATCCGACAGATTTTTATCAAGGAAAACCCTGTTTCTAGGCTCAATCCATCTTCCCATTGACTCTGAACAACTTATTGTTTAAAAAAACACCCTACAGGGTAATGCAGCCACCACTGTGTTTCACCATTGGGACGGCTGGTCCAGAATGTCAGTTTTCTGCTACAGATAGCATTACATGTGTGTAAAAAAAAAAGACTACTTTGGTCTCATTTGACCAGAGCTCTTTCTCATACATGACTAGTCATGACCTCTAATGACATTTTTTTTCCAACAAGGGCTTTCTTGTTGCTTCTTCTCTGAAAAGCCAAGTAGAGTTCTACCAATGAAGTCTCACACCTCGGCTGCCGATCACTTTACAGCCATGCACAACTTTGTGTTGGAATCCCAATAAAATCGCTAAAGTTAGTATGAATACTTTTTCAATATATTCAACCATAAAAAAAAAAATCCATCCGCATTATGTGTTGTGATCACTGAGGAAAATAAAGGAGAGCAAATAAAGTTACTTTGATTTAGTATCAGGAACATCAAACATAAGAGCGGAGTCAGAAGGTGAGAAGTCAGCACATATAACTTCATGAAATAAATCAGCCTTTATGTATCCTCGTGTGATGATTAAAAAGATTGTAAGAAAGCGAGGAATCATAACCTTATAGTACAGCATGAGTTTTATATAAAAAACCCTCCTCCCCTCCGCTTTGATATTGCATGTGTTGCGAACAAGGAGTCTGTATCTCTGCTCCAGCAGTACCACCTCAAACTGTCATTAAAGCGCATGTCCTCAGGTGGAAAATGACTTCTGTGGGGGAGCCTCTCCAATCATAACATGGATTTGCTCTAAAATACTCTGCTTTTTCTCAGAGCGTCATGAATAAGTAAACGTTGACGGAGACCTTTTTGCTTTTTTCTTCTCTCTTTTTTCTTCTTCTTTGGCTATCATTCCTAATGCTTCTGCTCTTAAGATGCACATTGTGGCATGCATAAAACATCCCTCCTTTCTCCCCTCCCTGTTCTCTCCGTGAAAGATGGAAGAAACTTGTGCTCACAAAAGCCCCTCCGTTATGGAAGGGAAAACAGATGAATAAAAACAACAAGTGAGTCTAAAAGTGTCCAAGGCGTAGATCTGAGGGCTAAAATTACACACACACCTTGGTTTCGATTTAGCCAAGCAGCGCTATCCTGGCATCACTGGAGTTTACATGATTCAATGAGCTTCATGCAATCTTTTAATTCATCCAGTTGTCACTGTTGCCCTGAAACACAGGGGTGCACATTTAGCCATGGCATTGATAGGTTTTATGTTTTCTATTGAAAGGAATCAATTATGCTGATTCTGTATTTACTGCTTGCATGCCCACAGTCATTTGTAATTAGCTTATTGGTTTGGATCTGATGTAATGTGATGAAATGCCTTCGAGCAGCTCTGGGAGCCTGCTTGGCTGAAGCGATTGGGGTGGGCGCACCTTCTAGGTCCCCACTGAAGCACATCCCATTGTCCGAGTGCGTAGAGAGGGGGATAGGGGGATGGGAGGATTGGGGGGGTGGGGGGGTGGGGGGCTCACTGCTCCTGGGCGACTCGCTTTACCGGACGCAGACAGAGGGGCAATGAGATCCCTGTCGGAGCAGAGGGAGGGACCACCCCCTGAGATGGCAGCATCCTCTAAACCTCATTACCCTCAGAAGCTTTTCCCTTCACATGGATGTGTAATTACACCCAGTCCTGCCCCACCCCACCCGTCCCCTCGAAAGCTCTCACAACACCTGATACCCACAGGTAGAGAGAACACAGTCTCAAGGTACGTTTGTAATGACAGGGCTCCAATGCTCGACGGTCTGCTTAAAGTGAGCACCATTCTAGTATGGCCACCCACATCAATCAAAGACCCCATAACACAGAAACTGATAATCTGTTTCGTAGAGAAAGAGCTGTTTATTCATGGAAAGTTAATTGTTGTGTCCAGCCACTGTTGTGCATCCAAGTCTGCACGACAAAGCACAAAGGACGCTAGAGGAATTTGGAGTTGCCTGAATGATCGGATGGTGCCCGACAGTGCATGGACAGGGAGTCCTTTTTAAGTTAATTCTGTCAACCTTCTGTTAAACAGACGGATGAAGTCTTTGGCTCAACTAACACAAGAATGATGTGGACCTCAGTTACATACAGTCTCAAGTGCTGCCCACTTTTTTCCTCAAAGAAGAATGGCTCCGATGAGACTTTCATCCAAAGTACCCCAATGGAACCCCACCCAAAGCATCCCTTTAATGCACCCTTATTTTCCTTCCCCAAACTGGTGGAGCAGGCCTCTGGTGCTTTGTAGACTGTTCTGTTTATAAAAGAGGTCAGGGTGCCACATATGGCCAACGCGTTAGAAAACACACTACTCCTGCCGTGGCTGCTAAAAATGTACTGCGGCTGTCTGTACATGCAAGGAGAAAAAATAAACTCTGAGTGTTTCAGCAAGCGGTGCGGAGAATTTAATGATTGAGTGTTTGAAACTATGGTCAGATTTTTACATGAACAAGCTGGTAAAAACACACAGATCTTTAAAGCCTAAAGATATTGGGTAGGACGTCAGCAATATACGAAGTTGTTTGACTTGGCAGCACCGGCGGTGTAGATTTGCCTAGGATAAGTGTGTGTCACACACCATATGAGAGGACATCAGGTCCGTAGTAAGCCGAAGGAAACTGGCGGTAAAACTAAACACATGCAATGACAGCCACAGGCAGTTGATGTGTTCCAAGGAGTCTTAGCTTCCAAAAGACTGGCCTGAGGGGAGGGAAAGCAGCATGACTGATAAGTGGAATAAAGAGTAGGAAATATGGATACCTTCCCCATCAAAGCACACCATTATGCAGCTCTAAGGTCTGAATAATTTTAGTGCGACTCATGTACTTATTTCTATTGGCTCCTGGAAGCTTCGCCTTGGCTCTCTAAGAGATTTGCGGCTCCCTGTCTCACCTTGGCAGCAAACAGACTCTGTGTTTAATAAGACAGGGGTTAGAGATTATGCTGTAGATTGTGGTGGCATTAAGAGCAATGCCTCCTGTGGGTTTTATTATCATCACGCCATCAATAACACCTCCTTTGACACCAAAGACACAATCTCTGCAACACAGAAATGCAAAACCTCAGCAGACACCAGCAAGTTGAGCAAGAAATTGTGGTATGTCAAAGGGCGTTGATCTTGGTTTTTAAACTACACTGTACAAATAGATTTTTTTAGAGAGTGTAAAATTTTGCGAATAAAATAATTAAAATTTTGATAAAGGAGAGTTGTTTTTAAATGTAAAAGTAAACAACACCAATAGCTAACATCAATAGCTAGTTTAAAAGCCCTAATCAAGCAACAAGATAAGAAACAGTAAAAAGGGACAGGTAAAGACAATGATTAAGATGGGGAGTGAGCAGGATGGAGTGGTAAATCTTCTGACAGCATTCCGTATTAGTGTGTGGATATGATTGTGATCCTCAGAGCTGGACCAACACTGAACGAAACCCTGATCAGAATTTTATTTGGGGCCCTTATTTCAGTTTCAGCTGATTGGAGCAAAACTTATATTTGGAGGCAAGGGTTTGCTTCTCCTTCATATATTTTGGGAGCCTTGTTCGCAGTGATGTGTTTCCATGCAGACCCAGTTGAGTTGAGAGGGGGGCCCTACTGCCATCTGTTTATTTTGCGGTTTTCTTGTCCTTAAAATGTGACTCACAAATACATTTGTCAGCTCTTTTTAGATCATTAATAGTGGCCCCAGTGGCTCAGAGGTAAGCGCAGCAGCTTAGTTTGCTTATGCCTTGAGCCATTTCTGTGTATGGCTTCATCAGATGTATTTGGAATTCATTGATCTGAATCTTTAGGTTTAGAATTTTTAAGAAGAGGATTCTAAATTGAGCATTTAAAATATATTTTATTATCTTGTTGACAATACATTTTTTTAAATGACAGTTCGAAGTTAAAACAATTATAAAAAAGAAACAGTAAAACTTTTTTTGTGAGGTTATAATTTCTAAACAGAATCACTGAGTGAAAAACACCCATGAGATTGTTGCTCCAGTATTATTTGTTAAACTCTAGCAGGTTGATTTACTAGTGTAAAGCACCTTAGGACATTCGTGAAAAAGTTATAACACTTACAGAATAAAGCTCGATTCCAGAAAAAGCCTGTTTACTCAACACAGAAGAGACACTTTCACTTACCTCTTTGCCAGCTGGCTACCAATTCCACCCACTGTGGTGGAAATTCATTTTTCTTATTACTTTCAGAGATTCAAGGTTTATTTTATTTCATGAAAACATTGAATCAAAAAAACTCCCTGACCTGCCAAAAAACAAAACAAAAAAAACAAAACAAAGGCTCTGATAAAATAAGAGGTGCCAGTCAGTGTGAGCTGAAGTTCATGAGGGCCTTAGCGGGTGCAACTCTGGGTGTTGCTCTCCGACGCCCTGTCTTTACGAGATCAGGCTGAGTTTGTTGTAATCGGCTGTGACCTGTGACAGGAAGACTGTGTCCACCTCTCACCACTGTGATCCTTCTTCACACCTAACAGTTGTGGGCAATAACCAACCATAATTCCCTCTTCTGGTGGGCAATGGAAAAAAAATCTCCCCCTCTACTCAGTTTTTTTTTCTAGTTAGAAGGTCACAGGGCCAGAAAATCTTTGTAGAAAGAGAAGGATGACTGTGGAGTGTAGGGGACTGCTTATTAAAAATGAAAAGAAAAAAAAGAATAAAAACGTGTAATGAGAAAAGATGTGGTGTGTAACTATTGGAAGTCATCAACAACAACAAAAAATAATAATTAAAGTAGAGGGTGAAAAAAACAACAACCCGAAGCGGTCTTTTTGTGGCTTGGAGACCACTGTCATCATGTCTTAGGAATTAGGCAAACATATGCTGGTCTGCTGCTGTTGAAACCAAGGCGCCTCGCTCAGGCTGCGGTTTAGAAACATGAAAGGCTTTGTGGGATGAGCAGGAGGACTGGCCCTAATTCAGGGCCTCATTGCCAGGGAAGCTGCCAACAAACTGCGATTGTGGGACAGAGAAAGGAATTTGGTTACATATTCCAGCAAGGACCGCAGCTCCAAACAAACCAAAGCAACAGGCTGCTGAGCTAACTGTTCTGTCTGCATTCAACCCTCTCTCCCTCCTTTTCGCTGCTGCTGCTGCTTCTGTGGTGACCGGGGACTCTCTCTCCCACCTGAATGAACCTAAGAGGGGGTTGAGGGGGGCAACCACTGGGTAGAAGAATGCAAAGGGTCAGGCGCAAAACTGAAAATGAAGCTCTGCTATCCTGCTGAGATCCAGCCTCCTGCAGGGTTTAGGATGCTGGCAGCCCTCTCTCCTATTTGGAATGAGACTTTAGCATACAAAGCAGCCCTTTGTGTTGTTTTATTGCAGCCACTTAAACTCTTAAAGCTAACCATATATCTCTGATAGGATGTACAGAGGTCATCCCAGTGAAAGGAAAACAGAGACAGGGCAGCGATTAACAGGTCCGAATTATCCCCCAGGCTGCAGCTTTCACTGTGTTTAACACAGCATACCATCAATGTAACATGATAAACTCAAAATATTGGTTGAAACTCTTCTTTTTCCACAGCCATTGCACAGTGCAAGCCCCTGTTTGGACCGCTTTCTAATAAAGAACGTTTCCTGGCATTTTCAGACAGGCAGGGAATGGATTAATCATGTCTCTGTTGGGGCTACATGTGATTATGGTTGACTGTTTACAAGTTTTCTTAGATGTGTTCTGTGTGCCAGGACATGGTGGTAGAGACTGAAACTCATTCCCGCATGCGGTGGTCATGATTTATATCGAGCTGCAGTGCAAATATAGTTACTTTTTTTACATTGGAAAATTGAGATGAGAGGTAACTTTGGATATGTACATCCGTGGTTGCATTTATTGAACTCACTTTAGATCCATTTTAACATTTAGCATGTCAAATGCTTGACAGAATCTGAATAGTAGCTGCACTTCTTCTCTAACCAGTTTCACACGAATGGAAATGGGTAATTTTTTTTTTTGTAAATATAAACTAAATAGATACTTTACATAGTATACCTCACCTTCTCTTTTATCCTCACATATATGTGTTGCTTATATTCAATAAGTTGCCCAAAACATTTATCAAACATTTTTTGACTGTATTTGTACAAATATGTCAGAGATTTATTTTAATATTCTATTTATACAATTTTTTGTTTATTTATGTTATTGTTCAGAAAATGTATGTCAGTTTTCTTTTCAATTATTTCATAAACTCTATTTTTTATTTCACTTCTTTCTTATTTTATATTTTACTTTTTATATATTTTTTATACTTTTTATCATGGTGAGTGATTTTTTGATTCAGCTTGTAACAGGTAACAGAACAGTGTTCTTCGCCGCAGCAAACAATCTTGGTTGCTGAGCATTAGTACTTTTTTTTATTGTTACTAGCATTTAAAATAATATTTTAAATAGTGTTTTATCTAATCCATATAGTGCCTTTGATCATTTTTATCGCCTTTTGTCATTTTCATTATGGGAATTTTTCTTATATAAAAGCAAAAAATCTAAACCATGACCCAAAGAAGCCAACCTGCGATATTGATGTTGCAGTTGAACTTGAGGCTAATCAGATCAGCCAATGTTGTTACAGCGTTTTTGTCCATTTTTGGTTTGCTTTTGCAAAATGTAGCTTCAGTTTCCTGATATAAGTAGCAAATGGTAAGCTTTTCTGATGCTGTAGTCCATCTGTTTCAAGGTTTGACACTTGTTCAGAAATGATTATATGCAAATATTTGGTTGGTTATCGCTGCCTTTTTTATCTTCTACAATAGGGGTCAACAATTTTTTTTTGCAACAGAGCTACTTCATGGGTACGGAGTAATATGAAGGGCTACCAGCTTGATACACACAGCTTACTTTTATAGCTTAATGCTTTACCTATTTTTAGAACACCTCCCCCTCCTCAACTCCGCTGGTTTTTGGGGGGAATCTGGTGCCTGTTGGCACTGCGTTGGTTGACCCCTGATCTGGAACCAGTCCACTGTTTTCTGGATGTTCTCTCTTTCTCGCACAATCTCTAGAAATCCCAGGTCCTCTAGCATAAACGACTATGCCACATTTAAACACACCCATTTCTTCCTATTTTTGATGCTCAGTTTGATCATTAGCAGTATCTGTCTTGATTCCTAAATGCTGCCATGTGTTTTATAGGTGTATCTAAGAAAGAGGTCAGTGAGTGTAAATGCCTTATAACTGGAGATGGAGTTTTGAGGTGTCACTGTCGGTATCAAGCCCAACCAGTGGGAGGCAGCACAGACTTGAGGATAATAGGATTAGTAGTTCATGGACATACATAGACACACGCACACACTCTTGCATGCAAGTTTAAGAGAGAGGTTGAGTCACACAAGTAGTTAAAGATGACCGTATCACACATCTGGGGTTCAGCCCTAAATGGCCTAAGTGGCAGAGGAGAGCGAGGCAGAGCGAGGCAGGACTGGTGGCCTGAGAATCAGCTACATGTGGCCTGCCGAGTGGAGTACAGACCGCATTCAGTTTCTGCCTGTAATCCTCTTCCTGAGAGAAATGTTTGGTTATGGTTAAAGACACTGTTATCCCACATTTTCATCCACTTCTAATTAGAACATAGCTGAGGCCCGGCTGCAGCCAGCGTAACTGTTGTTGTTGTTGTTCCTGTTAGTTGACATTGCGTACCCCTCCCACACTGCACACACATTCTGAGCGGTTCACACACTAACAATCATGTCATTTCGCGCCACTGAATATGCTCACACGTTGGAGAGTGTATGGTGTATTTAGGGACCCTTAAAGTTGCACACATTAACTGCTGGCAGGTTCAACACTTAAACACCTAAAAAAAACTAAAAAAAAACTGGATCTGTCCACAAAGTAATCAGCATAGTTGAGAGGTAACCATCTCCAACCCTGATATAGACACACAAATCTGTTTGGTGCCAGTAAGAGATTAACGGGAAACCAAGGAAAAAAACCCAAAACCCTGTGTAGACATTTTGGTGCACCAAATATCACAGGTTGTAGAAATTTGAGACTTATTTAGCGTAGAGTTAGGGTGGGCGAGTCAGTTCTGTGGGATAATTTGGGGAAACTCAACAACAGTGGAGCAAAATCACATTATTTTAAAGCTAAACTGCCTCATCACTTCTGGAAACAAAGCGTTAACTCACTTAATGCTCAAAAATCCACAATCCAAACATTAACCAAACTGTTTCCTAAATATAATGTGGAACATTTCAGTGAGCTCTGTATTAGAGAAACACATGCAGGGAACAACAAATGGATATCCTGATAATGCAGACACATAGAAGGACCAAAGCAGTTGTGAGTTTGCCTCGATGCATGCTGTATTGTGTGAGCCATAATTTCTTAGCCTGTTATTTAATGTTTGTAATTAAAAACGCCTGTGCTGTCTCACACAACGAGCAATTTGACTGAATCAACGCCTTAAATCAAGAGCTCCCTTCTGTGACAGACTTGTGTCTCCCGAAGGAATCTGCCTTTCCAAACCACTGTCTGCAATCCCCACGTTGTTTTCACTCCTAATCACACGCTTTATCTCCAATTGCTGACTAATTACCAAGAGCTGGGGCTTACGGGACGTGGCCCAAAAAAACGGCAATGTGATGTTTTTGTGGCTCAGCCGTTTTGGATTAGTCTTCTCCAACATTTTTTTTTTATTGTCTGTCAAATGTGTGAAACTGGGGTTAGATGTGAGATAGGTCAACACAGGGTCAGCAGTTTGTTTCTTCTTTTTGGCAAAAAATAACTTGAAATTTACAGCCGTTTAGAGACTGCATGAATCCATACAGATGCAGATAGTACATGTTAAAAGCTGGCTGTTTTTAATTATTTACATGAATCTAAAATGACATTCAAGGCAAGGACAAAATTAATGAGAGAAAAAATCCTGACACTACAACTATTACTTGGGTACTCAGAATTACTGGTATTGGTAGGAGAGTAGCTCGAAAAAAAAAAACATTGTTCAAAGAAAATCATAGAAAGTTCTGTTTACAGTTTCCCAGAAGCCATATAAACTTGTAGCAAAGATGTGGGAACATGTGCTCTTGTTGTATGAGACCAAAATGGTCCAATGCCAGGGTGGTGGCAGCATTATAATTTAGGGATGCTTTACTTCTGCAGCGACAGGGGGAGCTGGACAGTTGATGGAGTTAAATACAGTGGACTAAGAAAACCTTAAGAGGCTACAAAAGGCTTGTGTAGTTTGGAGTAGGTTAACTTTTCATTAGGCAGCGGCCATAATAAAGCTGAAGGTACAATGGAAAGGTATAGATCAAAGTATATTCATGTGTTTTTTAAAGTTCAGACATAAACCGAACTTAAAAATATATGGAAATAATTAAAAATGGATGTTCAGTGTTGCTCTCCATCCAGTCTAACTGAAAGTAAGCCAGAGAAAATTACCAAAGCTGGTAGAAACACTCCCCTTAAAGCGGTTGTAAAAGTTAAGAAAGGTGATTCTACAAAGTATTTGCTCAGACGACCAGTATGCCTGCCGTACAGAAATACATTGAAGTTATTGATTGTATTGTGACAAAAAATATATAAAAAAAAGCTTAAGGGATGCAAAAACTTTTAAGGCACTTTACAAGCATTGTTGTCTGATGAAGTGGGCTTAAATGAAGTGGTTTACACAATTATGGAAGCTTAATCCAAATAGTAAAAAAAAATCCCCACAAGTAAACAAGAAAAATGAAATTCAAGCACGTATCAGTGAGAATATATGTCTGTGAATCATCTGCACATTAGAGTGTTTTCTTAGTATGCTGAAGAGTGTTTCACAGCAGTGAGAAACACATAAACTGCAATGAAAGAATGAAATGATTCAGCTAAAATCTAACAAATTGACGTTTCGTTGATTGACCTCATCAATCACACTTTTCTGTTTGTGATCTCCATTGCCATGGAAGAAGTAATCTGATGGTGCCCTATGATTGAGCTGAAATGAGTGCGGAACACCTGAGTTGACTGACTCATATAGAGAAACTGTGCAGTGTGGCATGTACGATTCACCAGAGAGAGGGAGGGAAAAAAAGTGAGTGGCTCTTAATGCCTCTGTTCACGATAAAGCAGCGAATTAAGGAGACAGGGTGTGTCATCTCATTCGTTGCCTCTCTCATCATAATCTCCCCCACTATGTTCAGAGAAAAGCTCACTGGAGGCCATCAGAGCAGAACCACCGCCTGGGACATCACACAGAGATCTACCTATGGCCTATTTTAACAATTCACAATGCATTTGGCTTATGGATTAACAGGCGCTGTCTTAAAGCTGGAGAAGTGCAAATGAAATCGGTGGTAGAAATAGATGGGCGCCTGTAGAAAAATTCCTTTACTTATTTGGAACATATTTTCATCATAAATCCTGACCCAAAAGTCAAAAGGGTTGAGTCAACTAATGAATACAAAAGTCCTACAGTGGATACAAATGCACTTTTTGTCAGATGAAAAAAATATGACTAAAAACCTGTAAAGATTAATAAAATATGAAGGAAATTATTTTATATAATATGGCCTAAATTCCCCCTGTAAAGGTTCATGACACATTAAGTTTGACGCTTAATTTCAGTGGCACATTTAAGTGATTCAGTCTATAGAAAACAAAGTGGAAATTTCAGAAGTACTTTTCTAACTGAATTGAACTAAATAAACTAGATAAGGTCAGAGTGCGAATAAAAATATATTACTGGTAGAATGGTGTGTCCTGTTAACTATGTTTCAGATCATTTGAGCTGCTTCATGTCGAGCTGTGAAAACAAAAAAAAGATTAAATCTAAAAATGAACATAAATATAGTAACAAAACACTGCTGGTTTATTTCTTGCTACGGTGTTTGTAGAGAAGTTGAGCAGTTTCAACAAAACTTTGGATCAGAACAAGGTTACCAAACTTTTTGGATTAGAGAAGAGATAAAAAGAAAACTCATTATTCAAAAAATGATCTGGTTTAACTTCAATGAACCACTTCAACAGAATGAAATAAGAAATGGTAAGATGGCCAAATTTTGCCAGTTGATAATGTTAATGTCAACAGTATTGAATAAGCTTCTCATCTTGTTCATTTCTAATAACATTAGCCTTTAGTATGCTAGGTAGGTAACTAGTTAGCTGACATGCACACTTTGACCAAAGATAGGTTATAATGTCATGGCAGATGGGCCAAAAAAGTAACACTTATTTCTCATTTAAACTTTAAATAATTATGTATTGAGGTTACTCCTTTTTAGACTGTATTTATTTGAGCATTGATATAATTTTGGAGTTTAATAAAAGCTCCAATCAGGCAAGCCAGTTAACCAATTATAAACTGCAAAATTTGTTGTCTAACAGAAGTTGTTAATGAATAAGGTTTTATTAGACTTTATGGGGTGTGTATGTATTTATTATATTTTTTTGTCATAAACAAAAAAAATTAAAAAATCTTAATGTTTATTAGTCAAAATTGTATAGTCTTTGCAACTAGCTCTTTGCTAGTCCTAACAATAAACAGTAGTTTTTTTGATCCCGTTTTTGTTGAAACCATTAACAAGTATGTTGGGTACAAAACCATAGTCCATGCCCTCTATTAAATCAACTGGGCCTGGATTGCTTCAAATTTAACTCTGGTCTGTGTTAGCCAAAAGTAGCCCAATGTAGGTTGGTTTTAACACTGCTGTTTATCTAACTATAGCTCTTTTAGATATAGTTATATATGGGTTTGCTAAATACAATAAAAACCAGTGTTTTTGATTATAAGTGACATAAATTGATACAGTCAGAAATTGGGTCTTACAATGCACCACGGAAATCCAAAGTGCCGTTTTTCTCATTTGTTTTTTGTTCTTTGTGAGTGGTCTTATCTGTACGTTGAGCCTGAAAGTTGGCCACCATCTATTACAACAAAATTGTTGCCTGCTTTTAAGATAATTATATTTCTTCTGCTTTGATTCCAGTCCGAAGTAATAAAACACTTCTAACCCAAACCCCAAAATCCATCCGCAACTACAATTAAAGTTAAAAGTGCAGTTGTTTTACGATAAGAGCTGCAGCATTTGCAGCCACCAAGCCCTGCGCAACCTGCTTCTGATTGGCTAGCGGCATGTTATTTTCCCTCACACATAACCCAGCATGCACTGGGGTTTATTTATTAGGAATTTTAAAAAAAAAGGAGTCACTAATCTGTGTTCGGTTCAGACAGCGGGCTCCCCCTATACACTTGCACACACACACATACACATCTGTGCACCAGCTGAGCAGGGAGCAGTCCCCCTGTTAGATTTTCACGAATCAAAGAGCTTGGAGTGCTTTGGCACTGGTGGGGTAGTTGTTCTTTTTTACAAAAGACAAACAAGCTAAGAGCTCGGGATGTGGTCCAAAGCCGCCTTTGACACAGTGTTGAAATGAGCATTTGGCTCTGTGACACACAGTATGAGCTGCATGTGTTAAAAAGCTGTGGCATACTGATTTTTTTTTTTTCAGACATTGTCAGTTGTCCATGGCCTAAAGGGAGACACCCCACATTTTTTACTTTAAAGGATCATTTTTAAAGTTTGTCAGTGACTTTAGACTACTTTTGATGGACATCGTGGGTCAGAAACCCATGGAAAATATTACCTCTTCTGGGTAGACAGGAACTGCTACTTTTGTTTTGTATGTTAAACAGATTTCAGAAGTCAGGACGTTCCCTACTGACATCACCCAAACATCAGTAAGTACACAAATAGAACGCAGGGGGGAGTTGATGACTTGACAGGCACTTTAAATGATTCCCCAATTGTCAGAAGCCCTCTAAGAGCACTCCAAAACATGTAATCATTAACGTATCGTGCTTAATCACTGATAGTGGTAACAGCAAATGTTAGCATGCAAAAAAAGAAAAGAAAAACAGGATGATGGAAGATGAAGGCCTTCCTGTGGCTCTTAAAATGTTCTTGAAAGCCATTATAAACAACACAGAGAAACAAATCACAGACATTCAATCTGCACCGCAACACAAATACAAAGTTTCAGCAAATGGAAACAAGACCCATTTGGGATCAAAGTTCTAATGACTGCTGAATAACCAGAAGCTGTTTTCAGTTTTGGGCCAAACCAAACAGACATGCAAACATATGTGGTAAAAAAGAAATTACAATACTAACATAGAGAATTATTGCAACATTTCATCTAATCTGAGCTTGCCCTTTCAGCAACCTTGCAGTATTACCAGCAAGCATCTGGGTTTATACAGTAATGGCTAAGTGCCTTAAAACTTTACTCGCCCATGTGTTGTTGAAACGTGTTTGCTTGCTAATACAAACAGTTCATTTATTTTGTGGTTAAGGTGTTAATTTTCAGGACATGCGTTTGGGGTTCTTATGCATTTCACCCTCCCATGAGGTGACCTGTCATTAGAAAAAAGAACATAACTTCTCAAGCTGTGTGAAAGGTACACAATCCAGAATTAGCTTTCTAATAAACACAAACTTACAGAAAATAAAGACCTTGGGGTTCTCTATACAACCAGCCCATTTTTTAATTGAATGCACAGTAATTAAAAATGAAGGCTGCCTCAGAAAAGTACACTGTGTATACAGTTGTGTATACAGTTGACATTATGGGTGTGATTTAAACCTTTCAGCCAGTGCTAAATGTACCTGTCACCATCAGCACGCTCCATAATTTCAACTAATTTAGAAATGAGGAAAAATATGCTTGGATAAATAAACACCTTTCCGTGTTCATGTCAGTGATCAGACCGGTGGGTTTGGGTATGCTTTGGGCTGTTAAATAAATACTCAATCTCTTGTCAAACGTAAAATCCACCTCACATTCATCAGTCTCGCATATATTACTAACAAATGGGTCAAATAAAGCAATGAATGGTTATGGGGCTATTGAAAATAAAGTACACAAACCCAGCAATGACTTCAAAGAACCTAACAGCTTTCCCCACCCTTCCTCGCACCACCAGTATTTTACATGTCCTCCCTGCAGCAACTGCTGTCGTGTGCAGACCGCATGTGCCTCTTCTTCAGAGATCGGTCAAACAAGGAGACCTAAACCTGGTTACACTGACTCAACGGGAAAACATGCACATTAAAGACCAGAAAAGCCCCAATAAAAAAGCCTCTAATGTAAAACAGTCCCCATCAAAGAGATCTTTCTCAGTTCTCATTGAACTCTTCCATATCATATTAATGCCATATCAGCTATTGCTGGCTCTGGCTTTGTTTGATGTCCAGGCCTCCTTAAACTCCAGGGTAATAGGAGTGCTAATGAGAGGAGTTGGCACTTTGTAAACACTGTCAAAAGCATTTGGGAGGAGGGGCTCACACTGTACCACTGGGTCCACCTCAGTTGGACCTATAGAGAGACGTATTCCCTTGGATTGGTGAGTGTTTTGACAGATCAGGATATTTTGGAATAACGTGTAAAAAGTAAAGTCCGTTGTGAGCGATCAGGTCATGCTGAACCAATATGCCATTAATCTGCAGCACGGTGGCAAAGCACAGGCCACAGGCTTCTCCAGAGAGCCAGGTCACGTCTTCCTCTACAAAAGAGTTTCCCTCCTGATGGACCCACACAGACTGTATGCTTCCGTATAGAGTTTTATGACGTCTTTCAACCTTAAAGTGTGCGTGAGATTTAAAGAGAGGCTCTTTTGTAAGTCAAAACCTCACTTTTAATGAGCTTCTTATAAAAGTGCTCAGTGATCATGGTTTTCAAATCACAGCAACAGCGAAGCGCTTCCTCATTTTCATGTCTGGAAGTGATCCCAGGCAAAGAGGTGTACCACATCTAATGCTAAGGCTCCAAGCTCTTTCTGTTCGCGAACCAAAGGGCTCGTTCCTTTGGGGCATTATGGTCATTTATTGGGGCTTAATCAACATCCATTGAAGGGTGGATGTTCTTGTACTTTTTTACAAACCCCACTGTGCACTTTAAGCCCCAGCTATAGAGCTGAAGGTTTTCTCCCATAGTATTGCTTTCAGTGTCACTAAAATGATCTTATTTTATTTGCTGAAGAGGTGATGGAGATTTTTTATCCAGAGAACGGGACCTACTCAGGTTTTACCATTCTCAGATGAAGTGAATCAAATGAAAGATGTTGGACGTAGCGTTACTGAAGGCTTATACACAGGAAACTCAGGAGATAAAAAAAAGTGTACAAATTTCAAGTAACAAACATATCATCAGGAAATAGCTAATAAATAAGGAACAATGATAGAGTACCGAAAAAGACAATCTGACAAGTCAAAGGACAACTGAATAGAAAACAATAGAAAAGATTTTTTACAAAAACACGTGTGGTCCTTTAGGACGGGTTTACACAGAAGGATTTTAAAAATTGTCAGAAGAGCTTTGGACCGCACAGACAGCGGTGCCAAAAAAAAATCACGTATATACCTGCTTTGCTCCTACCATGTGCAGTGTCTGTGGAAAGGCACCACACACGAACCGATGTTACTCACACACACTGTTTGGTCTGAGCTGCAGCGTGCGCAATTGCGCACTGCTGAACCGGGTTTCACCGACAGCAAGTCTGCGCTGCACACACACACACGTCCTAATTGAATTGAAAATAAAAAAAACCAAATAATTTATCCTTTGTGCTAATTTGCCGTGTGATTCAATAAGTATGTTCTTCAATATGCACTTCCAGCGGTCCTGCTGCTCCGCTCCATTTTGAAAAACACACTCTCCTGTAATCTTTGTGGTTATTTCCATATCAATGCGACCGAGACCCGCACACTCAGTACATTTACATGCACATCTAAATCAAGATTTTTGGTCAAATTGGACTAAGGGCGTGCTCCCTGTTGAGAGCAGAGTCCCAGTTTACAGGTAACTCAGAAAATCAAATTATGTAACGAAGTACGTTCAACTTCCCGACGATAGATGGCGACATGCGCCATCTTGTTGTTAGCCTGATAGCGGTTAGCTATCAGGCTAACACGTTAGAGGCTGGTGGGAGTGAAGAAGAACGAGTGAAAGTGTGATATTCACAATCACAATGCATCGCCTCTTCTTAAGTCCAAACATGCACTGATAAGGCCGCTTACGTTTGTCTTAGATGCTTATGCCTCTTATAACACTACTGTTGTTATTGCTGGGTTGCATTTCCGCTTCTCCTAACTTTCCGAGGGGGTACACAGGTGTGGGCAGGGTCGTGGGGGCCGGTTGCAGAGAAGTCTGATTCCAATCGCATTATCTGGGTACCTTATGCTGCATTCAGACCGCATCCGTTGGATACGTCGAGCAATGCATCCAACGGATGAAGTTTGACGTATGTACTTTTTGGCTTCCATAGCCTGCTTCTGAGAAAAAAACAACGCATGGGCGGGGCTTCCTCTTTTCCGTACGTTCTGAACTATGGTGGACCGTATCGAGAGAGTGGCTTGGCTTTATTAGCTAGATAAAGCTAGACAACATTGACATCGGGTGCATCAGCGCTCATTCTTCAGATGCGTTCTGAGTTTGGGGAGTTTAACCATTTGCTCCAGGAGCTGCGTATGGATGAGGTTCGCTTTCAGTGCTACTTCCGTCTCTCCCGCGCCTAATTTTACGACCTCCTCAGCCGCATTGGAGCTTAAATCTCCTACCAGGACATCAACTGCAGGTTCTCTGTTCCTCTTTAGGAGCGCCTGTCCATCTGACTTCGGTAAGTGTTATTTCTGATTTTTTAAATCTGCGTTTGTTGAAAATGTTTTCGCTGGACCCGCGCTTCATTCAAGATATGTGTATAGTGACATAACTACAGTGAGACGCTCTGATTGGTTGCCGCACTGCTTTAACTGCGTTCGGTCCGTCAAAAGCTCAGCTTGCTGAACTTCTGTGATGCATGCGTTGGTACGTTGCGTATGAAATGCAAGCGTCTTTGACAGAGCCAACGTATTCAACGCAACGCAGAGCCCTTGACGGACCTCTGACGTACTCTACCATAGACTTTACATGTAATCTTGCCGCAACTGACGCTGACGTATGGGGCGGTGTGAATGCAGCATTAGTCAAGCTTCAGAAACTCTAGTTGGGCTCAACATTTTAAAAGTCTATTTCCGACTAAGGTAACAATTTGACTTTCTCTTGTGCATGTAAACGTACTGACTGAAACGACACAGTAACAACTATATAGCTGTCATACTCTGCCTGGTTTTTGGTTTGTGTTAAAATGAGAGACATCCTATTTTACAGATATTCACACTGGAGTCAAATGCACATCAAATCTGACATTTCTGCCCATATGAGTTTTTCGGAATAGCACAATTCTGATTTATTTATTTCTTTTTGTGCTAATTCAGAAACATGCTCAATGTTTTAAAAAAACATCTCCAGACTGACCGCTCATGTCGCATTTCATTCAACTGAGCGGCTGGAGCAGGATCTATTGAATATTTTCCTCCTTCTTTCTTCACACTTTTTATTACTCGTCCATATTTTCAGAATATATTCACAAATGCAACACGTTGATGTGTACAACTTTTTTGGAATAAAAGGTTGGACCAGGGGCTCTACTTGCTAAGATATGGAGGTGAAGACTGATCTGAATTTCAATGCCTTTGTGCACTGTTGAGGTTTCAGGAATTAACTGGATGGGA
The DNA here is from genome assembly GCA_028564705.1 of Apricaphanius iberus. NCBI lineage: Eukaryota > Metazoa > Chordata > Actinopteri > Cyprinodontiformes > Aphaniidae > Apricaphanius > Apricaphanius iberus. Next base: position 812,212 of record JAPXFQ010002074.1, read on the forward strand.
AGCAAATCAATAAATGTACATTTTTAGAAAAACGAGGTATATCACAGAAGGGCAAAAAGAGGCCCTTAGGAAAGTGCTAAAATTACAATGCCTCATAACAGTATTTATGGACATTTAACGTTTTCACATTTTCCAATTAATGAAAGCTCTTGGATCTAAAACATTTCCTGTAGCTCCAGATATATTATATTTAGAACCATTGACCCAGTCTCAACTCTTTTGCAGCTTGTTATAAGTTTTTTTCCAGTATTTTTCTTTATCCTCATCCGTCCTTCTGTCAGTGCTCTATCTGCAGTAGGCACCCTCACATCATGCTGCTGCCACCACCATGTTTCATCACAGAGGATGAGTATTTTCAATGACATCTGAAGCCTAATGGTTGCACTTAATTTTATTTACATGTAGCAGTGCAAAACATGGTGAATTTTGAAAATGTATAAGATCAAGGTTTAATAACATTTTCTGACAGTGTCTTAGTTTATTTCCTCTAATGTCAGAAATAACCATCACTTTACGATATTTCTATTGCCAGGTCGCCATTTTTAGTAGGTTTAAACTTTTGTGCATAGCATAATTTAAATACAAACAAAAGTCCTCAATGCTACAGCCACAAATGAGGTTAAATGTTTTGTCATTATAATTGTATGCACCATGGTTTTATGTTGGCATTAATATAAGGCTAGGTTTGAGCCCTACCGGTTCCCCGTCATTACATAGAGACTGTGAAAGACAACGAAAGAGAAAACTGGTGGCAGAAAGGAGAAGGAAATCTTCAACTGAGGGAAGACATAATCGTTTGGAAGATTTTTGAACACAAGCTTAATAATAAATTTAGGCTTTCGATACAGCTATTACTGCCTGCAAAGTGTCTTTGATGTTAATTGAAACCACTGGGCAGCAATCTGCTTTATAGTACTGACAAATAACAGCTTCCTAGGGCTAAGCATTAGAGGTTAGCGAGCAGAGGGGGCACATACTTGCTCCATATGGTCATTCAGTACAAATAAAAATCAAAAACAAGCGTGTCTCCACAAAGGAGGAACAATGCTCAGGATGTTCCTAGTTCTTGGCTGTGATTGAAAAATGCTGTTTAAAATTCTTTGCAGTACCTTCGCTGGAGATCCTGCAGGACAATGCACATTTAGAGAACTATTTGTTCCCTCTCTTTCATGGTGTAGCTATAATGTACTGAAAGCTGTTTCAAAAATGTGGCTCAATTTCATCAGAAAGATATTATTTAGAAAGAGTCTGATGAATTTGGGAAATTCAATAGGTCAAAACTGAGAGTAGAGATGATTGCTGGACTCGGGTTGTCATACACACAAGAAAAATGATCTCTGTCCTCCCAGGAGGAAGTACTTTCCAACTTTTTTTTTCTATTCGTTTTTGTGTTAGACTTTTTATATGCTTGTATCACAAAAGGGGAGTCTTGTCATAGGGTCATCCAGAGCTGATGCAATGTGGATTAACAGAAAACACGTTTCCATTCTGAGCACCAACACATTGGCCAGATCCATTCACAGGACTTTTTGATGATAGCAGAAGTTCAAAGAGCTTCTTCCTCTCGTCTTTCACTCCAGATGAAACCACATTTGAGTACGTACAGGGGTGACCTCGTCATATGCCAGAACCAGCAGGTCATAAATAAGAGGAGAGGTGCCTACTTTTGAGCCTGATTCACTGTTCGACAAATGACAGGCGCTGGTGTAGGAGGTAATTGCCTTGTCTTACTGTAAAGAATCTGCACAAAATGATTGCTCACAGAGCCTCAAATTTGAGCATCAAATAAAAATAATAAAAAAAAGAATGGAAAGAAGTTTCTCCTTCTCAGCGTGCTCCCCATCATTAAGACTTATAGTGAGAACATTGGAATATGAGTTTAACTCATTCCCAGTGGGAACAAGCTGTAACAGTGGATAGCTCAAAACAAATCAAGCCCTGTGAACTTTTATTTTGCTTTTCTGACATCATTAACATAAGATGACATGGATCGAAATTTTTAAGCTGAAGGAAAATAATAGTTTGCTATTTTTTAAAAGAAAAACTATACTAGAAGTGTTGTCCAATTTGATTTAAAATGTTATCTTAACTTGTTAGCCATCTGATCTACACAACTTCCAGCAGACATACAATACTTTTAAAGGCCCAAACTTTGTTTTACTCCCATTTTTCGAAGTTCCAAAAAAGTTCATGCATTGCACACTGTCATTAAAATGTGTGCTGTGCCCATAGTAACCATTTCTAAAAAATCCCAAGCTTCTTATTCCCTTTCCTGTGCTACAGTTTTTTGCCAAAGGTGTTTGCTTTTATAATAACTGACAACATCTAACAGGATAATTTTGTTCTTTTATAGGTTTTATCAATATGTAAAAATCTAATTCTAAATTATCAAATTGTACATTTGATGGAATTCTTGGGATTGCCGGTTATCAAATGACCCTCATGTTCAATTTTCTTTATTTACAAAAGTTTGTCCCGTGAAGTGTGATCTCACTGCGTCAAACCTTTTTCCATTTCGTTTTCAAAGGAGACCCAGCCAACATTTATTCTCATTGCTAACCATTTCCAGAAAAATATCCTGGATGTCGAGCTTACTTTTGTTAAAGTAGTGAACACAGATTTCTCTCCATTTGAAGCAATTTTCAGAAGAATAAAACCTTTTTGAGACCCTCAAAAAGCCTTTTCATGAGTAGGTGCAAAGCAGTAATTTACATCAACATAGAAGTGAATGGCTGAGTTCAGGATGCTCTCTCCTAGGTTCCTTATATAGAGAAAACAATAGCAACAATAGCGCGACGTGGACATCATCTTTGGCCGAACTTTCGCTGCTGCCACCAGCGCCCAGCTGGCCGACACAATCCCCGGTGAAGCTGCGGAGGGGGAATCCATCGCTGGGTCTCCAGGCGGACTCGGACAGACGAACTCCGGCGGAGGTACAACATCTACGGCAGAGGAGGAGTGCTGGATCCAGCAGGGGGCTAAGCCAAAAGCCCCCCTCAGCTCCACTCCGGTGCCCCAGGGTGCGTGGTCGACGGTCGGGCCTGGTCGCAGTGGGGGCGCCCGGAGCGGCTTTCACCGTTCTCCTCCATCCGGCCTTCCTCTGTCGAACCGCTTCGGTGCCCTGGGGGACGACTTCCCTCCTCTGACCGTCCCTCCGACCGCGCCGAAGACCAACAGCTCCGCAGGACCGCCGCCCATCCCCTCCCAGCAGCCAGAGCAGCAGTCAGACTCCGGTATCCACCCACGTCGCGCCAGACCCAGGACTACAGCCGGGACCCGCCGAGGAGTGCTTCACTACACCCCGAATCCACGGAACGAGCCCTCGGCGCCCTCTAAACACCGCTGCAGTCCTGTGGATGCCAAGCTGCCCAACATCCAGCCGGTCCTGAATAACGAGAGGTCTTCTGCCCAGCAGCCAGCACACCATCCACCCAGCACTCTCATCATTGGAGATTCTATTATCCGGCATGTTAGGATGAGAGGAGCTGTCACCCTTTGTTTTCCTGGAGCTACAGTAAAGGATATATCTGAACAGATTCTGGACTCCATCCAACGTTTCCCTACTGTGAGTAAAGTTATAATTCATGCTGGAACCAATGACATCCGTAAACAGCAGTCTGAGCTTTTAAAGGAGGATTTTATTCATCTTTTTAATCTTTTAAAAGACAAGCCCCTATCTGTTTTTATTTCTGGCCCCACTCCCACCATAAACAGAGGAATAAATCGCTTCAGCAGGTTACTCTCTCTCAACACTTGGCTTTCCTCTGTTACCGTGATGCACAACATTGGTTTTATAGACAATTTTAACATTTTCTGGGGTAGGAGTCCATTATTGGGGGCAGATGGACTACATTTAAACAGACAAGGTACCCGCATGCTGGCATTAAGCCTGGCATACCCTCGCCCACCCCTGTCCCCTGCACCGGCTCCTGCTGCTCCTGTCCTCTCTGCCCCATCCACAACATCCTGATGTGCAGCTGGTCCTTGTTCCTATGAACTCAATCCTGATTTTAACAGTAACTCACATATCGGACTTGGACCTTACCCTACTTCATTCATACCTGTTATTGTCAGCAGAAAGCGAAGAAATAATCATAAACTAAGAAAATGCAACCCAAATAATCTTAAACAGTTACTAAAAATCCCACCTACAGTCAGTCATACAGTCACTCCATCACCAACCACTATTAATATGGCTCTTTTAAATGTTCGCTCTCTGCTGAATAAAACTTTTATAATAAATTACTTGATTTTAGATAATAACCTTCAGTGTTTATTTTTAACAGAGACATGGCTGAGTGCAGATGCCCCTGCTGTTCTCACAGAGGCCTCTCCACCTAATTATAACTTTTCTTATTCAACGAGGAGTAGCCAGAGGGGAGGCGGAACTGCTTTTATTAGTTCATCAACTCTTTCCGCCAAACCTGTTTTATTTAATAATTTTACCACGTTTGCATACACTGCCTCTGTTTTTAGCACTCCTCAGATTTTATGTGTCACAGTTTATAGGCCTCCGAAAAGGAATGCACTTTTTATTCCAGAATTTTCAGAGTTTTTATCAATTTTACACAACTCTTATGAGAAGATAATTTTAGCTGGTGATTTTAATCTACATATAGATAACCTTTTAGACCCTTTATCAACAGATTTTTTAAATATTTTAAATTATATGGATTTTAGCCAACATGTCATGCAGCCGACTCACAACAGAGGACACAACCTGGACCTGGTCATCACGTATGGCCTGTCCACCAGTGTGTCCTCTGTTGTTGACTTGGCTGTCTCTGACCACTACTGTGTGTTTTTTAATATCACCAGTTTTATCCAATCAGAGACCTCTGTGAGAACTGTCAGGAAGCGTCATCTAACCCCTGAAGTGGCTGCAGGTTTTCTTGAAGTTTTTAAAAAGTTCCCTCCTGTACCTTTACCTGCCCCTGTGATTTTATCGTTAATGATTTTAACAGTAGGCTTAAATCTGCTCTCAACCTGCTGGCTCCAATTAAAGTTATAAACCCTCATTCAAAACGTACAGTACCGTGGAGAAATGCAGGTATTAGAAAATTAAAGAGGAGCTGCAGGGTGGCAGAAAGGAAATGGAGGAAAAATAAAATCACAATAAATCATCAGATATACATAGAACATCTCAGATTATATAATAACGCTTTAAGAAATTCCAGAAATACATACTTTTCCAGAATCATCTCAGAACATAAAAATAATCCCAGAATTCTGTTTTCCACCATTGACAACATTTTACATCATAATTCTAATACTTTTCAGAAAACCCCCTCAAACAGTCTCTGTGAGGAGTATGCAGACCACTTCAGAGGGAAGGTAGACACCATCAGATGTAATATTTTATCCTCTCAAACAAACATGGTTTTAGACAAATCAGAGTGTCTGCCTTAACCAGAGGAAACATTGGACAGTTTTGTCCTGGTAGAAGCTGGGACCCTTGATAAAGTTTTCTCCTCAGTGAGGCCCACCACAAGCGCTTTGGACCCGATTCCCACCAGGTTTTTTAAGCAATTTTATGGTTCTTTTAAAGATGAGATTTTAAACTTTATGAATTGCTCTCTTCAGACGGGGGTTTTTCCTGCTGCCTTTAAAGCGGCGGTAGTGAGGCCCCTGCTGAAGAAGAGCAATTTAGATTTTAATGATTTAAACAACTACCGACCAGTATCTAACTTACCATTTTTAAACAACGTTTTAGAAAAACTTGTTTTTATTGAACTTAATGATTTTATTAACGCTCATAATGTCCTAGAGAAATTTCAGTCTGGTTTTAGGATGAACCACAGCACAGAGACGGCGCTTTTAAAGATTTTAAATGATTTTAGATTAAACTATGATGCTAAAAAGGTGACAGTGTTGGTTCTTCTGGATCTAAGCGCTGCCTTTGATACAGTAGAACACACTATTCTTTTAACTCGTTTAAAACAGATCGGCCTCTCTGGTGCTGTTCACAACTGGTTCACATCCTACCTCACAGACAGGACTTTTACGGTAAGTTTAGATACCTGTTCCTCTAAGGTCCATAAGATCACTTGTGGTGTTCCCCAGGGTTCAGTTTTAGCCCAGTGCTTTTTAACCTGTATATGCTCCCTCTTGGCAGTGTTATCAGGAGACATGGAGTTAACTTTCACAGTTATGCTGATGATACACAGTTGTACATCTCCATGTCTCCTGATGACACACGGCCAATGGATGCACTTTTTAACTGAATTTTAGGCATTAAATCCTGGATGGCAGAAAACTTTCTCCAGCTCAACCAGGACAAAACTGAGGTTTTAGTTATCGGTCCTGAGGCTCAGAGAGAAAAACTTTTACCAAAACTACAATCATTGTCTTTTAATTCTTCTTTACAAGTGAAGAACCTGGGTGTGATTTTTGACTCTGAGCTGACTTTTATCCCTCACATTATAAACATCACCAAAATAGGTTTTTATCACCTAAAGAACATCGCCAGAGTCCGCCCCATTCTCTCTCGGGCCAATACGGAGACGCTAATGCATGCTTTTATCACCAGTAGAATTGATTATTGTAATGCCCTGCTTTCTGGTCTTCCCAAAAAGACTACCTCAGGTTTACAGCTTTTACAGAATTCAGCAGCTCGTGTCCTGATGAAGACTAGGAGGCGGGAGCACATTACACTGGTCTTAGAATCACTGCATTGGCTCCCCGTATGTTTTAGGATCGATTTTAAGGTTCTTTTAATGGTTTTTAAGTGTCTTAATGGTCTTGGGCCTTCGTATCTGTCAGAAATGCTTTTACCGTATGAACCCTCGCGGTCTCTGCGCTCCTCTGGCAGTCTCCTTGTCATCCCCAAAGTCAGGACACGGACTCATGGTGAGGCGTCTTTCCATTATTATGGCCCTCACCTCTGGAACAGGCTGCCAGAGGACCTCAGGGCCGCAGAGAACGTTAATGTTTTTAAGAGCAGGCTCAAGACTCACCTTTTTAGCTTAGCCTTTAACCAATTATTATTTATTAATATATTTTTAATCGCTCAGCATGTTTTACCTGATTTAATTTTTAGTTCAGCTTTTAACTGTTTATTTATTAATCTGCTTTGCATTTTTATTATTTGTTTTACACTTATTGTTTTATACTTTATATACTTTATATTTTATAAACTTTATATTTTAATGTATTTTAATCTTTCTTGCCAGTGTTTCCTCTCTTGGGGGCCCCCTGCATCGGGGGCGGTGGTCGGCTGTGGCTGCCTGGGTGCCCCCCAGGTAGCGCTTGGGTGGAGGTGGGGGTACCAGCCCTCCCTCCTCTGGGCGCCCTGGGTCGGAGCCTTGGCTGCTGCTGTTGATCTGCTGCTGCTGATGCAGATGGCTCCCATGATGGCATTTTCTGGCTCATCTGTACTCAGCCCGCTTTTTGTAGCTTCTAAATGTGTGTGTGAGTGAGTATGGCTGATGGGTTGGGTTGGGAGGGGGTTGTATTTGCACTGATGATTTTATTTTTGAAGGGGGGGGGGGTTGTGGGGTATTTTAAATCTGTAAAGCACTTTGAGTAACTTTCTTTGTTTGAAAAGCGCTTTATAAATAAAGTTTGATTTGATTTGATTTGATTTGATTTAGCAGCTAAGAACTGAACCATGCGAAAAACCATTTTAAACTTGCAATAAGTCTGAAGTTAGAACTATGTTCCTGAATTGCCTAGACTATACATATGGGTTGATTTGTAAACAAGCCAACTGCTTCTTCAGAAAAAATTGAATGATCAACAGTAATAAATGCTTTGGAGAAATTCAAATAAATGGAAACACAACAACACCTGTCATCATCAACGGCTTTAGTTACGTCAATGTCCTTCATTCCTATAGTTAGAAAAACTTGAAAAAAGTAATAAAAGGGTGATGTACTGGCCCAGTTATGACTTTCATTTTAGAAAGCCAAACTCTCAACTCATTCATCTGGGGGGGGCTGTCCGGCATTGGCTGGGCCCCTGATCTTGGCGCCCTGCGTGGGGCGGGATCTGGACCCAGGAGCTGGAAGATCTGGATGTCCAGGTGCTGGCTGGGCGCGGCCTGGGGAGGGCGTACATCCGCTGTGGCTCTTGCTGTGGCTCCCTGGCGTGTGGGTGTGTGGGGGCGGGCCGGGTTGTTGGCGGTGGGTATTGGTCCGGGGTGGCGCGGTGTGTGTTGTCCGTCGGTTGGCTGCGGATCCCCTGTGCCTGCGGCGGCGGCAGGGGGCCCTTGTCGGCTGGTCCCTGGTTGGGGCCCCGCTGGGGGGCGGGGTGCCCATGATCCCCGTGGCCTCTGGGTCCTGATCCGGGCCCGCCCTGGCGTAGCCGGTTTCCGGCGGAGCCCGTGGGCTCGTCACTGCGATCTCTCGGGCCCCAGCATTGCGGCTGGTGGGTGTTCCCCTGGGGTTTCCATCTGTTCCTCTCTTGGTGGGTGATCGACCCTGAGCTGATCCGCCTGTGGCCTCTGTACTCTGTGGGACCCTGGATGCATACATCTCTTGCCTCCTTCATGTCTGTGTCGATTCCTGTAGGACGGATTGACTGTTCCTTACACCAGCTATCAATCACTTGCGTGGGGAAACCTTATTCCGACCTGCATGCTCGCACACACATAGGTGTGGGGACATTGGTGTGGACGGGCATATCTTAAGCTGAGGTTATCATCATTAGTTAGTTGTTCACAGGAGCTTACCAGAAACATTTGTATTATGTTCATTAATCCATGCTTGTGTGTAGTGAATGTGTAATTCTTAGTTTATTCTACTAGATCCGAACTATTGGTTTGGTTCTGTACAGTTTGTTGTTTTTGTTTTGTATTACTGTTTCTCTGCCGTCCGGCAGAGGCGGAGGACTGGGATGTTTTCTTGTGTTCTTTGTTTGCCTCCCTGTTTTGTGTCGTCGGTTCGCGCCTCTGCTGGTCCGGTTTCTTTTCTTCACCTTCTTCTTTTCTCCCTTCTTGTCTCGGTTTAGTGTCCATGACGTCAGGAAATTGAACCCACAGTAATCACTAATAAAGATTTTTCATACATATACATCAAGCGAAGCTGTAATACTCTGCTTGGGAAAGTAAAACTGTTGGGCTTGTACTTGGTACTCAGACACCAATTCTGAGTAGCATACTGCTAGACAGGACACGTTAAAAAAGAAAAAAAGAAAAAAAAAAGAAAAAAAAAGAAAGCCAAACTCTAAAGTGTATTGTATCTTTTGGATTTAACCATTTTAGGTCAAATAACATCAGACGTGTTATAAAGACTCAAATTTGAAAAATAAAATAAACAACTTTTAATTCTTAAGCCAATCAATGACTATTTGTATCCTAGTTGAGTTTTCAGAACAAAACGAAACCTAGAAAAAAATGTATTTCCTAAAATACAGTAAAGTAATATCTAGTCCATTAAAGTTGCTTTGTCATTTTTTTAAAGAGTTTTTTATAAAGATAAGGGCTGCACAAACAAATCAGATTTCAAACATTTCAAAAGGTTCCTCATAATTCAGATTACAACAAAAATACTTATTGTATTTGATTTTTTTGCTGGTGATCAAACCAACAAAATTATTCTTCTGCCATAGCGACAGGGACGAGAATGAAGAAACGTGAATCCAGGGTTTCAGCAGAACAACATATGCAGACTGCATTCTAGTTCAAATCTGCCACATTATTTTCTTTCAAAGAGCAGCAGATATTTCAAAGAAAGCCAAAAGTGTTAATAGTAACCACAAACATGACTGACAATTGGAATATGTGAATCACGCTTAGATACATGAAAGAAACATATGCCGTGTAATGACAAATTATGGTTAGATGTAGCCAGATTCTTACTTAATAAAGATTATGAAAAGAAATTATTTTCAACACAAACTCTGTCCCTATTTTTCCATGCATATGGAACTAGTTTTCATAAAAAGTATTCAAAGGATATTTTTCAAACCTATTCTCCTCTTTGAGGAGAAGGACAGATGGGAGGAAATGTAGGTTATAAATAGGAATCAAAAGAACCATCATCTTTTAATAACTAAGGATGCCAGACACACTCACATATTTCATAGTGGGTGAGCTTTTAAGCACTTTGCAAGACAGGTAAATGAAATATGTGTGTTAAACCACTTTGGCGTGCTCACTTGGGTCAGCTCTACCATAAAAGAAAAGATATTACAAAGGGAACTAATGAAGACACTGATCAAAGCATGTAGTGGTAATATGTTACAGGTGGTTCAGACCCCTGCAATCCACCCCTGTGCCGCCCTCCCACAGCCAACTACAGACCATCCGTGAAACCAGAATGTATTTCACATGTGCTTTGATAGGAACAATGGACAAAACATATTTCAGTACTGTTCGATCCACGTTACGAGGAATCTGGCTCAGCTCATGGGAGGGCATTCGCAGGTGATAGAAAAAGGCAGCAACACTGCTGCCGCGTGTTTATGGTGCACATTCATGATCTGTGGTGAGTTGAAAAGGACTGACATAGCTGTAACCAGCACTAGCAAAAAAAACCAACAAAAAAAACAGCACCTGGATTTGAGATGAATGCAAGAGTTGAAAGAAGGTTGGCAAGACTTAGGCTGGAGTGCGTTCAAAGCACGATTGCTATTTTTACACATGGCTTAAGATGAAAGTAGAACTGCTTTTGATTTTAAAAAGTGGCAAACATATGAGTGTTCTGGGTAAAAAAAATATTTCAGAACCCCTTTGGTAAGATAATAATAATAATAATAATAATAATAATAATAATAATAATAATAATAATAAATTATTATTATAGTCAAGAACAAAGAGAAGACCTGCATCATGATTGACATGGCTATTCCATCTGAAATAAATTTCCCCATCAAGGAACTTGAGAAACTATCAAAATACAAAGACCTGGGAATAGAAATTACAAGAATTTTGTGGCTGAAGATGACAGCAATACCTGCTGTAGTTGGTGCACTTGGCCTTATCAAGAAGGGACTGGAAAAAAAAGAACAAAACAAATTTCTGGAAATCCAACTATCAAAGAAATCCAGAAGATTGTCCTCCTTGGAAGTGCACACACCATCAGAAGGATGCTTTCCATAACTTAAACCTGAAATAACCCTAGAATCATGGTTTGATTCCGGCATTTCAGTGAAATCACGCATGTAAAATAAAAATAATAATAAAAATAACAATAATAATGACGATGATGATGATGATGAAGAAGTTTGGAGCTTCCCTTTTTGTAGAAAAACCATAAACATATTCAAATAATTCAACATTAACGTAAAATTGAAGAAAAGGTAAGCATGTAGACAGTAACTACAATTATGCCAATTGAATCTATAAATCTATGCCTTCAAAAATGGAGGAAAGATGTATGGCTCAGTTCAGTCACATGCTGATGACAAAACAAAAAAATACATTAACAGCCAAATAAATAAATGAATTATTGTAAAATATATATATATATATATATATATATATATATATATATATATATATATATATATATATATTATCCCCCTCCCCCACCACCTTTTCTTCACTCTCTCTCTCATTGGTGTACAACTTACTCTTATAAGTGGGATCATACAGCAGCACAATATTTATTTAATCATAGTTATTATTCTATGATTAATAATTTAATCTTTAAATGATTTAACTTTTTTTAACCTTAGAGCAGTGTTTCTCAACCTTTTTTAACTCAACGCCCACCTAAGTCATGCTGAAATCCAATACTGCCTAACAAGGTCCCATGCAGAGAAAGTTTTCTGATACACAAAAAAGAAGTTATCAGTGAATTAATACAGTGTTACGCATCATTAATACCTAATAATGTAAGGCTTATGGTAGGGCTTTTAGGTATTAATTATGAGTAGCACTGTATTTTAGCAAATATTTAACCGTTTCTGTACTAGAGCCGCTTTGCATAGAGCGCGTTGACGCTACTTCCGCTGCGAGCGCTCTTTCACTTTCGGGATTTGTAGTTCTCACAGCTGCACTTTGACAGTCCCCGTTAAGAAATATTGACCAGAACGCGCTTTCCGCCGCGGTTCGTTGCTGGTTGACTTGCAAATAAACTGAATCATCTTCTTTCTTCTGTGAACAGCGCGTCAGACCGAACAAATGTCGAAAGTGATTTTTTTCGTGCACTACAATGACCAACATCGCCCCTCATGAAAGCGAGGCAGTGTAAACACAACTCCAGGAACATGAAAAGATCGGGTGACAGTGAGGGGGAGAAGAGAAGAAAGGTATTGATAGCGTTTTTCCTCCGTTCGGTCTGGCGTATTTGTAAGCCCTGTCGCTGGTCGAATATCTAATGCTCCGTACGCGGTACTGCTGGCTGCATTCTGGAGGCTAGAAGGCTGCGAATGTCAGCGCATACCTCACCTTGCCTGTTTCCTTTATTGTGTTTTTTCCATTTTCCCCCTCTCAGTCTGCCACAGTGAAGAATTACAGTCACATTGAAAGGTTTTATCAAGCATCAACTGCTGATGGTTAGCTTTAGGTTGAAGGAGAAGGTCTTGCCTGCACTCCATATTCATTAGGAATACGACATGATGCGAATTAAAACAACACGCATATATATATATAAGCTCTTATATGCATGTTACATTTAAATGTGGCACTATGAATGGGATTGAGGAAGAAAAGCTACTGAGTGTTTAGCAGCAACAGAGCAACTTGTGCAACAGTTAAAGTGAGAGGTGAAGCTAGTAGTATTTGGGATTTTGGTCAGTTTTCAGGGCAGCAGTTGCTCCAGCTGCTTTTGACTTTACTGCTACATTACATACATTTGCTTGAGAGGCATTGTGATAGTGCAAGAGAAACTAGTTAATTCCCAAATTATAAATTATGACCTTACCTGTTATATGCCGTAAGCGTATTAGCTCAGTATTCAAAACAGTTAGATGCCAATACCAATAATTCTATCTGAAAGACCATTTATAAAACTTTCATTTTAAATGATACCAAGATCACATGTTTTTTTAGGCCACAAAGTAAGACAGCTGTTGTGTTTTAAACAATAGTAGTTCTGGGTTAGCTTCTGTTCTTCACCTGACGTCGATGATTGAAGAATAATTTATTGTTTAAACTGTTTGCATAAGTTGCATCCAGATGACTAAAATAAGTCATTTTCAGCCATTATTTTTGAATATGTTTAGTACGGACGCACAGATTGTCTTTTTTTGTTTCCGATACAAATATCTGAGGTTCATAATCTGCCTATACCGATCTGATACTGATCCAAACAGTACTGAATTTCATTAACTGTATGGCATGAAGAAAAGGCACTAGGGATGCAACGATACCACTTTTTTCAAACCGATACGATACCAATACTTCGATCTGAGTACTTGCTGATATTGAGTACTGTCAAAATAACCTGAGATCACCTCATTATCCCATACTGGAAATTGGATTTAACAAGAAAAGAGGAGCAAGCTTTGAAAAAGTAAGACCCGCATATTTGTTTTTATCTAGATATTTTGGAGCATGGCTATGTCATTAAACTAGTTTAGAAACAGTTGTTCTGAAAATAAGTTCTAAATTTTAAGGTTAAATTGTAGACTAACCCCTGATTAGGCTTTTCAAATTCAAACTTTAAATTGATCATAGAACCAGTACCAATGCAGATGCTTCTACCACACACAAAAATGCAATAAATTGGAAGACAAGTTTTGTTTTCTTCTCTGCTTGTTAAAACAATTGATGGTGAGTTTGAAAAATAAAAGATAAAAAATGACAGCAAAAGTAACATTTCAAGTGAAAAGTAAAAATGTTCAGTGAAATTATTACAATTTCCACATTATAAGTATCTGTTCATGGTATCGGTTAACATCAACCGATAAAAATACAGTACATGAGAACAGTATCGACCCTGATACCAGTCTCAGTATCGGTGCATCCCTAATGTTTGGTTATATTGAATGAAAAAACCCCCCCAAAAAACCAAATTATATTCTAGGTTTGTTTACATTTATATTATTAATTCTCAAAAGCGATAACTGTCAGTAATAAGTATAAAGCTGTTTCTGAGGGAGTGGCACAGCTTTTGGCCTACTCAGTAATCAGGTGAATGGAAGGCACACGGAAGGCACAGACTTCCCGCTTGAAAAAGCTAGCCTCCTTTTTATGAGATGAAAGTACCACATTGACTGAAATTTTCTGTTGCTGTACACTGCTGGAGAGCAGACCGAGCAGTGCTAATACCTTGATACCGTAAACCTGTGGTGTATTTACTCAAGGTTATCTTACCTTGCGTCCTTCTGGTCCATGTTTCCTAGTAGTATTTAGGACTTCTACACTGTAAACCCAGATTTTGTGTCTAGTCAAACTTCTGAGTGATCACTACTTAGACTGTTAGATTTTGTAAAAACCTGCTGTCATTACTAATCAAGTTTAGTAGAGATAACTTGGTATGTTTAGTTTTATAAGAGAGGGGAGGGGCCGCTGCGTGACCTGCAGTGTGCGAGGTGCATTGTGGGTATCCATGTTTTTGGTTCTTTTGTTCTATTTGGGGCATTTTGATGCAGTTTTATTGTGAGGTTTGTGTTGGTTGTTGTTATTGCTTAGTTCAGTGTTGCAAATGTGACCTTTATTTGTTGGTGTCATGGTTGGCACTGTGAGTGAAGACGTCATTCAAAGGGAATAAGATCACTGTGATAAGTATTTAGGCTATATTTCTATGTTTGAGTTTCATTGCTGATGCCAATCTTCTCACCGGTGATATCTGTCAGACATTACATGGTCTATAAGTCAGTTGAACAACTTTTGACAGTTGTTGCTATCACATTAAGAACTTTGTCACTCGGTCAACTGTTTGAATCCTGCCAGGAAGGCTTTTTGTTCAATTTAAAATTAAAGATGAGCAACTCAACAAACTTTGTTTTAGCTTGCGCAAAATTTTAACATTCGGAATTAGTTATGATCAACATGTTTATTTTTGGCTAATGTAAAAACGTAACATTCCACGTTAGTTATACTCAACATATTTAGTTTTAGCTTGTGTAAAGACTAAAGTGGTATAAGGCACCGGGTTTCCTCGCGATTTGCGAGTAAAGTCAACTAATCTGGGTTAAGAGTGTATGGATTTTATTGCTGTGGGCATATACTCCTGTTGCTTTGTGATTGTTAGGACCTGATATGAGCCTTTATGAGATTCTCATCATTTGATGAACTTGAGTGAAAATAGCACATTTTTACTGCATCATGGAGTTTACACAAAAGGTTTACTGAAAAACATCTAACATGATGTCATTGCCTTAACGTTAAAGAGGAAGGAATTTGTTTTTTATTCCACTTCTGAAGATCATACATGTTACAATACTGTTATCTGTACCATAAATGTATTGTTATTTTGATTCAGTTTGGTTGACTAAAGTCAGAATAAAAAGACGCTCTCCATATTGTACAGTTTATAATAGATTAAGTGTAAGGCAAAGGAATAGTTTAGTAGTCTTTTTTTCAGCCTGCTGGCCTGAAGTGTGGCTTTTACTAAGTTTACTAGTAAACTCTGGTCTGGTTATTCTGTACTTTCTATGGCATCTCATTATAAGTACTATGAAGTGCATACCATGATGCTGTTAATCAGCAATGCCCTACCATTCTGGACTGTTGCACTTTTAGTCCAGCCTGTTATTGTTTGTCCATCTGTTTCTCCGCCTGTCCTCCAACTTGGTGACTCTCTGCTGAGGCACATGTGTTTGGATCATGTTAGACAGCAGTGAAACTATGTAAGACGTGGTTCCTCCTGTTTATGAAAGCAGCCATGGCGGCCAGATGAGCGGCTCAGAGAAGGAACTCGTTCCAGCTGGCCCTCCAGGCAGTCGGGCAGCACAGACCTAATGGCTTAGTTTCCTTTCTCTTTAGATAAATAAAAGATTGAGCAAGGGCCAATGCAACTGCAAAATAACTTTATCACTGTAAAAGCAGTCAAAGAAAGAACTGCATGCAGCTTTAAACAGGTTTCATTGTTGTTTTAGAATGAGACAGTTAGGGGCAACTTTAGATGTTATCTGGTCTCTGTTAATTTATCTTTATCTATTAGCTGGCACTCATCAGGAATTTTATTCCAGATTTGTGTGGCATAGAAGCTGAAAGCTGCTTCTTCATGTTTGGTTCTAATTCTAGCGATGTTTAGTAAACTAGAGTTGGTGGACCTGAGTGGTCTGCTGGGTTGGTAAAGTGACAGCAGGTCTTCAACTTACTTTGGTGCTAAACCATTCAATGATTTATAAACTAGTATGAGTATTTTGAAGACTATTCTCTGAGCTACAGGTAACCAGTGCAAGGACCTTAGAACTGGGTTGATGTGCTTTACTTTCTGGGTTCTAGTGAGGATGCGAGCAGCAGCGTTCTGGATCAGCTGCAGCTGTCTGAGTGACTTTTTAGGTAGACCTGTGAGGACACTGTTGCATTAATCAATCCCACAAAGGTCCAAGGTCCTTTTTTGACATTATTCCTTTATTTCTAGAAATGTTTTTCAGGTGATAGAAGGCTGACCTTTTAATTGCCTTTATGTGACCGTGGAGATTCATGTCTCAGTCCGTTATTACACCTAGATTACGGGCCTGATCAGTAGTTTCTAGCTGTATTAACTGAAGCTGTGTGCTGACTCTTGATCAATCCTCTTTAGGTCCAAAAATAACTACTTCAGTTTTGTTTCTGTTCAGCAGGATAAAGTTATGGGACATCCAGCTATTGATTTGCTTGATGCATTTATTTAGTGCTCGGATCGGTATATAGCCACCTGACGACATATTATTGTACAGTTGAGTATCATCTGCATCGTTATGGTAATTAATCTTATTAGTTATTATAATCTGGGTTAGTTGGAGCATGTAGATATAAACTAGAAGAGACCCCAGGATGGAGCCTTGGGGAACCCCACATGTGATTTATTTTCGTTTGGATGAAAAGATTCCTACGGAAAAAAAGAAATCACTGTTCATCAGGAAGGACTCAAACCAGTCAAGTACTGTAGCAGGGAGTCCGGCCCAGCTCTCCAGTCGTTCCAATAGTATTTCAAGATCAACCATGCTTCATCATAGGGATGGTGTTTAGTAGGATGCATCCTGTTACCTTTTCTCCTCTCTTTTGTATGTTAGCTAAAGAGTTACACCTTCTTCCAAATATTTGCTGTTGGGCTTCATGTGGATACTCTAGATAGGACTGTGAATTGCTAAACATAAAATATATTTACATTTTTATTTTAAATTGACAAAATGTAAACATAAATGCAAGGAGGCTAAATACTTTAGAATTTTTTTATGAACAAATTCATTTGGAGTCTTTTTTTACATCAAACTTGTATGGTTTTCAATGTTATTAACTATTATTTGGAAAAAACTTATTAGAAATATATGATGGTTCTTTCTGTCACATAATTACAAATTTAATAGCAATTGCAATCTTTACTAAAAAACAAACACAAATCTATGGAAATCTGAATATGAATTTAATTTGATCCAGCCAAAACCCACCCCAGTGCAGTGTCTGACATATTTTTTTCACTTTAAATCTTCTGATGCTCATTTCCAAGAACAGTAGGATATTCATCTGCCGCAGTGTTCATGAAACATCTGCGTGTCCATAAGTACATAATTGTTCCAACGCTGCCACGGTGTCACTAGAACCCCCCCAGTTTTGCACGTAGATCAATTTTCAGGTCACATAGACACCAGCAATGAAATATAAAAAAAAAATAATTCAGTCCTGTCACTGGTTTATCCATTTAATATTTTTGATCCAACGCTCAATTATTTTTGTATCCAATGAAAAATAAAACAAAAACAAAGATTGAAAAAAGTTTGTGCCAGATGTGAGGGGCATAGAAACTAAAAGCTGCTTCTCCATGCTTGGTTCTGGTTCTAGAGATGATCAGTAAACTAGAGCTGGAGGACCTGAGTGATCTGGGTGGTTTGTACTGGATGATCCTCCTGCAAACATGTTAGGTAGTTAATGGAGACTAAAGTGACCAAAGCCCACTGAGAAGTGGATCAGCTGTGGTAACTGTAGAGTTTGGTTTCACGAGACTTTGAAAAAGAAAATGGCATTTGTGAAGATGGTGGTCTTCTGAAAATAGAACATAGAAAGTAGAACAAATAGACCATTCATTGTTATGAAAAAAGTTCCAATAATTTAGTCTGTTTTTTTTTATGTCAGTGTTGGTATTCATGGGTTATTAGATCGACACTTGAATTTGTTCTGCTTTTTTTAAAAATTAGTTCAAATGAAAGTTTATTCATTTGTGGTTGGATTGTTTAAAAAAAAATCAGAAATGACTGGTTTTCTTTGGATTTTAAATGGCACATTTTAGCTGATAAGTTGCTCACTTTAGCTCAAGGGATGGCCCACTTTACCTGAACTCTGCTCAGATAAAAAAGTACAACTACTGATGTTTGAATATCTATAGGTGCTGAAAAAAAACTATAATTTATTAAATCAAGTCAAAATATACATTTTGAAAACAATCCATATTAACAACAGAAACACAATTCAGCCTCAGTCTGTGCAGTGATTTACCAAAAATGCCCCAATTAGTTAATCTCACCCTATATATATTTTTTTTCTTCTTTGATACATATATTTCTTGGATGTCATGTCGTCCAAATGATGTGCAGTCCTGGTTTTCATATCTCTGACCTGAAAGAGGAAATATTTCCTTTACGTTACCACTGCAGGCCCTACTCCACCCCCCACGGGCGTAACATTCCATTTGCCTTGTAAATGCCTTTAAAACATTTCATTATGCTCGATCAGTTTTGTCATCACTGGATGGGTTTCCACTTATGCCTCAGCAAGTGAGAAAACAGCTCTGACCCTGTCCTTTAACCCGATGTTCTTTGATGGTAACGCACCGTTTCAGTGTTCTTTGATGCAAACTCGCCATTTGTACAGTGATGACAAGTATGAAGTGTTGGGTCGAAACAGGAAATGTGTGTGTGTGTGCAGCCTGCTAAGTAATGATCACACGGGGTCACCAGATGTTGTGAGGTCCCGGGCTCAGCCCCAGCCATTGCTTAGATCAGCCTCATTGGTTTGCTCTGGTTGTGGCACCTTGTGCAAGCTGTTTAGGGTATTTAATTTCTAAACACTCATTAAAATGCTTTGTGTTTCCCTTGGTGGGCCTGTTAAATTAACAGCTACTGAGGTAAAAGCTGATTATGTAGCCACACATCCAGACATGGTTAATCAATTCTCCCCTACAAAATGTTAGCTGATGAATTAGTGTAAAGAAAACGATTTATGGCAACTAATGCCAATGTCCTGTCATGTCAAGGCTGATGTTTTAGCAAGAGGTGTCAGATTTAGCACATTCAGCAGCTTCACACTCTACCAGCCATCTTTTTTCCCCTCAAAACCAACACTGCTTGCTGCCTTGTCTATTAATGAGCCAGTAATGGAGAAATAGTGTAAGGTACTGACATAAAACATGGGTATGTGTACCTGAGGCTGGGTAGCACACAAGCTCCTATGGAGCTAGATTTACACCTAGGCACTGTGTAGAATGGTGATGGCGGAACACTTGGCATGGGGGCTCTCAGAGCTTCATCAGACCCCTGCTGGTGGGACTGTATTAAAGCCAGTGCTTAGAAAAATACGGCTGTGCCAGATAATGATACTATTACACTAATGGAGTTGGCAAATGAAGGAGAACCCAGATGCCCTGCTTTATTACCAGAGGGGGTCATTTCCTCGCTGCATTCCTAATGGCCTGAGCACACAGTATTGATCAGGCTATCACGCCGCTAATCCTCTACAGAATTACTTATCGCTGCCTAGGTGTCGAACCGCCACATGCCCTGTGCTGGCCTAGTCGCAGGGCGACTGCTATTCGTCCAGTCGGGACACACTGGGCCACTCACCCAGTCATGATTTAGGGCCAAGGAGGGATGGCGCCTGGGAGGTCTTCGACTATAGGCTGGTTAGTTTTATAAAAAATGAAGGGAGGTAAATGAAACTAACAGCTTTCATTTAATTAAGGAGCAGGCAGCGATGCAGTTCCCTTCTCTTTATGACCTTGCTGGCCACTGCAGAGGAGATGAGGCTGCGTGGTTGGGTGTTGTTTTCCTGTGTTTTCCTGTAAATAAGAACAGGCGACTCTTTTGCCATTATCAGCAGCAGAAAACGATGATCACCAAGGTTCGTTTGATGTCCAGCTGCTCCTCTGTGCTTTCTCTAGATACAATCACCTCTCTGCTCATTATTTGATTACGCCATAAAACCAAGGAAAATATTTGCCAAATTATTCATGGTATGCATCATTTTAACGTGACCATATGTTCTGAGATGGTCGTTAGTAAAAATGAATTGAGGGGTCAGGACTCTTTGCCCAGGGCTTGTGACTTGCCACATTATTGGTCCTTTTACTGGGCCTCTGTGTGCATTATCATCCCCAGGACACTGAAAGTGTGGCATCCCTGCACATACACACCCCTTTATTCACCTCTGGCCTTGGCTAATCAAAGAATTCACCTTAAGGGGTGCATTTGCACTGTTAGTTAGCATTAGTCCTGTAGCCATAAAGAAGTATTTATACATTTCCATCTGAAACAACCTGTCCTGGCTAGGGAAACGAGCTATTGATCCTGATATTTAGTCATTACTTTCTGTGTATGCCATCAATATTGTACAAACATCCATCCATGTGTCCATGTGAGAGTTGACCCCAACCCTGGCCTCCATTTTTGCTCCCATTGGAGCTCAATGATATACTATTATGAAAAGTAAAATCAATGAATGAATATGAAATTTTGGTGTGTAATATAGTGCTGGCCCAAGGCCCCAGGTCTTTCTATCGATCGGCCGTGTGAGCGTTAGAAGGGGCTGATTAGTCTGCCGCTGAGCTTTTCATCTACATGTCTTTACCTTGTCTTGGTTGTTTGATCTGTGCTCATATATCTGGATTGACATTTTTACACATCAGTTTGGGTAGTCAAACCTTTCTTGAAATGAAATCAGTCATTCAGATGTTAAAATTCCCGAAAGCTCTTCAATACTTCTGATGCCATTAAGCTAATGGGATAAGAGATGCCTTTACCCTAAAACATATGGACACTAAACCCTAAAATTGTTACTTTTTATAAAATGTAGGCAACTTGGTAGTTTCGACCTTGAAGTTGATGTAATAGGAGCTGAAAAAGTGGACAGTCCTAACAGTTTGAGTGAACTAGATGTGATAAGATTACGATAAAAAGTACATTGAATGGTTTAAGGAAAGGCAAGGCAATTTTATTTATATAGCACACTTTCAACTCAAGGCAAGTCAAGGTGCTTTACATGATTCAGTGGTAATTTAATCAAATGCATGATAAAAATATAAAAATTAAAACAGATTGAAGCATAAAAAATAAAATGTATGTGAGAATATGAAATTTAAAAAAAAAAACATAAGAATCCATCAATAAAAAGAGAAAGTGTAAGAACAAATTTATGCAAAAGAATATAGATTAAAAACAGAAAAAACACAATCAGTTAAAAAATGAGAATAAAAATCAAACCATGAGAAGAGTGATCAAAAAACGCAATTTATGACTCAAATGCAGCACTGAATAGTAGAGTTTTAATCTTTGATTTAAAGGAGCCTAACAATTCAGCATTTTTGCATTATTCTGGAAGCTTGCTCCAGATTAGTGGCGCATAGAAGCTTAAAGCTGCTTCTCCATGTTTGGTTCTAATTCTAGGAATATGTACTAAGCAAGAGTTGGACCTGAGTGGTCTGCTGGGTTGGTATAGTGACAGCAGATCTCCAACATACTTTGGTGCTAAACCGTTCATGGTTTATTAACTAGTAGGAGTATTTTAAAGTCTATTCTCTGAATTACAGGGAGCCAGTGTAAGGACTTAACAACTTTCCTGGTTCTAGTGAGGATACGGGCAGGAGCGTTCTGGATCAGCTGCAGTTGTCTGATTGATTTTTTTTTGGTAGACCTGTGAGGACGTTGTTGCAGTAATCAATCCGACTAAAGATGAATGCATGGATCAGTTTCTGTGACATTATTCCTTTAAACCTAGAAATGTTCTTCAGGTGATAGAAGGCTGACCTTTTTATTGCCTTTGTGTGACCCTGGAGGTTCAGGTCTGAGTCCATTATTACACCTAGATTATGGGCCTAGTTTTTAGTTGTATTAGCTGGAGCTGTGTCCAAAAATAATTTCTTCTGTATTGTTTCTGTTCAGCTGGATAAAGTTGTGGGACATCCAGTCGTTGATTTGTTAAATGCATTCATTTAAGGTCTGGATAACTGGATTGTTCTACGAGTACAGAGCTTAACATAAATGGTATATTCTAGGGATGCATGATACCAATACTGGTCTCAGGTATCGGCCCGATACCGTCTAATGTAGCCTACTCGTATCGGTATTGGCTAAAGTTAACCGATACCATGTACCGATAATTAAAATGTGGAAACTCTGCAATAATTTCTCAGAACAGTTTTATTTTTAACTTTTACATTTTTGTTCTTTGCTCATTTTTATTAATATATATTTTTTTTTATCTAATTCAGCATCATTTGTTGTAACAAGCTGAGAAGAAAATCAAACCTGTATTCCAATTCATTGCACTTTTTTTGTGTGGTACAAGTATCGGCATTGATACTTAGTATCGGTAAGTACTCTTATCCAAGTATCGGTATGGTATCGGTTGGAAAAAAGTTGTATTGTTATAACTCTATTATATTCTATTTTTGAAGATGCAAGATAAGCATTTTCAGCATTATATTTTTTTATATTAGGACCAGAACAGGTAAAGAAAAGCTTGAAAACACAAAAGGCTTGGGTTGAGTTGTTTAGTTGCTGTTTCTCTTTGTAGTCCTTAATCCTTGTGTTACTTTGATAATCTGCTTCCTTTTGTGCGCAGCACTTGTTTCGCCTACTTTTTTTTCTCCGCTACTCATTCTTCTAAATCTCCCCCATAAACTCTAAATACACAGGACAAACCCTTGGGTGACGTCACCCATAGGTTCCTGAATCATACAAATCATACAAATCATACAAATCAGTCATGTAAAAAAAGATGTATGGAGGAGTAATGTTCAAAGTTCTGTAAACACAATACCAGCACATTTGCATTAAAAAGCCCAATAATGAATGCAGATGCTACAGGTATGTAAAAACACTCACACTGAGTGGCTAGAACAAAATAAAAGGCAAGCTACCATGAGTGCTATGATGCTTTTGATCATTTTACACATATCTAGTAGTAGATAAGTAAGTAATCCCAAATCAGACTCTGCGGCTTTCTCTCAACCTTTGCTGACATGACGCTAGGCAGACCGCAGCAACAAAGACTACATGACGGACATGTTGGGATAATGCTGCACAGCCAGTAAAAACCACCAACAACCAGAAAGAGGGATTATTTATCCATCAACACAGCAGATACACGCACAACCTACACCAGCTACACAGCTCTGATGTAACACCGGCTCCCATCGCTATTGTTTGCAGTTTGCAGTTGCAGTGTAAGTTAGCAATGTTAGCTTTTCTGTTAGCCGCCATAGCTCACCTGTTATGAGGTTCTTTCTGCAGACTGTTACGTGTTTAAACGTTTCAGTCGCTTCTTCTGATAGCTTGCAATCCAAAGACGTCTTTTACTTGCCTTGAAAGGGGGTGAGTCGATGGGATTGTATCCAACTTTCCCGCTCTGTTGTTTTTATCAAAGCGATTAGTGCAACTAAAAAGGCACAACAGCGCGCAGTAGTCAGAGAGCGACATAGAAATAATTCTTCTAGATTTTATGAGACTCTATGAAACGAAAACTAAGCATATCTTCTCAATAAATTCAGTTCGTTTTAGTTTTGTAAACACTCGTTAAAGTTTCAGTTTGTTTAGTGTTGTTTCAAATTCTCTTTTTAATTTTTATTTCAGTTAGCGAACATGTTTTTTACTTCTAGATTCTGTTATTTCGTTCATTTTTTCCATATCCCTTGTTATTTCTGCTGCAATGGGCACTTTTTGGCTCAGAGCAGTGATGCTACTCACTGTAAAAACTGTCCTGATATGCTGACGGAATGAAATTGAGGGGACAGAGGAAAGTCTGGTCATTTTAGCCTGATATTCTGATGGTGCAAACGCGCCTTATGCCTCTCTTAAGAGGTTTTCTGGCTATATCCCACCAGCAGAAGATCTTCGGGAAGACCCAGAAACTGCTTTGGGTAATATTTTTTATCCCTGCTGGCCTAGGAACACACTGTGATCCATCAGACTGATCTGTAGCGTATTACCGAAGAGAGCGATGTCTATGTTTGCCTCCTTTACCTGCTATCCCAGTGACTCGATTTCAAATAGTAGGAAGACACGAGATGGAAGTTGTACTTCATCTGTGGTGTGAAGTTTGATTGCATATGTGAAAAAACTGGGTTTGGGAAAGCTTACCAACAAGGAAGGGTTGATATTTTGCTGCTTTCAGGTAAAGTGAAATGGAGTTACTGAACATATGTGGAAACGGCCGTAGGGAACGTCTTTAACAATCACTTCTTTGCTATTGTATTTGTTGGCATTGCAAGGTAGTTGTTTTACAAGGTTTTAGAAGCTTTAACATGGCTAGTCTCTGAAACTGTAAATGTCTAAAAACTCCTAACAAGTACATGTTTGGTTTTAAAACATGACCTACAGATATCAACGTATTTGCAAACAAGACGGCAGTATAGATCATGCAAACAGACTGTCCAGTTCAGCTGTTAGGTTCCATTAGGTGACTTTTAATTTGAACTGTTCAAATAGGATTCATTTGTCATGCATGTGTCCTGTCACTAGAGACATATAATAATCAGTTCAATCAATAGGTTGTGGTTGCTCTTTGGACTATTCCTGAATAAACATGGAAATGACCTGCTCACCTCATACATATAGACATAAATCCTCTGAGGGATTTATTAGCCCCTCAAAACTATTTTTCAAGGAAAGGGTTTTTTATTGTATTTCAGCAATTTGCCAGTTTAGATCATAAAAAAGATTCCTCTAGAAGAGCTTCCTCATTGCTGTTTATTTCTGAACTGTATTTCCCTTTGTAATGACTCACCTTTCTAATAGAGTAAAAAAGCCTGCTGTCATCATCTGGTTTCAATACAGAGTCTACGATCATTCTTTCACAAAAGCTGCAGGGGGGCAGGTTCACAAGGCGCTGGTAATGCCACCTGTTAATTTGTACATCACACCCCCCCCCCCCCCCCCCCCCCCCCCAAATAAGACCCGTCAAAGTGAGAATTTTTGCAACACATGTCTCCTTCAACAGAAGAGAGTTTGACATTACTATCAAAAGTGCCTTGCCTTTCCCGCTTTAACTTTTTTTACATAGTATCATATTAAGAAAAGGTTTTTTTGTGTGTTTTTTTTTGATATGTCAAAAGAAATGTGGATACATGAGGATACATGGTACTTAAAATGTTTTGAATTATTAAAGGGGAATGTTTGGCAAGTATTACACACGCTACTCTGCTACCCCTGAATAAAGTCTAGTATTACTAATTGCATCAGAAAAACAGGAAATTGGCTTCATCTGTCTGCTTTAATCTCAGTTAAAGTTGTTTTTAAAGATCTGCTCAGAAATGACATACCTTTATTAAATTAGTATATTTTTTATAACCACGAGTTGTTTGATTACTTTTGTTAAAAAAATAATAGGAACCTTTGTGAGCTCTACTAGGAAGTGTACGTTTCAGTTTAAATGAAATTGGCACATTCTAAAAAAATTTTTTTTCTTTCACCTGAAAAATGTGTACTTTTAGGATAAATATCTCTGAAAAAATGCAGCTCCACCCTCAAACATAAAAAAATAGTTACACATTATCTATGCAAAGATTAATTAAAAAACAACAATAATATAGACATTTTTATATAGAAATGTCAGGCAATCTGTGCCTCACTATCAGTGTTGCGGAGAACACTTTGTAAATGTATTTAGTTTCAGAATACTGAATATCTGCTTTAAAATGTATCGTAAACGTATTCCGTTACTTTGCTGAATCCTGGAACTGTATTCTAAATACTTGGAATACTTCCACTTAAAAACAGCATTTAAGTCTATTAAATGTCACAAAATGCGCTGGTAGCTACTCCTGCAGGAAAACAGAGGGCATATTAATACTAAACATTAGGTACTGATTGGAAAAAAAATAAAGTATTTAATTATCTTTGGCACATCACTGCTAACTCTTAGCGACCAAAAACCAACCAACCAACCAACCAAACAAACTGGTTTTTAGCAGTTATATCTCTTTACATTTTATTAGATTTCATATTTAGTCATTTCAAAGGAAGTTTAGCTGTTTATTAGCCATAGCCAATTAGGTTATTTGCGACTTTCTGTTATAATTACGCAAAGTATTGTAGACAATGATTGCACTCCAAATTAAAAGCTTTTATCCTTGTAGCCATAATTTTCGGGAAACCCATCATACCAACATATAATCAAGCTAAGGTCATGTCAGATACAACCAGCATTCGAACTATGAAAAATAACCTAACTAACAAGATACAGGCCCTGTGAAATAACGAAAAAACAAACAAACAGTGGTACAGAATTTTGTTTTGTTTTTGTACGTTGTTTCAGTAACTTTTAATATTTTAATGACTTTCACATACCTAGAAAGGCTGGCCAGCTGGATGCTTCATGTTTCTAGTTTGCTGTAGTTTCTTGAGACCTGCCAGCAAAAGTTTACACAAAAATGTTAGAATTTTCCCACCTATATCATCACTAACCCTTGCAAAAATATTTTAGGCGGTAATATGAATATGCCGCTTCATTCATCATTCCGTTCACTGCAAGTAGGTTTATTTGGCTGTGGTTTTCTGCCCCAACATGGATGCTGTATATGTGCACCCTTGTAACTCTGTGACTGATTGGTTAATTCCGATGGTTGACACCTCTTTGGAATTATCAGGGCCAAATTAAGCTATATGCACAGAAATTAGATCGACAGGACTGCCACCCAATGAGACTAATCAAAACACATTTGGACAGGAACGAAATCATCTGAGCACTCTTGAATGTGCAGCAAGATTTCGCTGCTAGAATGGCTGCTATTGTGTTTTCTCTCATTCACATGAATTATTAACAAACAAACTTTTCAAGGTAAAACAGATAAGAACTATTGTTTTTATTGCTATTAGCCAAAATTATCTCTAAAGTTGTTCTTTGGCATTTATCTGTCTGAAACCTAACGTTAGAGTGTTCCAATACAATTTTTTTAGCATTATCATGGCTGTGGCTTCATTCGGAAGAGGGGTGAAAACAATCTTTAGTTCTATTTTGTTAGAGACATATATTTGGTATATTCATCACACAGCGGTGAGGGTATGAATTCTTGTTGTATCATTTAGTTCTTTAGTTGCATTTAGAGCAGGCAAGAAAAAAAATTACATGGAATTATAGCTCTTATATTTATTTTGAGGTGTGGATTGATAACAGTCATGTTCAAATATGGGGAACCTCCGGACAATCAGTAAAACTAAGGTGGGAGAATCAGTTCACAGGAAAACTACTAGTTATGCACTCCATAAATCTGGCCTTTATGAAAGAGTGGTAAGACAAAAGCAATAAAAAGTCTTGTTTTTTCACAGTATTCAAGGCCAAAGGTGAGCAATTTGTCTTTCTTTTGAAAAAGTGTGTAGAAGAAAAGTTAAACTGCTCATAACTCTTAACACACCATCCCCATTATGAAACATGTTGGTGGCAGCACCACACTGTTTCTTTTTTGTTTGTTTTTTCAGTACGGACAAGCCACTTGGTCAGAGTTGACCCTCAAACCATCAATTATTTTCCTTCATTCAATATTTCACGTCGCTTTATGCATTTTTGTTATTTTAAAAGTAAATATTCAAGAGTTAAAATTTCTGAAGATCCAAGAAACTTCCATTGTTGATGTTTGGCTATTCTGGACTTTTTTGGACCTTTGTGTATTGCTCATTTCAGAATCTACTTTGAAGTAAGTCTTTGAGACGTGTCTGCTCACTTCAGGTGGTCCGTTCATGTCTCAGTGATTTCTTCTCGAAGTACCCCCCTCCCCCTCCCCCACCCCCGTGTGTTTTTTTTTTTGTCTTCTTCATCAGTCTAACTTTTTCTTGCATATGCGGAAGCGCCAATGACAGTTTGACTGGCATGTTGTCAGACAGGTGATGCCTTTCCAGTGGTGGAGCATAAGCCCTTTCCTGAGAGCTTGTATGCACAAGAGTGTGTAAAGAAAAAGTGGGGGTATTGTCAGGACGTGACCGGCACACTTTGCATGTTCTCCTCGAGACAGGTGCTCCTGGGCGAGCACTGGTGCATGACAGTTGCCTTTCATCGCTGTCTTCTTTACACTTAACCCCTGACCAGATCTCTCTTCTTTCTCCAGCTCTTCGTCTTCTTCGCTTTCTTCTTCCCTGGCATTTTTCTCCATGTCTGACCTCTTATCCCACAGCTTCCCTCTGCCTTCCTAAATGATGGACTGGGAAAGCTAGGAGGCAGCTTGCATTTCGCATGTGTTGGTGAAGAGGTATGGCAAACTTGTCACAAGCCTAACGCTGTCAGGCCTCGGAAAATTCAGCTGTCCAGACATAACTGCTCAAACACACTCTCATTTCCAACCGCCTTTACACCCACACTTTTTGTTCAGCAGTCCGTAATTCAATCCACAGGCGCTGTCAAGCACTTGATCAAACTTGCATAAAGAAAGGAGCCCCTTGGCTGAATCCCATCCCCTCTCTTCCTATCATAATGTAGGCAGATTTTCCCTCTTCTGCCGGTTTCTTCAGCACTGTTTATTCAGATGAGCCTGTCTGGGAGGCAGCGGGTCACATCCACTTGCCTGGCTAAAATGATCCTGAATTGAGGGCTGTCTCCTGTGAGATGAAGAGAGAAAAAACAGAAGCAGAGGTTAGGCAGGGCTGCAGAGCGGTCATGTCAGGTCTGTTTTTGGACTGTTTGGCTATATGTGTGTGTGTGAATGCTGTGTCAGGGGTAAGGGTTAGGGAGTTTGAGGGTTCACTTGTCAACCCTTGTGTCATGCCTGCCCTGGCCCTGCTGTGTAGAGGGCATCCACTGTCATTTGTTTCAGGACTGTTTGAAGTGAAGTGAGCCACAAACGCATAAAAAGTAGTCAGCAGTCTGTGAGCTCTCAGGTGGCCTGATGTACCACATAGTCATTTAAAAGTGCAAATATCTGCTGGAAAAACTGACAGCTAAAGTTTGGCTCTTATCCGGGAGTAGCTGCTCATAGCAGCTATTTTTCATGCCACACCTGTTCACTTTCTGCTCAACGCTAACCGGAGCCAATCACCTGGCAGGAGCTCACGGCATTTAAAGATCTGCAGAAGATGACTTGGTGAAGTTCGAACCATATTAATGGGAAAAAAACATGGCGTGGCAAGTGACTGAACATGGCATAATTGTTGATACCAGGCAAGCTGTTTGGAATATTTCAAAATCTACTGATATGCTTGGATTTTCACAAATAACCATCTCTCAGATTTACAAAGAAAAGGAAAAGAATCTCTAGACTATGGCAGTTGTTTCAACTAAAATACCTTTTTGACATCAGGTTACAGGAGTTATACAAACTCACTCAAATTATAGCTCAAAAACACGCTTGTTAAAATTAAAATGTCCAGAACACCCTTTAATGCACATTAGTCAAACCTTGAAGTGCATGGACCTTTAGAAAAAAATAAAAGATTCCACTCTAGGTGCTACTCCTGTCAGCAAAGAACAGGAAACTGTGACTGTAGTTCAAACAGGTCAACAGAATTGGACAATGATAGATTTGAAATTTGACCACTTCAGCCCGGTAAGAATGGTAGTGCTTTTTTAGCCATCTTCTCCTGACTACTTGCAGAAGGGTGGTGCAATATATCAGTGTTTCCCAACCTTTTCTGACTTGTGTATCCCCAGAGCCATCTTTTCATACCACATATACCCCCTTAATAAAATGTGCTAATGATTCTTCAAAAGTAGAATGTAGAACTGACAATTAAATGGAAATAATTTTATTAAATCGCTTCAAATTTTATATATACATATATATAGCCATAAGTGAATAACTAATGTGAAAATAAATGCTAATAACAAGAACCTACAAGTCCTGTTTAAACAGACCTTTAAACAAAAACAATAAAAAAAACATCAGTTTTACTGTTTTTTTTATCATTATACTTATCTTTAATGAGAACCTGAGCTTGGTTATCTTTAAGCTCAGATAGATCTGGTGACAATGCGTTACAATGTGTTTCCAATATGTTTACGACATGTTAATGAATTTACGTTACCGACATTTTACGTAACTTTGCCCGTGTTCTTGTAAATTCTGTATTTAAAAAAATGAAAAGTTTAGCGGTGCTCCTGCCTCTTTAAGAAATGAGCGTTGCCTTGAGTCACGTTAGTAAGCACAGTCAGGTGACACCCAGAAGGAAGCAGTGCTGCTATAGCAACCACTGTGTTGCTATATTCAGCAAGTGTTTAGACTCATCTATCGACTGTTTTTGAGAAAAATAGAACAGGCGAATAATATAGTGACGTTCTATGGTGTTATTGGATACTCTAAAACTAACTTCTAGCCCAACAGCTGTGCCTGCCCAGGTCCTGCTCAGCCGGAGCAGATATTAACCCCGCTGAGACCAGAATGTTAATACACCTGCCTGATCTTACCTGTGCTCTGATGTAAATGTAAAATATTTTCTGTTTAAAATAAACGACTGCACACCTTCTCATTCAATGAGTTTCCTTTCTTTTTATGACTATTTACATTATAGATTCACACTGAAGGCATCAAAACTATGAATGAACACATACGGAATTATGTAGTACTTTTACAAAAAAGTGTGAAATAACCTGGCCTCTAAAGTCACCAGGCCTGAACACAATAGAGAGGATTTGGGGTGAGCTGAACCGCAGAGTGAAGGCAAAAGGGCCAACAAGTACTTAGCATCTCTGGGAACTCCTTCAAGACTGTCGGAAAACCATTTTGGGTGATTACCTCTTGCAGCTCAAGAGAATGCAAAGCAGTAATCAGAGCAAAGGGTGGCTACTTTGAGGAATCTAAAATATAACACATGTATTCAGTTATTTCACCCTTTTTGTTTACTACATACAGTAATTCCATAAATTATGTGTTCATTCATAGTTTTGATGCCCTTAACTGAGAATCTACAATGTAGCAATGAAAAGAAAGGAAACTCATTGAATGAGAAGGTGTGTCCAAATGTTTGGTCTGTATATATATATATGTTTTTTACCAGAGCCCAGTGAGTGCCATTGAATGACTGATACCCATCATCTGCAAAACGAAATATCAAATGTTTTCATGTACCCCCTGTAACGTCCTGGTTGGGAACCACTGCAATATGTGACAACGCTGAGACAATCTAAGATTGGTTTGTTGAAAATGACAACCTTACAGCTATCAGATTTTAGTCCAATAGAGCACCTGTTCCCAAAGTTGGGGTCAGGACCCCACTTTGGGTAAGGAATTGGGGATTTTGTAAAAATACTGTGAACTATTAACAAACAGAACATGAAAATAAACAAAAGCAACATGTTTGGGCAATAAATTGGCAGTGGATCCTGATTGTGTTGTCATTGTACCACTTTTAAATAGACTCAAATATGCTTGTATGCTTTTATCTTAATTGCTAAAGTCGCGTTCATAACTCTCTTTGATTTTTATTTTGTGGGCCAGAAGCTGAAAAGTTTGGGATCCACTGCAATAGAGATGCTTTGGAATGAGTTCAACTGGGAGACTTGAGCTGCATGTCAGAGATAGGTACTGGCAATCTGTCTAGGCAAGGCAAGGCAAGGCAATTTTATTTATATAGCACACTTTCAACACGAATGTAATTCAAGGTGCTAAGGTACCCTGCCTCTTGCCCAAAGACCACTGGAGTCACCCAGTTCCTACGAGTGGGTATGGAATAATGGATGGATGCGCCGCTGACACATTTACAAAAATTGTGTGATACTGTCCTCTCAGAAAGAGTCATGTCCCTCGGATATGTTTCAGACACCTTGTTGCATCTTTGCTATCAAGAATCAAGGCAGCAACTCTGGCAACAAAAGGGGGTTGGACTTAGAATCGACGATGTGTACCTAAAAATGTCTATTTATAGCTACCTTTAATGTGTTTATTCAAAGTAGAGAACATTTTTTATGTTTTCTCCTTGTGAAAAGTTAATGTGTTGATTTCTGTTGTAGTCATTCAGCTTCATCAAGGTGATTAAAGTCATTCTTTAGGCCAGCCCAAGAGAAATACGCTCCGTAAGCTTCTGGATACTTACACCTATTCTAGACTTGCAAGCTTTTTGAAGTTCTTATTCCCGGTGCGGATGATCTCTTGCATTTGTGTTTGCCATTTCAGGTTTGTATGCGTCTTTTATGTGACAAGCATCTCCTACATTCCTCCCACCAAAGAAAAAACGGAAAAACAAAACACCCCACCCCCCCAAATGGTTAAGACCCCTTAAACTTGTTGTTAGTGTCAGTGAAGACAGGAGTGCCAGGCATGCTGTGAACTTAATCCAACAACAGCCCGTCTGCCACACTTTTGAGGCACTATCGGGCGAGTGAGTGGCCCCCTGTTTGCAGCTATTGTCATATACACGGGACATTGTCATATATGAGATGGACTCATGTAAATGTGGTGACAGGCTAGTGTCTCAGCTGACTGACAGCGCAGAGGGATTGGGGTAATCTGAGTGACTGATTTGAGGCGTGTGCCGGCTCGCCTGTCCCCGTAACTCCTAAGAAATAGACAGCTTGCGCGGAGTTATCTGTGTTTGTAAGTCCTTCTGCTGCACTGGGATGACAATGGGGATTAGTGCCAAGGTTCTTTAAACTGTTTGATTTTTTTATTTTACTTTTGGGAGGGGGAGGGGGAGCCTTATCGGTTCCCTGGCAGGATGCTGCCGCAGCCAGCTTTTCTTGACTGTCAATTAAAGAGGGGATCATTAACTTCAAGGGTATAAATGTTCTAACACTGGTATTAGGTAGGGAAGCTAAGTCGCTGACAGATGTTCCAACTTTAATTCTCCACTTGTTTTTTTGTCCTTTAATTAATTTATGTATCACTATTCAGGTTTTAAATATTTTTTTCCTCCTGTCTGCTCTTTGTTAGCCTGTAATCTTAGTTTCCATGCTAGTCGCAAAGACGATTGGGCTTTGTCACTCGTCTGTGTTTCTTATAGGGTTCAATCAGCTAATGCATTCAATATCATCCAAACTGGAAGGTAAACAGCATCTAAATGGCCTCTGTGCAGCCTGAAGGCATTGGGCGGATAGAGCACAGCTTGCACGCCTTTGCTTCCTCTGGCTTTTCAGCAGGGACCCAGGCACCCGGAATGGTGCTTGATGAAAACAAGACGAGCTCAGCTTGTACCTCTGTACACGCATGGTTGTTTGGAAGGTAAACAATAGTAGCGTGCTACTTTAGGGTTTTATTTTGTGAGCTTTAGATGGCGGTTGTGAGGCATCTGTGTGACAGCAGCGGTTTTAAATTCTCAGGCACAGAGCTGCGGCAGGACACTATAACGAAGGTGCATGCAGATGCTAAGGAAACTAGAGGCGGAGAGACGTTAAGGGGAGTAGGAGAGAGACAGTCGACAGAGACTGCTAATGGGCAAAGTCTCTTCATCCAGCACCACTGCCGTCACCGCAGCCACCCCGCTCTTTTATGACAGCTCTTTTCCTTTGTTCTACCCGTCGGCCCACTCTGTGGGATTCGTGACAAGTTTTCGCCGACTGATCAAACGTTGCAGTGACACCTGATTAGGGTGTAGCGCATGTTTACAGTTGTGCTTGGCGAGGACCCCCCCACCCTATCTTTTTTCCAAACAACAGGGGAGACTTCACCTTGACTAATTAAATTTGCACCTGCAACACCAGCTGTGACAGCCACACTAAGGCTGCGTTTATTTATGTCACTCTATACATACTTCCTGTGACGTTTACGGAGGCTGTGCTTTCTCTTGCCCGTCTGTTTGCTGTCAGCGTGGGTTTCTCCGATGACTGTCTTCATCGTGTCTGCTGAGATGATGGGGGTGTGGAGGTGGCTTTGTCCTCTGCCATCCAGACAGTCGATTGCACCGGAAGTTGCAGTGCCAGGAAATCCTGAAAGTGTTATGTGATGGCTTTACTTCAAAGTTGTTTACGTGTATAAATCCAATATTATCTCGTTGACGCTCTAGTTTGAATTTTACCTTGTTTTTAAACAAGAAACCTAAAAGTGTACAATAATAAAACACATAGTGACGAAATGAATTTACTTATTAAAGAGGAAATAGAAAATAACTTTTTGTTTTTTTAAACGTAAATGCAGTGTGTGTAGGTTTTGGTGTTCTTCAGATCTCAAGCTGGAAGTGTTTAAATTATACAGTTTTCATGTTATTGGTTCTGCGTGTGTATGTATTCAGTCATGCATTAATGCGCATACACGCTGCGTTTGTGCCCGTACATGATCTGCTTTTCAAAGTGCGCATGTATCTATCTAAATCAGTGTTAAGAATGCAAAAGGCCACAGCAGAAGCGAGCAGCACATCAGTCACCCGGCAGCAGAAGACTGGGCCCTGATAATTTGCGGCTCTACCCCCCTATCTCGGCCTCCCCTCTGCCTCCCCAGCCTCCAATCGACCAAGCTCGACTGCTGGTCATGCTGTATTACATGGGTTAGATGAAGTAATTATTTCTAGGCCACTGACTACAAGCAAGATTAATAGTTTTTGAAACGGCCATAATGGAGGGCTGACCTGCCGTGACATAAGCATTTTTTCAAGCTCACCTCCACTCCCATCCCTCTCACCTCTGGGGACCAACAGTGTGTGATTTATACCTGGGCTAATGAGGGAAGGGGACCAAGGAGCTTGGGGGTGCTGGCCTACCATTGCAGTGTTACTGGTTCACTTAGACAAGTGTACGGCACATACAATGTGGTCACCTGAGCGTAGGTGACTGATTGCTTGCTTGCTTTCCTCTTTTGATTAGATGTAATTAAGGTATAATGTGGTAATGCTGAGATGTTTAGGAACACCGTATTGGTCACTTTTGTGTCTTTCATCAGTTGGTTTTGTGGGCCGGTCAAGCACAGTGATATTATGGTCATTAAGACAGGTTGTGATACTTTGCTGATATCGGCAAGAGACAAGTCTTCCTGGAAAAAGGATATCAGCATAAAGCTTGTCAGCAGAGGGAACACAAGGTGTTCTAAAATGTTCTGGTGGACGGTTGCCACGACTTCAGTGGAGCAACAACAGCAGACATGGCTCCAATAAAAGATTAGTGACTGAAAAACTTTTGTCTTGGAATCAATTAACTTTTTTATTTTTCTGCCTTTCTACTCTGTCTCCAGACTCTGGAATCTTGATTTCAGAATGAGATGCAAAATGTACTTTCGTCTGAAAGAGAACTTTGGCTTACTTAGCAATAGACAAATACATTTTCTCAGCTTATCTAAGACACATCTGTTGTTGTCTGTGGTCCGGTGGTGATTTTATGCAAGGGATTTGGAAGCTGAAGCTCATATCCTGTGTAAGGCTTTTGAAGCACTGCCTTTCAGCTGCAGTCCATGCCTTGTTAACCTCACCCAAACTCTTAAATGGACTTTACTCACCAATATTCAGTCAGATTTATAATTGAAATGTAATACAATTAATATTTCTGATTTCTGATTCTGATATCTGCAACATCCTTTATCCTGTGGTGCCTAATAGATAAGAAGAGCTGGAGAGCTGTCACTAGGTGGCACTTGGACATCATGTTATCAGATGCCCCCCCCCCCCCCCCCCCCCCCCACCATCTCCCTCCACTTCTCCTGTCCTCTTCTTTCTGCCTCTCTGTGGCCATCTTCTTCTATCTCCTCCTCCACACCTCAGATGTCAGGATGTTTTATTTTTATTGGATGAGGGGCAGCGTGTAATGCGTTCACCTTCATTCCAGCCAGCTGTTAAATGCCGCGTAACATGGTCTACCCAGGCTCCGCCCCGTTAACCCCTCGGATTGGCTGCGATAATTAGCAGAATTGAACAGTAACTGCGGCGCCCAGCTTGCGGAAGCGACAGCTTGAATCCCCTTCACACATTGCAAACGTGAGGTTCAGCGGCTTGGCCCTGGCCCAGCCTGCCCACATCTCTTCTGACTTGTGACATGTTTTTGAGCTTTAATATTAACTCTAAAACTAAATGCATGCATGCAGTGTGACAGCTGCAATTACATTTTCAAATGACTGGGTTCTAGACCTCCAGGATGTTAATCTGTCACCGTTCTGGCTACTGTGAAGTGTGAAAAAGATTAAGATGTTCAGTTCCTGGTAGAATATTTGCCATTGTACGGAATGAGTGAGAGAAAAATAAATACAGAGAGGAGCCATCTGCTCCACTTCTGGATTTTACTAATGCCATTACAATGAACGTTATCTGCCTCTGGATTTCGAGAAGATAGTCTGAATGTTGCGTAAACAGACACATATGATATTTAGCCTTTAATTTAATATTAATCTGAGGTCACATAATAATGCAGGTTTATCTGGGTCAAAAACTACATGAGATGGGATTAGACCTGTCCTAGATGTACAGTCCACATCTGCTTTGTGCCATATGTTTTTCTAGTGGTTTAGGATTAAAACTTCATCCATTGCACTTGCTTGGTAATAAAAACCCACACAAAATATTTGATTCAATAAATAGAGCAATAGATAATTCAAAAAGTAATCATACTTATTTTGCCCCCCAATCATAGCCCCCCCCCCCCCCCCCCCCATAGATTTTCGAAATGTTGCTAGTCAAGATAGAAGGCTTGTTCTTAGAAAATTCCAACAGATTATTTTATACGTTTGGTGTTTTACGTGTTCCCATGATGTTTTTTTCTTTCTAAAATTATTGATTTTTATCTTTACATTGTTTTGTAAAAACAACACACCTTATCAAATCTAATGTTTAGCTTAGGGTGATAGTAAACCACATGATAATAGTCTCAGCTATCAACCAACTAGTTACAGCTCCCTTGTATTACCCCTTCGTTTAACCTTGACTCCCAACTGTTTTGGTTCGGATTCAGTATCATTCTTTATCCCAGCTGAAATGCCAGAATCAGCAGTGTCAGAAGACGATCTAATACGGAGCCGAAAGGACACAAAGCAGGGAAATCACCGTCATCTGAAGTGGTTGCTTGTCACGAGATGGGTTTGATCAGCCCGTGCGGCTGTACGCAGAGCCGGGTCTTTGCACTGTCTAACAGTGGTACCGGATTAGAGGCACAAGCCACTTTCACTGTGATCAGTCACTCATTCATGGAGACACGCGGCAGGACTGAAATCCTCTATTCGCACTTCATCCACATTATGTACAAGCTCCTTCATCGTCAAGCCTACTGTATGCAAATGGAAAGCAACGCTGTTGACAATGATAGCACATGTTTTCAGAGGTTTCTGTTCTGTTACTGGAGGCGTGCAGCTGTAGTAGTAACACATTCAGAGCTACCTTGGAGTGAGATATAGTACTGAGATGTTTTGGCCTATATAGCTGCTTGACCTGCCTGAATTCCAGTGATCTGTGACATGTTGAGACAATAGCAGTGAGTGTGAAGAGTCTGGCCTTACACCCCTCAGAAACTCTGTATCGCTAAGTGCTATTGAATTGTTTACTGTCACAAATCACAATACTCACAATGACCAAGTCTGACTGCTACACACCCAGTCACCGCCCTGAGTGATGTGCTGGTCCGTTGGACTCTGAGGAGCATAACAGCAGCTTCTGGAGCAGAGGATTTTAAACGCTCCACCTGGTTATTGATCACTTCTGCCTCGCTGAGCCATGTTTCTCTCGGTGTTTCTCTAGCCAGAGAAACACCGAGTGCAAAAGTGGGCGAGATGCAGAGGGGAAGCGTGGTCTGGTGGTGGCCTTGGTCCTGTGGACCTCTGGTCTGTCCTTGACACTACCTGTGGGACAGGCCTCGATGACGCCTCTTGTCCTCGTCGTTAGCCCAGCATCCAGCCTGTACAGTTAGCTCACTCTCCCCATGGACCAGGCTGCACTTTGCACAGCCATATTGATTTTTTTATTTTTTTTTGAGGGGCAGGGAAAGTGTTGCTGGGTGGCGAGAGTGAAAGAGGGAGAGGGAGGGGGAAGTGGAGAAATCAACGGAGCTCTCTAAAGCACTGACTTCTCCTTGACTGCACCTCGAGACGCGACAACCCTGTTAGAACAACTCAGTGGCCCTGGCGCTCCGCTGAAAACTGCTAATCACCGTCTTTCAATCAAACGCTCTTCTGCCACTCCTCTCCGTCCTCCCTCCATCCTCTCACTCCTCGCCCCAACTGAACTGGACCCAGCCTGAATATCAAGGGACTCTATCTGCATTAAAACGGGCCTTTCCAGGTGGACAACAGCTGACCTCAAGCAACTTGTAATTTGAAGGTGAAAACTAAAAAGCTTTTCCTCGATCGACGTAATCTTAATGGAAACATTATGGCCTGGCCGCACACTAACAATTAGAGCAAAATGGGTATTTGCAGTCCCAGCCAAAAGTGTCACTCACATTTTGTCTCTTTGGGTCGGAATGCTACTGAGCTGAATCCTGGAGAGGCTAGAAAACTAAATAAGCCCTTCAAACAATGTTTTCTAGTAGCATGAGTCACATGGAAGGATAAGGATTGTTTCATTGTTCACAGGAAGTCATTAGATGTAGTGCAGCTTTCATTTTATGAAATACTTTAAGGCGTTGATTCGGTCTCTGATAAAGAGCATGCTCAGTCAATCTCTCCCAGAAAAAAAAAAAAAAAAAGGTTGGGTATGCCATACATCAACTGATCTTTTAAATCCCTTTCCGTTCCTTCTCTTCTTTCCCTCTATTCTTCTCTCCAGATTTGACACTTACTAAAGGTCAAGGAAGCATCTCACCCCCTTCCTCTTGAGGCGTAGATAAGTGTGAAATAGATGTTGACACCATAGACACATTGAAAAGCACTTATGGCGAGTGGCTATGTGCCCACCTGTCTGAGTCGGTTTCGTTTGTAAATACTTTTGAATGATTGATCTGGAAACCCGGGTCTTTCTGTAAGTCTGGCAGGTGCTTCAAAAGTGATGGAAAGTAAAAGCAAACAAACAACAAAAAAAGCCCAGAACCACACACACTCCAACTGTTAGAAATAGTAGAAGCGCAGGTAAAAAGCACACAAATAAAAAACAAAAAAAAACAAAAACAAAAAACTGGCCAGTAGGCCTTATAATGAGAATGAGTGCAAATAAAAATAGAACAAAACATGTATGGCATGCATAACATAGAAGAGTCATACCAGACACAGTAGATTATTGGTATACATCAGCTATTCTGCCATATTGTCATTTTAGAACCAACGATTAGCATTACTGATCCCCCCCCCTACCCCCCCCCCCCACACACACACAAAATGAACAGAACAATCAACATGACACCAAGTTATCTTAAAATGTGCTTAAATTGACCTGTTTTACCTCTAAAAATAAAATTACTGGTATGCAGTTTATTTTTTTATTCTAAAAATGAAACAGTATTTAGTTCAGCTGTTTAAATAATTTTTGTTTGGATGCAAAACCCATCTAATTTTTCAGATTATATCTTTCAGCTTTCATTCTCTTTAAATACAACAGCCACATTATGGACCAGAACGGTCTGGTTCAGCTTTTTGTAAGTGTTTCAATAGAAACTCCCATCACATTACAATTTAGTCTCATATGCCCATAAGGAGTACATAATTCTTTTTCTGCGTGTTGTAGGCGTACGTTATTCTGCATGTGTGACTGGTAGGGGGATGTGAAGTGTGGAGACGTTGTGTTGGGATCTGTGAAAACCTAATTAATGGCCCGCCGGGTGCCTCCCCCCCTGACACACACACACTCTGATAATGTGTTCATATCAGTGTTATAAACAGGACGTGAAAGGTCTGCCCAGCGTCATATTTTTAAATGACTGGCCTCTTATTCCGGTAGATGGATGGAAGCGGTCTAATATTAATGATCACGTCTCCCGCCGCCCTGTCGCGAGGTGAAATCAGCGACACGGCGCTCAGCCTCCAACAACAATTAGCAGACTGGAGCCCGCCTGTCTGCCATTTGTCATCCCTAGGCCTACCTTTGCACCCCCCTCCTAACACACGCTAAACATGTCTGTCAACAAATACTGAACGGTGTCGTATTTGAAAAAAAGTGTGCAATGCTTAATAGCAAGCTTACTTTTAGTTTGTGGGATATTTATCTCTTTCCCTTATTTGTTGGTAATCAGAAATTAGCATCAGCTCTACAAAGCGGTAGCCGGATCTCATGAGTCCAGCGTGTCCCTTAGATACAATATCTGCGTAACATCCAACGTATTTTGTTTGTGCAAGTTTGAATGGGATGTCTCGCATAAAACATTCCCTGCAGATGTAAATGAAGCCTACATGCTGAATAGAATCTGTAAATGTATTCCAAGACAAAAACACACAGCCTTCCAAAATTTACATTTTAACAAGAAAGATGCTGAAAACAATTTTTTTTAAAAAGATATTTCTAGCAACCTCCCGTTGACTGACCTTTAACTATCACAGTCCCAATTTGAATTCAGTTTCTGCTTTGTGAGCATAGGTACAAATTCAAGAAGTTACACATTACCAATACCCCCACTCTGTTCTCACAACATTCCACTTATCCATTTACCAGTCTGTCCTGTTAGCCATCACACCGGGTCAGCATCTTCATTCTAGTTAGTCCATCCTGTTTGGTTTTAAAAGTGACACAAACTGGATGAATCAATTTTTAAAGTTAGTTAACATTCCAAATGTATTAGTATTCCATAAAGCACAAAAAATATTGTCAAATTATTGGACAGAAAGGCTGCATTGTTTAATTTTTTTTGCAGAGAAATATGTATAAAAAAAGCCCTGCATGCAATTGCATTCAGCCTCCCTGACAAAATACTTTGTAAAATCACATTTCACTGCAATTTCAGCTGCAGATGTTTTATTTTTACCCACGTTGCACATCAGGTTTGGCGTTTCCACATCTTGTTTTTTTTTTTTTTTTTTTGCAAAATAGCTCATGCTCAGTCAGATTGGAAGGAGAGGATATGGAGGCGTCCGTTTTGAAGTTCTACCAAAAAAATTCAACTAGACTTAGGCGCAGACTTGGATTTGGCCAATCTACTAAATAAATATCCCTTGAAATAAGCTAATTGATTGTAGCTTTTATTATTTGTTCTGCTGGAGGGTAAAACTCCACCCCGGTGTCAAGTCTTTTGCAGTCTTGAGTGGTGTTGCCTTCTGTTTAGCTCCATCTATATTCCGGTCTTTCCTACTCCTGATGAAAAAAATCATTCCCAACAAAGATGATGCCACCTCGGTGCATCAGCACAGTAAATGGGACATCTTATAGCTCTCTTCCCGAAATAGCTTTGTCATTCTTACAGCTTTGTCATTCTTATAGCTTAGTTGTCCTGTCAAGAGATTCTCCCATCTGAGCCGTTGCTCTCTGCAGCTCATCCAGAGTTACCATGGGCCTCTTGAATTGTTCCCTGATTAATAGGCAAGGCATGGCAATTTTATTTTTAAAGTATTGTATATAAAATATACATATACTCTGCTTTGACTGACCTGTCAGTTAAGGTGGATACCTTGGCAGCTTTGCAGTTGTGCCAAACTGTTTCCATTTGCAGATGACTTCTTGAACAGTGCCTGTCCTGATTTTGTATTTATTCAGTGACGAAATTACACACAGGTGAACTCTATTTCACAATTAGGTGACATATCGTACGAAGGCAGTGGTTAATAGCTGGTTTTGTGTATTGATGCATAGAGCGATTCATGGAAATTCACTTTACCCTTCAGATATTTCTATATGTAAATAATATAGATTATATGTGCCACTTTCCTTGCATATTGCAATGAACCCTAAAAATATTTATATAATCCCCAATAAAACTAATTTAAGTTGCTGGAAAAAATACAGTATGCAAATGAGAGGATAGATCTTTGTGGAAATTCAATGACTTCCATTACCTAAAGAGCATTTGGCATTTGATTGAACTGCATTTAGTCTTTTGTTGTGTGTACGTTTTCTCCAGATCTTTGTTATAATACAATTTTATGCAAGTCTTCTATATATGTTATGCCCATCACACATACAAACAGGAAACATCTGACAGAACAGGCACACCCTGCTCATCTTTGCGCTCCGTGTTGCTTCACACGACGATCCTACTTTCTTCGACCTGTTGCCAAATGGACAGAGAAGGAAGCTGCTTTGATGCTCACAGGCGGCCTGTCTTTCTGAATTTGGCATTTTACAGCCAACTAGTAAAACCTAAAGACTTGTCATTACTTTTGAACCAAATGATCACTTCTAAAAACGGTATCTAACAAATACTAGTAACTCGCTGTTTAAACACATCGGTCCATTCTCACTCACATTGTTAATCTAAACGTTTTTTAGTGAATTTCAGTATAGCAGTACACTATGCCTATGCATAGTACCAGTGCCTTTACATGCTACTCTGTCAGTAAAAGTTTTTGAGGCAAAGAAAACAAGGTTTCAACTGTTTCCCATCTTCAAGGCCTATCAGTATTTTCTGGCTGAATGCAAATGTGTGGACAAGTGTTTTTTTTTTGATAGTGTAAATGGAAGATATAAAACAACCCGAACAAAAAGTCAAATGCAT
Source organism: Apricaphanius iberus (assembly GCA_028564705.1). NCBI lineage: Eukaryota > Metazoa > Chordata > Actinopteri > Cyprinodontiformes > Aphaniidae > Apricaphanius > Apricaphanius iberus. The sequence continues at coordinate 854,786 of JAPXFQ010002074.1, forward strand.
TTAAGAGACATGCCCCTTTGTGTTGTATCCAAAAATGCTGCAGTTAGCGCTAATATTTAGAGTTCCAATAATTGTTTCACCGGAGATTTATGTTAAAGAACTTATAAATTTATATTGTATTTTCTCCACTGAGTAAATGTGCTCAAATGATAGTTTTCACTTTATTAACTTTTTTAATTTGAAATGATGCTGTTGCTGCAAAAACAGTCCCAATAAATCTGACCAACCTGTAAAAACAGCAGAATGTCAAACCTGTAATTAAAATGGTTTTTTTTACACTAAAAATGAAAGCAAATATATTAAAATCTCATTTGTTTCTTTGTTAGTGCGCCTTTCAACCTATTGTACAAAGTAGAAATTAAAGTGGATGGCAATAGAGTAGGGAAGAGTAAAACATATTTGCTTTATCCGCGTTTCATGATGCATTAGCTAAGTCATGATAGGTCCACCAGGAAGTGGGTATCTTCTTGTCAGTGTTTGCACCAAACAGTTTTTCTTATTCCAGTGGCCCTTCCGAGGAAGACAAAAGTCAGACTGAAAGTATTTTTATCCCTGCAGCTGTGGAGTTATCTGGCTATTCTGAGCTATTGATGCTAAGCGCCGGACATTAATCTACTTTGTGAGGATCACTTTGAAGAAAGTGTCCACTGGAGTGTCACAGATGTGAAATAAATGAAATTATTAAATATATGGTACATAGTATGATATCTTTAATAGGCCAAGATCAAAGCAAACCAATTGAGTTCTATTCTACCTAATATGTTTTTCTCTGATAAACAGTCCGGCTGAGGGAATAATCCCATCAAGGAAGGTAGAGATTAAAAAAAAAAAAAACATCAGATATATCACTTAGCACAGACCGTTTTCACTGCTTCCATGAAGCACCCGCGTTACAGTATTATAGAAATTGGTAATCTTGTTTCTTGGATCTGAGTTGAAACGTAGACCTTTTTTTTCGCACTTTGTGCCTTCCCCCCCCCCCATTTTAGAATCAGTAGCAGACATGTAGACAGGAAGACAGACACAGCAGCTCTCTAATGCTGTGAGAGTCCATCTGCCTCGGAGGGCTCCGGTAACTTCCTGTCTTTGGCTTTTTTCCGTGGAATTTCGTAGTAGGCCGATGTATTTGACATGTTTGTGACAGCTTTGGCTGTGCGCGTTTCAGGTTGAGGCATCACGCTCGCAACCCCAGCAGTGCATTATTCAGAGGACTCATAAATGTCTATAGCAGTCTCTTTCTCTCTTTTTTTTCTTTTTAAAGAAAAGATAAAGCTGACTGAAAATATATTTCTTATAAACATGAAAAAGTATGCAAATGAATTTGACCAAACACATGGCTGCAAAAGTGGATAAACACATAACACACACACACATATGTAACAGTAGGCCAGAGTCTCACCTTGATATCTTCAGCTTCTGTCATGGGTTGTACTTTGACGGCAATGAATGCGTGTCAGGTTGTCAATTTCTTCGAAAAAACCTTTGAAAGCAGCCTGGTCATGAATAGTGCATGTTGTTTTGGGCTTTTTCATTTTATTTTTTGGGTTCCAACTGTCTGCAGGTCTGTTTTTGTTTGTTCCAGAATAAGTTGGAAGGCCTTTATGCTCTCATGCATCCCTTAAGAAAACTTCCAGCAGATGTTGTGTTGTTTAGCCTAAGGTGAAGATTCAGCCCTGAAGGTGAATTCACCCGACCGCCTTAAACCAGATGCCCTCTCGTTCTCTTTCGCCGTCGTTGTTTGGATCTTTTCTTTTCTACCCTCCTCTGTCTTTAAAGCACAATCCATCCCCGCTTGCCCCGTTTCTGATCCCTCTCTCCCTTGAGTTGGGACACACAGATCTTTATAACTGCACCGTAATGTTTACGATCAAGACATTTTATTTCACCCCTAAAAGTCAGGAAATATTTTGCCAGCTGTCTCCCGTATTCCCTACAGCGTGCCACACAAGGTCTTTGGCATTATTAGTGAAGCCAAAATGTTGGACGCATGCTGTAAATGTCGCTAAAATATACACGCTGCCCCCCCCCCCCCCCCACTAAACTGTTACAAATGTTTGGTTGTTGAAGAGCACGGCATTCATCTTTAAAGATGTAAAAAGCCAGCGGTGCGCCGGTGACATTTCACCTCCCTTCTGCAGGAACACCATGCAGAGTGTGTGTGCACCTGTGGAGAATGATTGTCCACATATGCACATGGATACAGCGCTGCTGTGGAGATGTATCCTCCTCCTGTGAGAGGAGAAGAAAGGCAGATAATTATTATTTGGGTCAGCAGTATTTTGTGCCGGTTGCTGTTTGATTTTTAGGTCACAATGGAATGTAGGACCTTTGAACACATTACACTCAAAAGGTTTACGGCCTTAATAGACGAGCTCACAGACGTTCAAAGAGAGGCCCCTCTTCAGTTATTAACCGCGGTGGTAAAACTGTGTTAAGATAAATATGATCCTTTATGAGCATAATCTAGAATGCACCCCAATATGGGTACATATTTCCAGTGGGAAATTTTGAAAAAAAATCTAACAACTGTTTTAAAACTATATGTCACCATATAACATTATAGTCTTTTATGTTATTTCACATTGTTAGAGAGGGATTTTGGTACATTCCTCTTTTACTAACTCTCTAGTTCATCCAAAACCCTAGGTCCTCCCTAACTCCTTCTTTCTTCTCACTCTGCAGGGTTTCTGTAGTATTTAGATTTGCGGATGGACATTAAAGAAGGTAGATTTTTTTGTCTGTTGAACCTTTTCTGTCTAGATGTGGTCAAATCCTTTGGAGCAGTGAGACCCCTTGATGACCCATCTCAGTTCTCTAAACGAGGCCACCAGACGTTTCATTTAAGAAAGGCTCGCAAGAGTTTATGATTCCTTTTACTCACACCAGTTTCTCATGGTCTTAGAAAGAACCTCATATCTTCACTAATACTCCACTTTAATAGTACTGGGCACATGGGGAATTTCCAAATATCCAACCTTTGTTTTACGCCAGACCCAAATGAAGTTATTACCAAAAAGCTCATTATCTGACAAAACGCAAAGTTCCATTTAAAGTACTTGTAGATGTAATTGACCTATATTAAAAAGACAGAATCCACATGTCCAGACGGAATCTAGTTAGAATTCTGACCTGGTGACACTGATTCATCACTCTATTTTTACAGCTATCAATGGATGTTTTTTCCCTTTATAATCTTCCTCTTTGTTCATGATGTCAAGATAAACTTTGGTCGTTTTCCATCCTTGTTTATAGCCTTTTGCTAACTTATGAAGATAAACTCACATTCGTCTTACTTAAATGCCTTCAATGTTTTCTTTTTTTCCGCATTTTGAAGAGTGTCTAAAAGAACAGGCCTTCTGTGTCATGTCATAAAATAATAATCACATTCAGAAAACCAGACAAAGTAAGCATAATTTTGTGAAATTGTAATTTTTTCTTAAAAATTAACGCTATGAGCAACGAGATAAAATCAACATATGGGTAAACCAGCACACCTATCAGTTTCTTTCAATGATCTGTTTTCCACAGAGGCGTAAGCTACTACAGGAGTTGGGATCCAAGAAGATCCCTTTTCTGGGACCTTCAGATCGAGGTTTTCAGCAGCTGGTGAGTTGGTTCTAATTCTACGTGACGCTAAAATGGTTCAGCTATTTGATAAATGGTTAGTTATAATTATACAGAAAGAAATATAGATTTGGTAAAGATTAGCTGTCTTTATTTTACTTTTTATTGGTTATAAATGGACCTTGTTTTTTTTTTAGTGGGATTCCAGCTACTCTGGCTTGGTGTTGAGGAAATCGTGTTCGCTTCCTGCTGAGCTCCACAGCCAGGTTCAGGCGGCACTGCTCACCCTCAGAAGGAAAGGCTGTCTGCTTAAGGATTTGGTCCGTGTCCGCGATCGAGACGTTTTCACCGCCGTGTCGCGGGCGCTGGTGGGTGAGCCGGGCCACACCTACCGCTATCTGGACACTCGGCTCTTTGCCATCCCCTGGCACAGTGAGGGCATCGAAGTCAAAGGACAAAAATGCTGTGATCCCGATTTGAGGGACGCTTGCAAAGCATTGTGGGAGCTTAACACCTTCCTCTGTTCTGATGTGTCCCAGCTGAAGGAGGGTGATCGGTTTTCGCAGTGTGCAAAGGCCGAAGGGGAAGCAAAGCTAGCTGAAGAGTGTGAGACGGGGTCCAAGCACAGCGAAGACTCCAAGAATAGTGAGGGAGGGGACTCAGAGTCCAGACAAAGTGAGGAGGGGGACACCGAGTCCAAGCACAGCGAGGAGTGGGACATCGAGTCCAAGCACAGCGAAGAAGGATGCTCCTTGTCAAAGCAAGAAGGGGGATGGGAGACTGAGGAGGGCGAGTCCTCCCAATACAAACCAAGTGAAACTAGTTTTGCAGGAGTCTCCGAACACAGTGAAGGTAAATGCCTTGGCTGGACAACGGAGGCCTTCAGTGGGACAAAGGCTGAACATGTGCGACTAGAGGGCCAGGAGAAGCCCGTGGCTCAACTAAAGCACAGCCTGTCAGATTACCACATTCAGGATGAGGAACATGCAGGTGGACAGGGTTGCTCTCAGCCCAGTCCTCCACAGACGTGCACCGGCCCAGTCAAGTTTAATGTCACCTTGCTGAACTACATGGACCCAGCAAAAATGAGCCAGCTCAAAGAAGAACCGTACTACGGCATGGGGAAAATGGCAGTAGGGTGGCACCATGATGAGAACCTGATCACTCATTCACCAGTGGCTGTATACAACTATAGTTGTCATGAAGACAAAGGTAAGCTTAAAATAAAATATATACGTTAGTAATGTTAAAATACAATGTCGTTATACATTATTAATGATTTTATTCCATAGATTCAATTCCCAAAGTAAAATTCATTCGTGGATTTCTTGCACAGAGAGTGATGTATTTCATTTATACCTGTTATGTTGATGGTTATGGCTTATAGCTAATGAAATACATAAAGCTAGCTTCTTAGCAAATTGAATAATACATAAGACCAATAAAATATGACTTTTAGTGCAGAAATGTTTTCCCATTGAAGATTCAGTCCATAAATTAATGCATCAATGTGGCATAAAGGATATAGGGTTTAGGCTCTGCTTTGGATAGCCCTTGTTGGCTTCAACTCCTCTGTATTAGTGGTTCTGGTATCTGCCCTCTTTATCTTTACAACACCTTTCAAATTTTGTATAAAGTTTAATTTAAATAGATTTGCTCCATCAATATTTGCTCAATCAATAAGCCAACCAGTACCATTGTCAGTAACCCAGGTATTGGTGGTATTCTCAGTGTGGACACATGCCAAGTCCTCCCGGAAAATAAATCATCTCGAAAAAGCTTATTTTCGTAGGGAATTGCAAAATTGTCAACATTCTCTAATTGTCTAAAAAGTCATAAAATGCTCTGCTGATTTTGAACACAGTAAAACAACAGGAGAAGATGACATGGCTTCTCAAATAAAGACTTAATCTGTAAGCTTTCTTCTGGACCGTAACAAGTGTGGATTCTGAGCCTTTCAGCTTTCATTCTAGACCCTTTGAGCCTTGATTTCTAAAGTAAAATGCAAAACTTAATGAGCAACACTACAGTGTGCTTTTTCTTAGCCAAGTTAAGATGCTGCTGAAATGATCTTTGGATCAGGAGCAGTGTTGGGAGTAACGGCATTTAAGTATAACGCCGTTACTAACGTTGCTAATTTTTTAGGTAACGGAGTAATCTAATTAATTACTTTTCCCAACGTTACAACGGCGTTACCGTTACTGGGGATGTACAGTGGCGCGTTACTTCAACGATGAAGTGCAGCGGCGCCACTACACTTATGATTCATTTGGTGAGTGGGCAGATACTCTGAGTGATCTTGCTGTCTGCATGCTGTAAGAATAGTTGTGAACTTAGTTTTAAGTTGGATAGTAGGTGGACATTCGTTTGATTAAAATGGAGACTCCCTCAGCTAATAAAGCAGCTGCTCGCCGCTTGCTCCTGAAGGTGGTGGGTTTGGTTTTCGATAAATCTCCACACATCCCAGAAAATACCTGTGAGACCTACCAACAAATTAACCCCTTAATATTAATAAATCGTTGCTCAGCATCCGAGGAACATGACACACCGATATTTCTTATTAATATATAAAGCAGGTGGGATTGGTGGAAAGGAGAGACAGCACCTGTCTGGCGAACGACACTCTTGGTTGCAGTCACCTGTGCAGAGTCAGTTCTCCAGGTCGATCTCCACCCCTCACATCGGAAAAAGTTACTTTAAAATAGGCTATGTGATATATTTTCTTCCTGCTCTTCCAGTTCAAGTGACCGCAGGCATCACCAAATCAATCTTGAAATGTTTTACTACATCTAAAGAACCAGACACAACACTTTATCTGACATTTGATTGCATAGAATATTTTATATTAATAATTTAACTGTAATATTTCAGGTTTTCCTTCAATCGCTTCCAGGTCATGTGACCAAGTGATACGAAATCAATCTCAAAATTTCTCTATCAAAACCAGTTGGATAGAGCTCTGTTTACTGTCCATTTACAGATTTGAACAGCTTAATGGAAAGATTTTTCTTCTTTTTTTTTAATCCACAGCTATCTCTTAGTTTTGCGCTTTAATGAAAATTGTGTGATTATATATTTCCAATATTTACTTTTTGTATTTTCTTTCTGCATTCAGCTTCAATCTTAGTTAAAATACTAAATGCTCTAAAATACTGTCTATGGTGTTTTATTATTCGTCATTCAGTTATAAAAATGTTTCACCTTATAGATATCATAGAACGTAACTGTGTTACAGAAATAACGTGGCAGTTACTTTGCTGAGTAACTACTTACTTTTAAAGTGTAGTAACTGAGTTACTGACTAGGGCTGCACAATTAATCAGATTTTGATCGTGATCACGATTTTGGTGGCCACAATTAAATTAACCTGGTCGTCAACGATATTTACATTCAAAATGCGAGCTCTTCTGCTTTGTTCTTTATCACACATCGACTCAATCAATATTTTACGAGCCACCAGGGGGCAAACACATGGCTAAAGCTTCATTAAGTTGCCCAAATAAAAACCGCGCACATGCCACTCAGCACTCATAATGGCTGCACTACGCTTGCTACGTAGCAGGTGAAAAGAAGTATTTGAGCGATGTAGTAGATCCAAATCTCCATTATGGATCTGACTAGTAAGCAGAAAGTTCCTGAAAGTGTACTACCGCCACAATAAGCAGCCGGTGGATGCTACGCTATTCCCACAATGCAGCGGACGCACCGAAATCATGGAAGAAGAAGGACCTAGCTAAAAATGGCTACAGACGAACTGTCAACCATTGATACCGCCGCAGTTTCAGCGGATAAATGTACGTGAAGCAATGTTACTGATTACTATAATAGTTTTTCGACTGATTAAACATTTAAGTTGTTAAGTCATACCAGACAAAATAACGGCTAGAGGATGGCGGGACCACAGGCGAATGTAACGTAAACATCTGGGTCAACGGAACAGTCAATACGGGTCAAAGGACATGCAAAATATGTGGAGCAGTACGTATGATTTCATGTCTTTTACGCGATTGTTTGCTATGCAGCATTTACTACATTAACGGGCGAGTAATAGTTGGTAATTAGCATATAGTATATACTAAGGATTTGGGTGCAGGGAATGTCAAAGGCCTTTTCTGTATAAGCTGTAATTGTTTCTGTTAAATTGCACTTTGAGATTGCACTCTGCAATAACATATTTAGCTTGTACTTATATAGATAAGTATTGGAGTTTTTTTTTGTGTGTGCATTTTTATCATCTATTCTAATCTAAAGTTTTATTTTTCGCAAAGAAATGTTGCAACATTGTACGTTTATAATTGGTGCAATAAAAAAAATATTTTACAGGACTGGATGAATAATCGTGATTAATAATTGTGATTACAATATTGATCAAAACAATTATGATTATTATTTTGGTCATAATTGTGCAGCCCTATTACTAACTCAATTACTTTTTGGAAAAGTAATTTGTAACTATAACTAATTGCTTTTTTAATGTAAGATGCCCAACACTGATCAGGAGTGGCTTAGAAGAATTCAACAGTCTTAGCTCATGCTTGTTCACCTTTTTCCACAGTGATTTTTCCTTGCATTAAACTTTCCATTAATATGCTTTGATACAGCATATTTTGGATACAGATGGCTTCAACAGTGGGCATTTGTTGCTTACCTGCTTGATAATTGTAAAGGCAACAGTCTTCCCCATGATTATTCAGTCAATTACATGGCTGGTAATCAATAATTCTATAATTTTTTTTAAATATTTTTTTTTTTCTAATATCATACATATAATATAATTAATATTAAAATTTATGTTTTATTTTATATTGTTGTAATTTATTCAAAACAATACTTGAATTATTCAAATAAATTCAAGTTAAGTTTAATTACATTTTAATTGCATGAGATGCATCTGTACTGTATATGATGTGCAAGTAATGCTACCTTAATTATAATGGCTATAAAGATTTTAAAACGCTTTGGTTTAATTTTTTTTTCTAATTAAATCTAAGTTTAGCTTCTAAATTACTTCTACTTTTAAACTGAAAATGAAGAATCATATTCTTCTTCCACTTAAACAATCATCCAAGTCACATATCTCTGTTGCTGTGCGGTGGATCAGATGCAGGTAACCTTGTGTATTAGGGCCCGGCAGCCCTGCTGCAGCAACTGTAGACATGGCCTCTGGTGAGGCAACCATCAGATCCATCTACGTGATAGTGTCAGGGCATTATCAAATGTCATCACCAGTTCGCCGCTGACAGTCTTATCGCTGCCTGCGCGTTGGGAGATCACAGACATTTGAATCTGAGCCCTTAACATCGGCTCAACGGCGCAGTCTAACAAACAGGTCTTATCGCGAGCGCTACATCTCATCTAAATCATTTCCCCGAGAAATGATCGATGTGCAATTATCTGATATGGAATGATAAGCCCAGCTTTGATAAGTGTTCCTAGACTGTACCATTCGGATAATACGATGTCTCCTAATTACCGAATGCATACGCTTTTAAGAGCTAATAGTGTTTGCTGATTGACTTGATAAAGAGATAAAGAGAACTTTGGTTTCTAGAACAGAAGCAAAACATTCTGTAGGATAGAACAAAGCAAAAAAATAATTTTATGTAAGATAATGTCAAATACTAGAAAGGACTTTGCAATTTTCATGCATTTAAAACTGTAGAAGAATTTGTTTTTTGCAACCAACATTCATTGCAATTACAGTTGCTAGTTTTCTGAGCCACGTCTACCTGCTTTGCACACCTTATTTTCCTTTAAAACCCCCCTAAGGTCAGTCACAATTAGATTTAAAAAAACATCTGGAAAGAGTGATTTTCCGGTCACATATTCTTTATTAGACTTCCATTGCCATTTTGACTCATGAATATACAAATGTATCTTGACTGTTGCGCTGGCTGTACCTTTAGCGTCATGCCTGATTTTACGATTCTGGCCCAGTCTTAAGCCTTTTGTAGCTAGATGTCTTAGCCCCATCCATCTTCCTCTCAAACTGGACTAGCTTGTTCCTGAAGAAAACCCACAAGACAAATTACCAAGTCCAGTTGCGTTCGATTGCAATTTCCTTGAGATAACCATGACCTGGAACATTCACAGGCTCATCCTCATCATCATACTTTATCTGTGTAGCGCCTTCAGTGACCAAAAAAGGTGCCGATTGTAAATTATGTGATTTGAAGTCTATTGTTTGTCAGTGTTATTTCCATTTTTAATTATTTAATATATTTTAATTCACCATATGTTAAAATATGATTCAGTGTGATTACTGTGTACTGTTTAGATGTACCACTGCAGCACTTTATTAAACTTGTACATTTTATTGTTAAAGTTGTTTCTTGGATTTTGGCTGATGTTTAGTCAAAAAGAAAGTGATACAGATTCAAGCCCAATAGCAACAATAACGATTTCTCTGTCCATATTTGAGAGCAGGGATTTTTATAGGTCAGATTGTGCACTTTGGTGTCCTCTTATTAGAGCACCATCTTCAACTTATTTGAAAGCAGGAAAACACCGTTTTTCACCAGCAGCTATGTTTTTCACTCTCTACATAATGACCAAATCTGTAAAGTGCAAAAGAAATAATTACCCTGTCAACATTCTCCTACCTGCGCTGTGACTCCCCGTAGCTCCTCCAGGGTAACAGTGGTCCTCTTGGCTGCTTCTCCTTGTCTGTAGATGACCGAGGCTAAGTAGGTTTGCTGTGTGCCATGCTGTTTTGATTTTTGGAGGAAAGTTTAAACAGTTTTCTATAAGATGTTCAACAATCCCTAAAGGAATATTGATTTATAACTTTACCCTGCTTAGAGGTTTTCCACAACTATAACCCTGACCTATCCTGTGTTTTTCCTTAATCTGCATGATAATGTTTGTTCACTAAATTTCTTTAATAAAGAAGAGTATCAGAGGAGAAGTATCAGAGTAAAAGGGGCTGAATCAAGATTAACACCGTACTTTTCAGATTTTTATTTTTGGTTTCTTTCAGCTTCATGATTATTCTTTACTTTGTATTGGTCTATTGCTGAGAATCCCTTACAAAAAAAATCCAGATGAAATCTGTAGTTAAAATGTAAAAAAGGTCAAGGGATATGAATACTTTTCTAAAGCTCAGTTTTTAGCTGATGGCCCCTAGTTTGTGAACTGTTCTGTTGCAAAGTTGTAAAGTTGCTGTATGACACAGGATTCGGTTCTGAATGCTCCGACATACCGAACACATTTCAGCGCCGGGCTTTCTGCATTGACCTTTCATATGGAGTAACACCTGCTCCAAAGATCGGTTTCCTTAATTTGTTCAGGACCATTTCAACTCTGACCCTGTGAGCACAGGCTTCAAGTATGACACCTTCAAGTTCCAACTCTGGATGACCGCCATAGCTCCAAACTTTAGTGGGGATGCTCTGATGAAAACAAAACACAACCGTGTTCCAGTTGTTTGTCTTGAGATTTACCAGATCCGTTCTGTGCTTTTAGAGGCCTTGTCTTAAAAGGACACAAAGCAGTTTTCTGTAATTATTAGGAACTCAGATGCTCTTTCTGTTACACCTTTTGAGGTTAGGGTGTGACATTTTCTTCTCTATCTCAGCTGCCTCACCCTGTTATTTCCTTTAACCAGACGAACTGCAGAGATGTGTTTTTTTCCTGACCGCTCCGATCCAAAGGAATCTGCTACGACTGAGTGTTTTCCGGCATAGAGGATGGGCTTGCACCATTCCCAAGGCCTTCTGGGAGTGCTGTCATTAGCCAGCTCTCAGAGCACAATGGCTGGAAATTAAGTTACTATTTATCCGTGCTGAGCAAAGGAAAAGGCAGCCACGGGGCAGAGAGGCCCAGAAAGACTTTAGTATTGATTTTGCTGAAGGGTGTCGGCCGGCCAAGCCAAATCTTGTTTTCCTAGGGCGCTGTGTAAGAACTGATGGAGTGAGGGGAGAACTGGGGAGGTGGTATCAGTGAACGGGTTCAGCAACAGGAATATCACAGGATACATAGTCTAGCACACTCACCAAACAACATCAGGGGCTTTTATCCAACTATTTCCTCTTGCACAGCATAATGATAGCATAAAGATCCTGTGCTAACAGCCAGTTATAACCACAGAAACACGTATCATCTTTGCTTGGTTGTTAAGTGATTCTTACGTTCTGGAGACAAGGCCTTACATCTTATGTCCATTGTTTGGGGGGTATTGATTTAATCGTCGCAGTCCAGACTTTTATCATGTTAATTCTCAATATGTTTTTAATGGTGTTTTATTGCTGTGGTGATGCATGTTCTTGGAGTACTTTCCACTAGATCGTTTCAAGAAAAACATTGGCAGTTAAAAAAAAATGGGTAGAATTTTTTTCTTTCCAATCAGAATAAGATGATATATTTCATCATGTTATTAGGATATCAATGAGCACAGAGAAAGGGTGAAGTGGAAATTAAATTATACATGTTTTTTTCATAATTTGTTAGAAATAAAAATCAGAAAGGTGCGGATTTGTATTCAGTCCCATTTGTAATCCTAGGGCCCGAAATAAAATCAAGTGCAAGCCATTGCTTTTAAAGGTTTTCTCATCAGTTACCCACAGTATGAATACAACTCTTCTGTGAAAGCCTCACAGGTTTTTGTTAATAATAGTGAACAAACAGCACTGTAAAGACCAAGCAAGACATCAGACATGGCAGGGGTACAGTTCTGGTGAAGTCTGAAGCAGGCTTGGCGTATTAAGCAACATACTAACCTCACAGAATACAGTTCAACCAAAAGAATATGACAACTGGTAACCTAACAAAACAGGACCATCCAACTAAACTGACAGCATGGGAAAGGAGAGCGTTAGAATATAATATAATAGAATAGAACTATCCTTTATTATCCCGCAAGGCAATTTTATTTATATAGCACACTTTCAACACAAGGCAATTCAAGGTGCTTTACATGATTCAGTGATAATGATACCAAATACATGGTCACAGAAGCATGATTAGAGAAAAACAGAAACATATAGGTTTAACAGATAGACACAATCAAAAAATCAGAAAAGATGATGTAAGGAACAAATGTATGCAATATAGATTAAAAACAGATAAAACACAAATTTATGCAATATAGAATAAAAACAGATAAAACACAATAGATTAAAAAGGAAATAAAAAAATATGAATAAAACGTAAACCACGATAATCAAATAGTGATCAGGAAGCGCAATTTAGGGCTCAAGGGGACATTTCTGTGTAAAGGCAGCAAAGCAGAAGGAAATACAAACATTAATTAAGACACGGAAGTGGAAAGGTATGAAAAACAGCAGAATTTAAGAGTCAAGAAAAATATACATTATGGACAGGGTTACATAAAAGTACTGTGAGTACTGTGTGGTCATTAAAGTTAAAATTAAAGATAAAGTGGCATGCCCAGGTTGTAATGTGAAACAGAGCAGGATACTGTAAAGATAGTTAAATAATTAAATATATTTGGAAATATGTATACAATATGCATGTGTACTTGCACTTTAAAAAAGTACGCATATTATTTCCAAAAGTTAGCATACATAAGCTGAGGGGGAAAAACAATCTACAAATTACAGCAGGAGAAATGCAAATCGGAGAATTGCAATTTACATTGGTGATGTTAATCAGAGATGCAGCCAGGAGGTACGCCTTAACTTTAAAGGAACAACAAAGTGTCATAACTCAGATAGAAGAACCTGTTGACCCACCAACTATTCATTATGCCACCTGCAAGTCCTTTCTCTGCAGAACAGCGCAAAGATGAGCAATGCCGGGAGCGCACCTCAATCGTGGAAGATGGGGCTGTGGTGACATGGCCAAAACAGATCCAGTAAAAAAGCACTGCTGATCATGCAGAAACAATTCCCCACTGTGACTATAGTGATGGCAGCATCATTCTGCGGGTATTAGGTTTATTGGAGCTAAATACAATACAGATAATCCTGGATGAAGGCCTGGAAAGACTTTAGACTCAGAGGTAAACCTTCCAAGGGCACAACAACTGTAATTGTAATGAATTATTGTCGAGTCAAATACAGTATGTTAGCATGCTTTAGATTTTTATTTAAACATATCCTTTTCCTTCCATTTCACTATCATATTCTGCCTTTTGGTGGTTAGTCACATGAAATTCCAATAAAACACATCAAGGTTTGTACTTGCTACATGATCAAACATGACAAAGTTCAAGAGCTAGGAGTCCTTTTGCAAAGCACTATTTTCAAATACTGCACAAGTCAAGTGGGACGTGTATGACCGACAGGTGAGTGCAGCGAAGGCAGCAGCGTTGAGAAGTCATGTTGGAGGATTGGCCTGAAGGTGGCCTGGGACATCCACACACCTGGCCTGATGCTGCCGCTGGAGTCCGGAGACTGCTACTACATGAGAGGTACTAAGGCTCATCCGTAAACACGCTCGCAGTGAGACACGCATGCACATGTTAACATGCATCCACCACCATGTCTGAATATGGAGAAGGGGAGACTTTCATTACTCTAGGTTTTGTGTTTCCTTGTACCTTGTCCCAAATGACCCAAAGCAGCGCGATGTGTTTCTCTCTCACTTTTTTCCTACGTTGTCCTGATATTTCGATTTCTCTCTGCAGAAGAGATTGAACTGAAGCACTGAGTGTGTGTGTGTGTGTGTATGTGTGCACTTGTAAAGGAGACGGGTGTGAGTGAAAGTGAGGTTTCTTGGCCCTGAACACAAAGCTTTAAGGTTCCATGAAATTGTGTGCATTAGAGAGGTTAGGAAAACCAAATGTTATTTTTTGAAGTCCTGTGACCCATTGCTGACTATGTCTCTATGGGGAGAACAGACAGCGAGCCACAGGGGTGTAAATCATGGCTTAATGCTTTTGGCTGCAGCAGACACCTCCACCCTCTTATTTTCGGTCCCCCGGGCCTGTCCAAGCTCGCCCATAGTTTTTGAGTGCAAGGACATTTATCCACATCACAGCGGAGGCCAGTGTTCAGATGTACAAGGAGTGAGATGTCCTGCTTCGATTGGGGGGGAGGGATTATTATTTTATGAAGGCACCCCTCTTTTGTAAAAGGTATATTTCACTGCCTGATAATTTCTTGTTTTATTTTACAATTACTGTTTAATTATTATTATTAATTTTATTAAGACGAGACATGGTCTTTTTTGGTGCCATATTATAACTTTAACCTAATACACATACAATTTTTACTTAGAAACAAACAAAGAAATCCATTGTAATGAACTGGATTATTGTTTGCTTGTAAAATCTTTTCTAAATAATCGGACAAATTTCGCTGTCATTATGTTTCTAAGTGCAAAGTGGTGATTGACAGAAATCTACCTCCTTCTGCTTATTCTCTATACTCTTATCTTAGATGGTATCTCCAGTCCTACATATGTGAGAAACTTGTTTCTGAGCCTTTGATTAAACATGCTATTTTCTTTAAAAAATTTTGCTTTTATCCTACAGATGTAGTCACGATAGGAATTAACAAACTGATAAACCTTTTTTTGTTGTTGAATTTTTGAAAAATAGAATGCAGAAGTTTGTTGACTTTCTCTTTCTCATGGTGCCAAAATTCTGCATCCAAGTTCAAATACATGCGTGCAGTTACCCCCCCCCCCCCCCAGATTAACATTTCATTAAATGTTTCCTACGAAGTTGCAGATAAATCACACATTTGACTCAATCACTGAGGTTGTGGCATCAGTCCAACTAAATATTTGAGCACTCTTATTACCAGAAAAAAATGGAATTTATTTAAATTAGTTGGTATCCTGTCAAGGACTTGGTGTTACAGCATAGTCCATGAATTTTCAATAGACCTGATGTCAGGGGCGTTCCAGAAGATTAACATCGGCCTTCTTATTCCATTAGAAAAGCTAGTTTTGAATTGCAGTATGTATCATTTTCTTGTTGAAAAAAAATTATTAGAGTTGTTTTAACATTCTGACTCAAAAGGAAAATGATGGCTGTTTAAGATCACCTTGCACTTGGCCACTCTACAGCGATAAGCAACTTCTCCAGAATCGATATCTTTGTGCAGGACTGAAATTTTTAGCTGCTCACATGGACAGGTAAACCGCCTGCTGTAAATATGCGTCATGATCACAGAAGACAAAGGTTCAACCTCAATGAGAAAAGTCTAGTTAGAGGAGGTAAAACGTAGACTTTCAAAACTAATAACGCTGAACCAACTCCCGTTTATGGTAGTAGTAGCATTATCCTGGGAGGCTTCCATAGCCTAAAGTATTGATGCATTGGACAAAGTAGGGGGAATAATGATATAAGTATGACAAGAGTCACACCAACATTTACTTTGGTAATTACTTGATTGCCACTTAAAGCCAGACTGTTCATTTGTATAATGGACCTTTTAATAAGTGCAGAAGCACAATAGCTAAAGTGCTTCGTGCCAAGAGAAACGTGCTTTCTAGAGCCATCTGCATCACCATAAAATATTTAGACAATAGGCACATTTATATATATCATAAAACCAAATTAGGTAGTTAACCTTCAATAAAGTACATTTTAAATTTACCGCCAACAAGTCAGGAGAAATTTGATGATTGTTTTTATCATGGCGCACCACCGGCTGCCAGTGTTTAGCTCGACAGAGCCCGAAACCCTTCTTCAGCAGGAGATTTACAATAAAACCGTCAGTTTCACTCCAGGCATGATAACAGAGAGATGGGCTGCTGTGCAGACCATTCTAATGGGAGTTGACTGTCGCGGCTCAGTGGGGATTTATGCTCCACTTGGTGAGTACGCCCCTGAGAGGCCAACTGCTTCACAACGATAGCAGCCCGCGCCATTCTCTTCCGGCTGTTGTTTTGTCGCTCTACCTGAATGGAACACTTGGCAAGGCGCTCGAACACATGCACTCAGCTATAAATTTGCAGAACTCGCATTGCTCAAAAATGCATCAAACACGCAATTCTTGATAGGCTCAGTATACCCTCCCTCATCCGAAATACTCACATTCGAGGCAGACACAACTAAAGCAGGTGTTAAAATATATTGTACTTGTGTTTTTTTGTGACATACATCCCTTGATAAGTAGTTTTTGCTGTATTAAATGAAAACTACAATGGAGTATAACCACATACACCATTATATAATTTCAGCACCATTTGTCGGCGGCTGGCCCTTTTGAACTGCTAATGTCTAAGCTGCTGGAGGCAAATTGAATCACCATCATTTCTACCCAAATGGAATTTCTGTGGTTAAAAAAGAACAATGCAAGTCTTGACACCGGGTCTGTTCAATAATCTAATTTCCAGCTCCCAATGCACAGGGGGGAACTGCAGAAAAGAGTTGACCCAATATATTTAAAAGCCTGCTTCCTGGAAAAGGAGGACAAGTGGCAGCAGGCACAGGGGTTGAAAGAAAGATAAATATTTATTACAGTTATCGAGTTTGCCTCGACTCCCTCCTGATCCCACTGGCTGCATTAGAGGCGCCAAGAAAAGAGCAGATTGATGGAGATAATTTGTTATTGGATATAAACAGTTTTAAAGACGCAGAGTAATTCTGCCCAGATACGTAATCCTTCACAATCTCATCAGGGTGAAGAAAACACCGGCAAGTTGTTTTGTTTGTCACCGTCGTCGTCTTCTATTTTTTTTTCCTTCCTTCCACCAAACAATAATATCTTCTTCCTAAAGCATTTGGCTGTTTGACTTTCAAATCACGGGCATTAGCTGGTGTACCCTTCCTCAAGGCGGGTGTAAATATGCACATGTGCTGTGAATGACAGCTCTGTCATGGCTAAATTAATTATTGGTAGGAGGCAAATAATGGCAGAGCTGAGAAACATCTATACACACAAAGAAACACATGGCGGGATACACAGGAAACAGCGCTAAGGCCTCACTGTAAAGCTTGTGTGATATTGGACAAATGTTTGCTGGTATGGCACTTCCATCTTGACAGATTGAGCACGATCTGGTTCTGTTTGGTAATTAAAATTATATTACAATGCTCTTCCCTCTATCGAAGTCGATGCTGGGCCTTTGGGATTCTGTCTGAGCGTACAAGTTGATTTAGTCTAATTCACTCCTCGCTTTTCATCTGTTTTTTCTGTTGTAATATCTCCCTTTTATTCCCATTAACAATTGATTCCACATCAATATGCTCTTTTCCGCTTCTGGGTTTGGCGTCTTGTCTCCCCGTTTGTTGGTTTGCAGCGAAAATGTTCGTGTCTTTGGTGATGGTTTTATTTGGTTTAATTTTTTTTTTGCTGTCTCTGCTAGATGACCTGAACAGCTCCCACCAGCACTGTGTCCTTGGTGGAGACACGGCACGCTTCAGCTCAACTCACAGAGTGGCCGAGGTGAGACGTTACACTGACAAAGAAGGAAATCACCATGTTTTTAATTGGTTCTGAAAATGATACGTAGCATGCTGTTATTTTCATCAAGGAACACATCAAATCTAGATTTATTTTCGTCCTGAAGAATGACAATTTCAATATTTTACTGTGGTTTATTTGACTTATTTTTCTTTCTTTCATTTTTATTTTATTGTATATAAATAGAATTTGATAAGATTTTAATACAAAGAAAGGGGAAATCCGTCTAAAAATTCAAAAAAAAAAAAAAAAATGAATCATTTGTATTTACTTTGCTATTCATTATCAGCTGTTTCAAAGCCACATTTGATTAATGATCTTGTGTAATTCCTTCCTGTCATGGCATGTTTGTGACACTGGTCTTGTTCCTATCAGTGTTCTAAAGGGACCCTGACCTACATCCAGTCACGGTGCCAGGAGGCCCTTTCCAACCTGCACACTGACCCTGAGACGGGCTCCCACAGCCTGCTGGACCTGCAGCCGACAGCATTACAGCACTGTGAGGAGATTCACAATGAGGTGGGCCGCACGGTGCTTGTGTATTAACCTTCGAGTGCACATGAATACATACACTGACTTGTTTTTTAAATCCCTGTGTGTGTTCACAGGCTGTTTAGTAGCTATTTCTATGTACTTTTTTTCTAAACGTAAACTTTCAGGAAGTTATTTGAGCTGCATTCGATTGCTCAAAATTCTAATATGCAAATTTGCAGAATTTGCACCAGTATAGTCTACAGAATGACATGGTCTTCAAGAGTTTAAATGTATTATTTTATGATGTGAACCTCGCTGATTGTGTTTGAGTGGCCCCAATGCTTTAATCCCCACCCATCTGGTACCGCAAACAGGTTCAAAACAACTGAGATCCGTCTGCAAATAAGATGATGATGATTTAATCCGGACAGCAGAAATTGTTGTTTGAATACACTGAAAGCGTTCTCTGGAAATTACAGGTGCAAGCGTCAAATTAAGCATGTAAACGTATTAGCGCTAACATATATTTGTGCCGTTTGTGTTGCATGGATATACCGGTAAACACATGCGATGTATGGAGATCCAGAACGCCTACAAACATTATAGCCTTTTTTGTTGACCTAATATTCTGTTGCGGAAGGAAGTTGAGACAAGAATCTTACAGTTTAGATGACCTACCTTATCAGAGACCTACAGTGAAACAACATTTGATTTTATTTAACATTTACAGTTTCACAATCTGTTACATTGCAGCAACACACCTCAATGTATTTTATTGGGGTTTTTCATGACGGACCAACATTCTGGCATCTTTCTGTGTTCAGCCACTTACGCAGTGCTTTGTAGACCCACCTTTTGCAGCCAGGTATTACGCTCCCTACATCTTCCCATCAGCTTCGACCAGTTTCCCTTTCCCTGCTGAAAATGAACACCTCTCCACAGCATAATGCTGCCACCACCAGTTTCTTCCTTGGGAGATGTTTAAGGTTTGGGATTTTGTCTTTAAACCTAAACCATATGCTTCATGGTTTTCTGTTGTTTTCTGTAGGTCTGTTTCATCAACTCTTTATAAAGTACGTCGTGTATGGTTGTAAAGTGTCAAAGGGGTGTGATGAGTTTAAGACCGTTTATCGTTTACTGATCTTTTTTTGTTTTTTTGCTGGCAGGTTAGAGCTTTCTGAATGGCAAAACGGGAGCTTGCCAGGTGCCTGCTCTCTACCTACCGTGCTTTGTTGTTATACTCTGGGAAATATCTTTAATATAAAATTCAGGTTGCTCTCATTTGTCTTGGCTGGTGATGGATCGCAAGCCAATAGGCTCTCCATATGCTTCCTAAAGATGGAGCCGTGCCCCTGTCCTGTCTCTAACGTCTTTTCATATAAAACAATGAGCGATGCCGACTTGGGGTTCTGAGGGATAAAGTGGGGTCAACAAAGAGAAGGCCTCAGCCTCCTGCCACAGCTTGCTGCAGGCCAGCAGTTAATATACCATCTCACCTCTCACCCTTTTTACACCCCTTGCGCCCGGATTGCACATCCGAGCAGACGGCAGCATCTGGGACCCTCAGCAGGATGCCATGACAGATGAGTCTGACGTAAGGTTGTTTAAAGGTTGAAGACAATATTAAGTATTCAGCACTGCCAAACAACAGGGCTGTCTGCGTCTGGAGAACTGCTGCGCTGGTTCGGCTAGCAACACCTGCTAGCTTGCCACGTAGCTCCACAGGATTACCAGGCATTGGCTTTCACCAGGAGGGTAAGGCAGGTTTTATTCAGGAAAACAAGGAGCTTTTTTATACAGGCATTGATGTTTGTGTGTGTGTGTGTGTATTTAAGTGCTTAAGTAAGAAGGGGGTGTTCTCAGGGGCTCGGCCCTACCCTTCCCGACTCTCGCAATGATCGATGTGGCCATTTGTTTGGAGTTGCCCACGAGAGCAGAACACCCAGCTAAATGATGTATTGTTGGTGGAGTTATTTATGATGGCGGCCCACTTTGGCGCTTGGTGGGTGCACATTGCGTAGGTCGTGTTTGACATGGACGACCGAGGAGCGAACAAGCCTGAGACACGCGGGCAACCTGACCCGAGCAGCGCCTTTTGGGTCTTTGCTCAAAAAAGTGCTAAACCGCACACCAGCTGACAGTCTATTGATGCTGTACAGTTGAAGGAGGGTCAGAGGGGCTGGCTGTTGTCAGAGGATATAGGCAGGGCCTGATTGTGCGGAAGTAGAGCATCTGCCATCCGTCTGTCTTCGTTTGAGGATAGAGCAAGGTGCCTAATTGAAGAAGATATTGAACGGAGACAGAAACTGAAATAAAGAAAAGTTCCCACCTGTTAAGTCCTTTTCACTCTGTCTCCTTTTAATCTTACCTGCTGTCCTAGTCAGTCAAATAAGTCTAACATAATACCACCACATGGCCCCAGTGTGCATGTTTGGCTTTGAAATGCTTATTCTAGACACAAATGTCTTGTCTCATTTAAAGCCACTATGTCTCTTCCCAGGTGGGCGTGTGACAGAGTGCCATGAGGGACCCCCCCCCACTCCTCACACGATCTCCAAATATTGAAAGCAAATATTGAAGGAAGGGAATAGGCTTTTTTCACATCTTACAGAAAATAAACAGAATAAAGTGTGTTTAACCTTCCGGTGTCTTGTTCTAAGGGTAATGATGTCAGCCTAAAGTTTTCTGTCCACGTTCTTGTGTTTCTGCCGCCTTAAGGACTATATAGTCATTTTATTCTTAGAAATTACTGTTTGCACTTTTTATCTTTTGCAAGATCGTTTTTTTTAAGGAGGCATTTACTTGTCATTTCAACTTTATAAAGTTGTTCATTTTATATCTATGATTTTGTTTTCACTATAAATGCCATGCATTAGATTTGAAAATCATTAAAAATATATACTTGAGTTGATCAAATCAGCTGTGAAACTTGTATTTCACAGTATTTTCACAGTTTCATTCGTGGTACATTTCAGTATTTATTTGTAAAGGTGTAAAGGAGGATTTTTAAAAACCAAAAAAAAAAAATCCAGTTTACAATAAATTAGAGGATTGTAGAGGATTAGAAAGAACAATAAAATGTACTCCAATGATCTACTAACAACTCGGGATACAATGAGACTAGCGGTGTAAAATTACGCCCAAATTGTATTCGGTTTGGTTCAGTGTCTACCCAGTATTGGTATTGGTGCATCTCTACTAAAAAACAACAAAAGTTTAAAAATGTACTCAGTGGTTGTTTGGAGGTCCTTTTGCATGAAGTACGGTGGGTTATAGAGCAGAAAATCCTGTAGGATTACTCCTTGAATGGTAACCTTCTCTATGCAAAAAAGGGACAGTGACACCATTGCCACTTTCCAAGTAAACAGCTGCAAAGACGAGAATCAAACAGCTCCAGCAGTTGACAAAACTCCCTATATCATAACTAGTTGTGGAAAATTGGAATTGAATCTTAAGCAACTAGGTTTTTGTGCTACTTACCCAAGACTCTTCTGGTGTTATCCACAATAATCTCGACTAAATTTTATCGACATCAACAGAGATATACAACTTAAATAATCACTCTAGATTAAATAAATCTATATTTGGAAGCTTATTGATGGTAAATTAGTATCTAACTATTAGAATTTATTGATATGTTCCTGTATGAGTTTCCTCTTAATTGTTGCTAAATTCAGGAATTGAGGAGTATTATTACAGATGTTCTTTGAACATTAAATAAAATAGTTTCATAGTAAAACACTACCGTCATCTTCTTTTTTTAATATACATACAAATATTTAATGTAAAATACAAATGTAATATATATATTTTTTCACAATATTAAACATTCAGAGTATCCTATGCAGTTACCCTTGCATTTATACGCCCAGACTGGGGTGTGTGTGATAAGTGTGGGGAGACTCACAGAGAGTTTGGAGAAAACAGTTATTCTGGCTCTTGTGTAAGTAGGCTGGGATCGGTAAACAGAGAAGGGCAGAGAGGGATCGATCGCACTCTCATCAGACCTCACCTCAGGGCCCCGTCCCCGGAAATTGATTGGACCCGCTCTGGGAGTACTGTGAAGGTGTGAAGAAAAAAATAATAATTGTGCCTCATTAAATGGGGGGGGGGGGACAGTTTTTCTGAGCTTTACCAGCAGAGTTGCCATAGTGGGTGGTCGGTGGACTAATTTGAAGCTAATGTGTAGTTAGTGTGTCCATCACCTGGGGAGATGACAGCCACTGCCGCAGGGGAGTCACCCTTGCCTTGCCAATTCAGAGAAAAACTCACTCTAAGAGTCTCTCTCTTTTTTTTTTTCGCACAGACTTTCGATCTCCCTGCACGGAAAGGTGGCATTTAGACCGAGTTTCCTGCCTGGCAGCTCTCAGCTGGGTGGCCACGCTCCAAATACCAAAAAGCCAGCGCTTCTCAGTTACTTTTAGATGGCCTGCTTTGTGGTTGCCTCTGGCCCGCGCTGTGGGGGACAGGCAGCCGTGTCAGCTCAAAGTGGAGACACAGGTTGGCTTCTTCCCACCAAAGGACAGGCAGACAATCAGAGAGGTAGAAGGAGGGACAGCCTGGGAGAAAAGGACGTCCGATATTGGCCCTCGCGGCTTTGTTGTGCGTTTGAGCTGTAGTGATCGAAGGGGAGTGGATTTTTGAGTGTGTTGAAGAGACCATAAAGGATGACATTTCTTTGAAGGGTGTGTTGTATGGAGTGACTGGGAGGCTGCTGAGCAGTGCACTGGCTGTGTATTCTCCCTGACATGCACCAGTCCTTGCATGTCATCCCCGCTGAGATCAGAGCCTTTTGGGAGTAAATGGCAGAATGACTCTGTGCACAGCTTCTACCTCAGACAGCCCTCACTCGGCTTGTTTGTGTAAATAGTTTTTGTCCTTTGTTGTTTTGAGGTTGATGATGGGGAAGGTGACATTCATCAGACACTACAATGACCACATAAAAATGTCAACATTCTAAGGAAGAGTTCTGAAGATTATGTTAATAACTTTTAACTTTTTTTTCCTTAATCCTGAGACGAGTTCTTGAAATTCCTTTTGAATTAAAGTAGTTAAGGAAAACACAAAATAATAATGATATAACTTCCATTAATGCATTTTAATATATTTCTGTTTGAACCATTTATTGGATTCTTAAGTAGTCTTGACATTTTTGGAGACGTGGCGTTTGGAGTGCAACTGAAAAAAAAAGACAAGGGCAAACTATTTTATGTTTTCTTTTATTCCCCATTCTTTGCTAAAATACAAAGTATGGATAAAAGCAAAAATAAATGGCTCAAATACCAGAGTACTTTGTACGGAGATTTTGTTTACCACTGTGTGTAAAATATCTGGTTAAACAGCCAGGTAAATTTTATTTAATTAATGAAATAATAATTGAAAGCAAAACAAGATTAATTTATCTTTAGTTTATCTTTTAATTTTTTTTTGCTTTTAAAATAATAGATTTAAAATTGGTAATTATATATCTATGATATCCCTTGGTTTAGGCAAAGAAGTAATGGTTAAGGCCACTGTCGTAGAGCTGATATAAATTCCTTATACACTTTCATGAGATTTTGTGCAATAAACCAAACCAAAGTTGAACGTTATTGTTGAGTGGAACAAACATGATCTTTTTTCCATATTTTGTTAAATAAAATGTGAAAAGAGTGCCGTGCATTTGTTTGCAGCCCTCCTGAGTCAATTTAATTGAGGACCACATTCTGCCTCTTTATGTATCTTATCTGCTTTGCACATCTAGAGACTTAAAGTTTTGATTATATTTTTTTTTGTGCAAAATAGTTCCAGGCTCAGTCAAGTTGCAACAGGGAGCATCTGTGAATGACAAATTCTCAGCCATCTACAATTTTTTGAATTGTTTTAGGTCTGGACCATTCCAGCACATGAATATAGTTGGATTCAAACCGTCCTGTTGCATGACTGACTGAGTGTTTGCAGTTGTTTGTAACTGTAGCTGCAGCAGATTATTTGCAGTTGTGCCATCTTCATTGCCTTTTCAAATGACGTTGCTATCTGAAATCTATGCAGTTTTTTGTTGTTTTTTTGTTTCTCTGACTTACCGTTGTTTCAAATTCCTCCAAAATGTTTTGTGATGTGTTCCTGGGTCTTTATGGTGCTGTTCCATAATATTATCTAAAAAGTCTCTGATGCCTTCACAGAACAACTGGATTTATGTTAAGATGAAATCACACTGGGGTGAATTCTGCTCACCAAACAGATAACCTTTAATGTTGCACAAGATTATTTATGGGTTTAGGAACAAAAGAGGGATAATAAAAAAAAAGTTTCCCCCCACTTCACAGTCTGTTACTTTATGCGGGTCTACCACATAAAATCAATGCAGTGAAGTACATTAAAATTAGCATTTGTAACATGAGAAAATGTAATGAAGTTCACGGGGTGTAAAAAACTTATGCGCAAGTTGTCAACCAGTGAAAATCAGTGAAATGTTCAGGACAGGATTGTGCTAAACGCAGAATACCTTGTATGAGCTGCGTAGGATAAAATGATAAAGAAAAATAACTAAGAATGATGTAAAAAACATTTTTAATTCCATTGAACATTTTCATTTCATTTTTTGGAGCGTTATCCCGTCAAGATTATTTGTAAATTTACAGCCGAAAATGCTCATTCTTATCCGCTTGCTAATGGTCTGTTAGAAGAACAATGAACAAAAATAGCTGTCAGAGGAAAAACAATAGTGCTTTGAGTTCCATGTGATATGCGACCCTATTGTATGCCAGTAGACTTTGTGCTATGTAGTTCTCTACATCAGGCTTTAATGGGGTTTGCATTGTTTTGGGTGGATGCCGCTTTGTGGGATGTTTTGGGGGGTGGGGCAACTCGGCACCTTAAGTTGATGTTGGCAGCATTTGGAGCAATCTTTGACACACACTCACACGGCCATGTTCCACAGAAACATTACCAAAGCCACTGGCACGCTTAAGCAGACAGGTACAAGAAGAGGCACAAACACTGCGACGCTCGCTCGGTACAGGACCAAACTGACAAACATGCACAACAGACTTAGAAGTAGCGAGGCTACACCTGGCTATGGGAAGCCTCCTTTCGGAGGATTAATTCAGCACTTCAAAATTGTAGGAACAAAAACACTCTGAGCGTAGGAGAGTGGAAAGGGGGGGGGGGCTCAGCAGCAGACACTATCAGCGCCAGAAGGGGCAGCAGAGGGGAAGATGGGTGGGGTTTTAAGTTGTGCACACTGGAAGGTGTGCACATAACCATGCGCATACGGGTTTTGGTCATTGCCCTGTACCTGTTTTGTCCAAACCTTAGACCTTGGACTCAAGTTCACACATTTGACTGTGGAATACTTTGGTAGATACCCGTGCGATAATGAGCTTTTGTTGCATTGTTGGCCTTACTATGATTCTGCTGGACCTTCCACTCCATGGATCATTGGTATCTATCTTGACCAAATCGTCTAATATCTCCTTTAAACGAACCCAAAACATTATTGTTATTTTTGGAGGATGGATGCTAAATGGTTTGCATATGTCCTTAGAAACATTCCCTAAATCAATGTCCAGCAACAACACTGTCTCTGATATTGATAAAGATATTTTTCAGTCTTGCTGCTACACCGCAAATCAGAAAAAATACAAAAAAATGCTTTTGTAGAGATATTCAAACCTCTATAAACATTGAACAATTGAATTGAATCTAAAGTTTGTGCCTCTCTCAATAAACCCTATTAACTAGTGGATATTAATTAATCATTTACATTTATTTGGAAGCACTTGACTGTATAAGGCTAGGATACAAATGATCAGACATATCCTGCTGTTTTGTCTCATAGATGCTGTAAGACACTTTAGCTTCCAAAATTATACATACCTTTTGACCTTTTCCACATTTTTTCATATTCCAAACACAATCGTTTGTATGTTTAATTCAAATGTTATATATTTGATAAACACAAGGTGGTGCATAATCATACAATATATGGTTTTAAATGGTTATTTAAATTCAGTTTGGCCAATAAATACCTTGCAGACATACGTTTTGTTGCAATTTCAAACACAAATTCTGGGGGTATGTACATACAAGTTTTGAACATCTAGGGACTGAAAACTGTCTTTTGGATTGTTGTCGTGCTTCAAGGGGACCTCCGGGCCTGAGAGTTGCATTTTGGTTTCGTTTTGACTGTAGCACACTCCTCGGTATGTTCTTTGCATTCGACTGACAGTTGTCCACTCAACAGATTCTCGCATCTGCGCTGTGGATTTCTGCAGCTCTTTCAGAGTAACAGTTGGTCTTGTTACTTTTTCTTGGGTTATTGCTCTCATTTTAAGTTACTGAGTTTATTCAAATGGCCGTCTCTTGGTAGCATTACTCTTGTGCCATATCCCTTCCATGTTCAGATGATGGATTGAACAGTGTTCCATGAGATCTTTCAAGTTTGGTAAAAATAAGGTGAATAAACGTATCCTGCTTTAAACATCTCCACAACCTCACCCCTGAACTTTCTGCTGTTTCCCTTTGTTTTCATGATGCCGTATGTTTACTAATGTTTGTTTACGCAACGCTGAGACCTTCACAGAACAGCTGGAATTATACTGGTGGACTTCATGTACCAGACTTTTAACGGCAGTTAAAAGCACTTTTATTTTACTGTATCAGATGACACGAAGCTAAACAGAAATAAAAGTCAGCATTTTCAATATTTAATAATAATCATATTTGAAATCATTGTATCATTTTCATGCACTTTAGTTCTACATTGAAGTTTTGATGGTAATGTCACAAAGTTAAAGGGTTCTGAATACCTTTGCATTCTAAATGTTCTCTCTCTGCTTCTGCATTTTGGTTTAACTTTAAATGGAATATTTCACAAGTTTATTTTAACATCCCTTAATTTGCATACAGCATTTTTTGTCCTTACACACATTACTGAAAGAAGCTGCACTTTTTTTTGGCATTCATTTATTTATAATTCTAACAAAATGTATAATGTGTGAGTGTTGCTGTGCTTAGGATGGTACATTTTGGAAAGATTGGACAGATGTTTGCATGCCTTTGCTATCCATCGTGCATTTTTTGTTTGTGTAGGTGGAGTTCGAATGGCTGCGGCAGTATTGGTTTCAGGGCCAGCGTTACGCCCGCTTCTGCAGCTGGTGGACCCGGCCGATGGAGCAGCTGGAAAAAGACTGGAAGCTCATGGAGACCATGGTAGGATGGCTTCAAGACAGACACGCTGCTCATCATGTTACAACTTTGGGGAAATAAATCACGAAACACAACTTCTTCCAGTTCATTTCATTTTAACCAAAACTATTGAACACAATATAGTAAAATGTGTGTTTTTTAAAATACATGGAATAAGATTTGTTAATTGATATGATCAGATAAAGAAGGATTTGGTTCAGTAAATGTGAGTGGCCTTTAGTTATACAAAGAGCATGGATTTAATTAAGGAATTTATTATAATTTAAAAAGAATAAGATATGCAGTACTGTGAATAAATGTTTTGCTTTCAATAATACTAATCATTATTTTTGTTACATTTTGACTACATGCATTTGACTAGATATATATATATTAAAATTTGAAAATAAATTTTACTCATTTGACCAAGAAAGTTGTTTTTTATAAAAAAAAGTTTAACACTCCAAAAAGATAATGCAACAATGTAAATTAGTATTTTTCTTAAATGTTATCATTTTTATTTACATTTTACAAAGTATTTTTGTCAGTAGTTTTGTCAATAAATTAACAGCAAATCTTTGTAGGCTTTATAGCAATCAACCCAACCTGACGATTGCTAACCAGCATTTTTGCATCTTTCCGCTGGTGTTTAAACGATTCAGTTTTCGGTGATGGTTTCCAACTGTAAGCGACCTGCGGTCCGATGATACCCCTTAGAAGGTAATAAATGGTCTTAAGTTGCTTACCGTGCAGGCTCACCGTCGATGTACTGTGGTTAACTTCAGTTTTAAAGAAGCTTTGCAAATAACCAAAGTGCACACAGCTATTGGTTGAAAAAAAAAACATTTAAAACAGGGGGATTGTAATGTTGGATTTACTGTTAGGTCAGCATGTAGTAATTATGCTGCAGGTTTAGAACACACTCTCAGAGCCTTGGTTATGTATAAGATAAGATGTATAATATAAGATAAAGGCCATGTGTCTCTCTTATGTTTGGATTTTTAACAAAGTTTATATGTATATATATATATATATATAGATAGATCGTTAAATCCTGTTTGTCTTCCATACTCAGATTGTAGAAGCAGCAGGGGGCACTCTTGCATCACTGTAGCAGCTGCTTTGTCAGCGAAGAGTTGTGCTACTCCTTGCCTCCCTGCAGTCAGTCTCTCACCCGCTTCTGCTGTCTCTGGGAGCTCTCGGTCTCTGTCAGTGTTGAGCGCTGAGCAGTAATCACATCTAATGCTCGGGCGGGGATAAAGACAGGGGCTGAAGAGGAGAACGGAGCCTCTGCAGCTACTGCTGCTGCTGGTGCTCGGCTCTAGCGGCGGCCCGTCTCTCTATCGGGCAGCCGAAGAACCTGACAGGGAGTGGGTGAGGGGTCTTTAGATCTCCACCTCTGGGTCCACTTGAAGGGTGTGATTCAGACCTGAATTCACGAAAGGGCATTGTTAAAATAAATTTTATGAGGTGGTATTTGTGGTGGGGCTTTTTTTTGTATTCTTCTAGGTATCTTAATGTGATTTTCTTAATTCTGTGAAAAAATTATATGAAACTTTAAATAAAATGTAACGTTTTTTAAGTGGAAAAATAACACACTTGGCAATGCAATTTATCTGGTATTTTTCTTTCTAAATACCTGAAAATCTGCTGGTTTACATGTTTATCAGAAAAAAAAACAAAAAACGTTTTATTTTTTAGATTTAAGTCTTGCCTAAAGAATTTCTTTTGCAGCAGTATAAAAAAATAGAAATAAAAGAACTATCTCTTGATAAAGAAAGGGATATTAAACAAACACACAAAAAAAACCCAAAAAACAACGACAACCAAAGAGTGGCACAGCACACAAAGGTAACGATTCTCCATTGTGATGAAAGACAACATTATTGCTTCTGCTAGCAGTATTTACATACATGCATCGACCTCAGATACGCTGATGAAACAGCACTTCATAAATATGGCTTATAGATTTCTCTTTTGGAAGTTTTGATAGCTGAGGCTTTTCTTCCGTTGGATTAAAACACATTTCCCTAAATTACTTTGAGTTATTTAAATAATGGCGGCCTCTCCTGCAGTCTCCCTATTTTGGCATATATTTTACATTTTGAAGCGGGGAAATTGACGGCGCCGTCTAATTTGGTGAAATACGAGTGACCTAGTGTGAGCAGATGCTGTTTACTATTTATCTATTTACATATTTCGTTTGCCTGCAGAGTAGACTTTAATGCGGGTAATTTTTTTTTTGTCAAATCTGATATCGGCGTGGGTATTTAAAAAAAAATACAAATACACGTCTATTTAAGTAGGCTTGATAAAATGAAACTGTATTGTTTTATACACTGTGCTCTAGCAATAAAAGGGCCTATTGTTTCATCTTGCTAAAATAGTAATACAAACCGCCAGGCTTCCTCGCTTTATTGTCATATTTAGCAGCAGCGTTGTGGGATGCGCTGGGCTGTGTATGCGTTTGCTAGTCTGTATGAAGAATATTGCAATATGGTGAGACTGGCTCCTGTATGTGGATACTCTCTCTCCCTGGGGCTTCCTCTCTGCTCCTCAGCCTGTTGTCATGCAAATGCACATCCGTCTATTTGAATGACATTCTGATAAAATACATAAATAAATGTATAAAGAAAGAAAAAACTAAACGAGTCCTCCGACTTGCTGGGCACTTTTTTTTAAAGACTTCTGAATAATCAAGTGTACTTCACATGAGAGCGCGGTGATAATGTGTGTAAAGGTAAAGGCAGGTAAAGGTTGTTTCAGGCAGGTGGGAAGAAGGGCAGTGACTGAAAGGTTTCTACGTTCCCCTGTGATCCGGGGTGCTGGATTCCGTTTAGACCCGCCTGGCTTCGGGCCTCACGTTCCCCCAGGACTCCGCTATCATTGCAAGTCGTACAATAGTGACATTTCCTTAAACTAGCAACAATGAATGGCTTCTTTGTGAGACACAATAGAATGAAGATCTCGCCGTTATGCAGAATATTTTAAATACCGGCGTGTTATTTTTTATTTATTTTTATCTTTCCACTTTTCACTGTGGGGGGAAAAAGCAACGGCGAGCCCATGAGCACAATTCTTTCTCTTTTTTTTTTTTTCCTGCCTCCGTTGTCATTTGTGTGTGCGTGTTTTTGTGTGTGTTTCCACAAGGCATTGATGTTAATGTATGCACTCGGCATGACTTTAATTGATTTAGCAGCTCTGCTTGCACAGTACAGCTTTTTCCCTAATTTGTCACTTTCCTGACTTCTGTGTCTGCTCGCCTCACAACTTCAAAAGCCAGCACTCGCAAAGAGATTTCATTGCACTTCGTCTCCTTCTGTTTCTTCTTTTTCTTCTCGCCCTGTCTTCATTTCTCTAGCTCTCCCTCTTTCCTTTCCTCCATCTCAATATTTTCATCTGACAGGAGAACGAGTCATGTAGATGGAAATCTTTTCAACGCACATCAAGGAAATTAATCCACTTTCATTACAAACGGGATCCACTCTGTGGAATACATTTGTATACTTCAAGACGTACAAAACAGGAAATGTGTCGGGGGCCACGTCTCCCCTCTGCTCCGTTCACCCCAACCTGTCGGTATCTGTTTCCCGACGGCTTGGTCAGAAACACACACGCTCGTGAGCTGCATTATCACAAACTCTCTGGGATTCATAAAGGAGGCTAGCTCTTGCACGCATGCTCCCTTGTGTGTTTGTGTTGGGGATAATGCTTGGTGGCCATTTTATCAACCACCACCAACCCCCCAAACTTCTCACTGTAATAACAGTCCAAACAATTTGGGCTACTGAGGTGGGTAGCACTTGCAATCATACGCAGCTCGGCCCGGCTGCCATCAAGAACTGATTAGGTTATTGAGCATACGTGCAGGGGGGGGAGTCGTAGAAAGAGGGATTGAGCGTCTGTAGAATCCGAGGAGGTGGAGATAAGTGAGAGAAGGTTTGTGTGTGTGTGTTGGCGTGGTGGTGCTGGGTGGGGGTGGGGGGGTCAATGTAAATGTTATTGCTGTGTGAGCTCATTTGATCAAAGTCCTGGAAAGGTTAAGCGAATCCAATCTGGTTTTGTATGGCAGAGTGGAGACACAGGCGCTGGGGAAGAAACCCCCAGGACGGAGAATGGATTATCATATTGGCGCTGGAGTAGCAGGGGCCTCCGACAGACAGTTTACCCTGCCCGTAATGCGTTTAGACAGCAATTGGCCTTAATAACCTTTATTGACTTCAGCGGGTCAGTGCCAAGAATCTAATTATCAAAGTGTATCAATTTCTTTGGAGTTTAGAGTTGCACCGCTCAAAATAATTATTTTAAGGTCGGACCGGGGCAATTAATCCCCTCTCTCTTTATTTGATGGCGTTGTAAAACACTATAAATGTTATGGTTTTCCGTTGTGCTAAATAATTTTCCGAAGCATTTTTTTGTGGGAGTGTGTGTAAGGAACGTTCAAGAGAACTTGCCGGTCCAGGTGAGGACGAAAAAAAAAGGCAGTTTTCTTTCGTTTTTCTCTCTCTCTCTCTCTCTCTCTCTTTCTCTCTCTCTCTCTCTCTCTCTCTCTCTCTCTCTCTCTCTCTTCTTTTAACAGCTGCATGACGCTGCAGATGTTTCCCAGCACTCATTTTTCTCTTTTACTCGCACAGAGTTTTATACCCACTTCAAATGCACACATGAAACCCCAGATTAATTATAAGTGTGAACTAAGCAGTAAAGTGTTTTAGGAGCATTTTTATTGCTCATTATGAAGCCATTTATTATCTCTAACATTAAATCACGCGGTGTGTATGCGGCGTATTGTTTTGCGTTGAAAGCCCTGTGCTGGGTATATGGGCCTGTGCGTTTATTATGTCCTGATTCTTTGTGGTTCTTATGCGCTGACGGTGCGTGTGAATGAGAGTGCGGGTGTTGATTTATTTGTAACCATCAGTGTGTCTGTTTGTGTGTCCATAATGTGGGCGCAGGAAGTAAATAGTGTAGCTGCAGAGTAGTTTATCCTTCCCTGACAGCCAGTAAGTGCTCTTACCTAGATAGTAGTAACTGTTTCCCTCCCTTATCGCCGAACATAGACTAGAGGCCCTAATCCACACGTTCATTACTGCGTGGCCTTGTTTATCCACAGCTCTTTATTAGCTTGCTTGCTTTGCCCTATTTAGACAGAGCTGTGTGAGAAATAAATTACTCCAAGATTATTGTTATTATTCATTTAAAGAGGAAATATATGGCTGATAATACATTTTACATCACACAGTGGCTCATGTTTGGAAGCATGAAAAAAGAAAATGAAAAGAAGCAGGAAGAGACGCGGAGAGGCAGAGCAAGAAAAGGGGAGAGAAGAGGGGAGAAAATGTAGCGGTGCGGAGGTATTTGCAATTCTCTTTGAAGTCCCTATTCAACAGGGTAAGCTGAATTTTTCGGCAGTGCCTGATAGTGTTTCTTCGTAAACGCTTAAACCCCTTTAGAGAATTTCCATGGGCAGACATACGAGGTGGCTTGAAGGGAGCGTTTATGTTACCTGGAGCCAGTGCAGCCCGCAGCTTTGTAGCTGAAGATGTACACTAGTGTTGAATGGAATCCCGCAGAGGTTTGTCTAGGACAGAATCTCAGTGCATGATCGCTGCAAGCTGGAGCGAGGAGGGGAAAAAAGGGAAAAAAGAAAGCCCCCGAACAGCTTTAACCCTGTCACAGTATTATAGCTACGCTCACACGAAAGGACAGAAACACCTAGTGTCCATCTCTGTGAGATTAAAATGGGCACAGGCCGGTATAAGAGTCTCACACTTTGATGGTGTTTTATTTAACCCACCCCCCCCAAAAAAAAAGCCCAAAAAACAACTAAATACAGTTTCATGGTATGTTCATTTTTATACAAAAACTTCAACCATGAATTATACTCTTGATACAATACAAAAAAAGGATAGAGAACAAATATTCCCACTATTGCCAAAATAACTTGAAATATAAATTTTCATATTTGTATCAAACTGGAAAAGTATGAAATATATTATTTGCATTGAAAGACAGACTTCAGCAAAGATTTAGAATAAAGATGGCTAAATTTAATATTAGTTTAGTATAAGAGTTAAATTTTATGTGACGTCCTTAAATTTGTAATATATATATGTTGTATATATAAAGATGTTTTAGGATCATATTTATTGTTGTTCCACTTTTCTTATCTTTTTAAAGTACCACAGGTATAACAGGCCAATACTTATCCATTAACTGGGTAAGTATTCAGTCATCTGTTTTGGTTACCAAGATGCAGTTGTGCTGCTGGTAGATTGCCAAATGTGATTTAGAAACGACATGACATATGTAATACTGATAGGTCGCGTCATATTTTTTGTTTCAACACAGTGAAGTGTTTTGTCCTGAAATATTTTCATGATTTGGCCTCCTGGTGGGTGACAGTAAATAAGAAAAACAACAGAGTAAATCTGTCTTGTAAACTGAATTGAATAATTGCTTTTTGGCCCGTCATCATTTGGTTTGGTCTTCATTCAGCCAGCTGACCAACAGTGTGCAGCAATAAGTGGTGAAGGGACAGCGCTGTGCCTTCTGTTGATAACTCTGGATACTCTGTGGGCACTTCAAATAGTAGGAACAGCATGATGGAATACTAAAACTGGCATATACTTTGATAGCAGTAACCGGCCCCTGTAGTCACTGCAGCTGTTGATACAATTTCTGCTTTGTTAGCACTGCTAGTAAAATGAAGGTTCTTGTCAAAGGTGCTGTTGTTAGAATTTAAACTATTTCATTGACGTTACATTCTTCCAGTAATATTATGTCCTGACGCTCCGTGTCGGATAAAATGTGCAAATAACCTTGCATGAATAACTCAGACTTGAACAAACCTGTTTCACGGCTGTAGGTGAGTGAGTCTTCATCATTATTGACTACTTGTCTGAATGCAGAAACTGCACAGGAAGTGATGCCTTTTATTTATTTACTTTATTTGCTGCCTTTGACTGTCGGCTGAGTACTGTCTTCACCTTATCTTTTCACAGGTATTGTGAGAAGATTATTCAAAGAAGTTTTGTTCTCTTAATTGTAACGTTGACAGGATTTTTCCCCCCTTTAATTCCGTCTGTGGGCTTCGAATGCAGCTTGTCTCGTCTTCTTAGAAAACAAATGAACACTTTACAGAGACTGATCTGCCTTATCCGCTTAGCAGCACCCTCAATCCCTGCTTTTATTTATTTACTCACTTTATTTACTTGCTTATTCATTTACTTAACTCTGTATGGATTTGGTTTGATTTCTTCCCCTCTGCCCGTAGCCACCCTCCTTCCCCTCCTCTTCCTCTCCTCATCCTTGGCCCTGATCAGCAAGATAAGCCTTCAGAGGAGGGGGAGATAACATCCATTAAAGTGGTAAAGAGGACTTATGGGGCAGCCCAGATTAATCACTACTCACTTTAATCGCATTCAGCGTGGACGGCGGCGTTAGCTGCAGGGCCCAGCTTCTTCCTGTGTCATACCATCAAAAAAAAAAGAAAAAGAGGGAGAAATAGAGAGATGAAGGATGAAGCCTGTGTTTGTTTAAACATGCCTTGATGGGGGAGATATTATAAAAAGATGAAAGAGATATTTCCCAACATCTCACAGCAAAGCCCCTCCCCTCTTCTACCTGACGAGAGACGCTAATGCTAACCAACATTTGACATGTAATTATGGCTCTACTTTGATCCAGGTGTAATTGTTTACTCCTCTCACAGTCAGTCATGTCACAGAAGCTTATCGAAAGACAAAAAAACACATCCTCATTTGTCACTAAAACAAGAAATTCAATTTTTTTTATTTGATGCATAGAATACATTGAGTTTTGTTCAGCGATACAGTATCTTCTAACTGTATTTATATTCCTTGGACTTTTCCACATTTTGTCACATCACAACCACAAACTTTTATTAATGTG
This sequence comes from Apricaphanius iberus, assembly GCA_028564705.1. Taxonomy (NCBI): domain Eukaryota; kingdom Metazoa; phylum Chordata; class Actinopteri; order Cyprinodontiformes; family Aphaniidae; genus Apricaphanius; species Apricaphanius iberus. Next base: position 890,224 of record JAPXFQ010002074.1, read on the forward strand.
ACAGACAAACACAAAGTAGCGCCCAATTGTGATCTCAGACGAAAAGGATACATGGTTTCCGTAATAATTTGACTTGTACAAGTCAAATTATATTGGGCCTGTACTCTGATACCCATAAATAAAATCCAGCTCAACCAATTTCCTGTAGAGTTCACATAAGAAAATGAAAAAAAAAATAGTATCATGAAACCTTCAGCATAGCTCTTTAAACCAGGCTGAACACAGATGAAGTCTAATCTCCAGAACTCTATATTTCCTTAAAAAAAAAAAAAAAATGTAATCCAAATGTGAATTTTAATCAGCTCCGGTGGTTGGCATTCTTATTATTGTTAATCTCATAGCACAGATTCATCTAACATTTATTTACAGAGCCCCTAATTTCAGCCGCGGTCTCTCAGGGCTTTGTTTGCCCACACAGATGAAACAATAAATGAAACCAATTAATGAAAATGAAAACAGCCCACCCCAAGTGTAGATTTATCCCTCAAAGTGGGAGAAAAACTGTTAAAGCCTAATTAGCGACCAAAATAGAAGTTAGGTGTTAACAAGGTAATCTGCTTTCTGGTATTGTTATAAAGCAATGAGATCAAGATCTAAATATAAAATTGATATAATTCTGTGCATTAGTAATAATAAAAAATAAATAAACCAAAAGCTAACAGAAAATCAGGATCAGAATCAGAATCAGCTTTAATCGCCAAGTACGACACATACAAGTATGATGCATACAAGGAATTTACAGATATAGTACAACCTGTCCAAGATCATTACAAACAACAACAACAACAAACAGATCCAGGTCACTGTTGGGCATGCAGCCACCGAGCGGCGCTCCCGTTTATGAAATGGGAGATACCTATAAATTAGATGACCACTAATAAAAACGGTCAAATGATCTCTGACCCTTCCACATTATCTAATTGGCCCCCAAGCACAACACATCCCAAAATACAACTTTTTAGTTTGTTTTGTAATAAGTTCAGGCAAAAGCACACTATAAAAACCAACTCAAACAACCTTGGTAATAAGTATTAAATTAAATCAATTGTTTTATTTTCTTGTAGCTTCTAATTTGTAATCCATAACTTTCTTTTTTCTTCGGACTGTAAATATGAAATTATATTGATAGTTTTTTTCTTTTAGCCACTCGCCGCTTGGGTGGATGATAAACCGTTTTAATCTTGTACAATGAGCAAAATTGAAGGTAAAAAAAAAAGCCCACTGTTAGAGAATTACAAAAAGTGACATCTTCCGGTATCAAGTGATCATGACAACCATTATCCATCTGTCCTACCATCACGAAGGTAAAGTCGGGGATCTCGCTTAACTCTGTCGGGACTTTAACTGGAACTATGTGGTTTGGTAAGATCGCACCAAAGCCTAGTTTATACTTCTCCGTTTTGACTGAGATGGATTGACACAGCGACATTATCTGTCGACGCAAGGGCTCTCCGTTACCTATGCAAGGACGGACATACTCGAGCCCCATTTTCTAACTATCCGTCTTCATCAACTGAGACCGTATGCCTGTGACTAGTCAGCATAACAGCAGCCAGAGATCGTTTCACCAGAACGGGGCTCTATAGTCGCTGCAATCAGTAGTTAATGCAGCGTTTTGACACTACCTGCTGTATATTGAAAGGATAATTTATCTAATCTGATCTTTTGAAGATTTTGAGCACAAAGAAGTGTAGCGAAACAATAAAAAAGGCTGCTGTGTTTGTTTACATATGTTTTTAGAGTATTCTATGAGCTGCACTTGTAGTAAAAAGCTTTACATCTTAATCAAAACTTACTTTCTGTCATCCATTCCTCCTTGAGGAGGGATTGTGTTCACAAGCTGAAGAAAAAAAAGTCTAATTAACCAGAAACTATGCAGCAACGGTAGGCAGACCTGCCATGAAAAGTTAGCACCCCCTGCTGTCCTGGTAGGCAATTGCTTTGCAAAACAGAAAAATGAACGGAGAACTGAGAGAAAGAAATGTAGAACCATAAACAAAAAAACGTCTCCGTCAATACGTCTGTGTCTCGATGCAAAGTTGCTGTTGGAGAAGTATAAAGTAGGCTTAAGTCTATCTTATGCCCATTGATAAGAATGGTGGAAGATCTGTAATGCTGTGAAAGAAACTGGATTCTTTGTCAGAGTGTGTGGTTTCATTAAATAAAAAACCTAGGAGAATATCTAAGGAAGTTTGATGTTGACCAAAAAAAAAAAAAACAACACAATGAAGAGTCTGGCTACCTTTGCTGTGTCAGGGCAGATTAGCTTTACATGATGGGAAATATTAGAACATTTGCTCTGTTGTGTTGACATTGTTGCTTGGCTTTCATCCACTAAAGTGCATTCAACCAATACGCTGTAGAACATATCTGCATTACTATGACTTATGTAGCAAAACATGATCAGTATGTTCCCTGCGATTCTTATTTTTATTAAGTTAGGGGAATTCTTGGCAGCTATCTCATAGTTGAAAAATAAGTATATTTTATTTATTATTATGCACAACATGTATTGCTAACTGATAGTTGATAGCAGTAAGACCATTGGGTTTTCATTAGGTTAGGGATCGAAAACAATGAAACTAAACAGAAATTATTCATCGCTTCAGAGTTTCGGCCTTCCTTTCCCCAAGACCTAAATTCTACTCTTAAGAATAAAGAGCAACCTTTGATACTGTAGTAGCACTGCTCAGGGCCTTTAGCAGCATAAAATCTTTAATCTTAGCTGAAATCAAAGCTTGTGAGATGAAGCATATGTTAAACAATGTTAAAGTTCATAATGTAAACAAAGAAGTCCAAGGAGCATTGAGTGAAGTTTTTGTCAGCACCTTTCAAAAGAGATGCAGCCCACCAGCGATAAAACTGAAGATCTTTGTTCTTTTCAAAAAAAATCCGGAAAAAAACTTTTGTACAACCGTTTTCTTTTTCGACAGACAGCTCTCTATTCTTACATTAATCTGGCTACATTTTGTAGAGTTCGGCATGTCCATCCTCCCTCAGTGAAAGGCCATTGCTATTCCTTCTCTGCAGGAAGAAATGTGATGTGTGGTGTTAAATGGGTGAGATGTAGGACAGTATAATTAACGCTAGTCCTTTAGTGAGCCCCGCCTCACTCAGCTGGGAGCGCCCGATATAGTACTCATTAATTCCTATTTGTGCGTAATGAGAGGGTCATGTTGGAAGTAATGAATGACTCTTTTATTTGGGCGAAAGCTGCAGGGCAGCATCCTCTCCTGGCTAACAGTCTCATAAACACCTTTTAGCTGCTCTCATCAGCCTCCCTTGGTGAGAAGCGATTACAAATGCACATACACAAAAAAAAAAAACATAATGGGAAGGGAAAAAAGCACCCTGGGTAAAGTAAGAAATCAGATATTTGGAGATGTGTGAGTAAATCTCGGCTAACAGTGTTTTCTTTAGATTACAATCCTTACGTGGATTATGCTAGAATTTTACAGCTTTATTTAGGGGCAACTGTTCAAGAAATATCGTGTTATTAAAACTCGCATATATTAAAATGGTCTTCTGTTTCCTTCTGCCTTTCCAGAACTGTCAATCGATAAGGTGCTTCATCTCCCTGCTTATTTGTTTTCAAAGAACAGATTGTTTGAAAAATCCTCTGGGGCTGTTTCCAAAATGCTGATTAAATACAGCACACTTGCAATAAAAATTGGCCATCAAACATCATTCTTATTAGCGACTCTTTTTAAAGAAAGATTAAAACTAAAAATACAACCAAGGAGCCAACACACAAACACAAAATAGTTTGATCTATTTGAGCTTTTGGATGTGTGACTACACTGTAAGACAGATTTATGATTTATTTCAATAATAACAACCATGAAGTAACTCAGTCCAAAATGTACCATATTCAGCTTTAATTCCTTTTACTTAATTAGATTATATCAGCGTTCCCCCAGATCTTTGAGGAATGTATACGGCTTTGTTGAACAGCATTTATTAAATGTAAAAGCTATAAGAGTCTGTGTGACTTTCATGCCAGATTGTAGTAGACAGTACGAGTACGTGAGTTCATAATCCAGTTATATTTAACTGCTCAGTAATGTGTGCCATTGTCTGTTACTCAATAGCCAAGTGCTGTGGAAGGATTTAAATAATGCAGTAAAACGCTGTTCTTATTTATTCACAGAAAAAAATGCATGCGACACAGATCTGATTGAAAAATAAGATTCAGAATTCATTTATTCCTTACTTGCAAAAATCTATAGCTCATCTGTGCTGCAGCTGGCTTCTTAAAATACTCAACCAATGTTTTTTCCTCAAGGTCTTTGAAAGAAAATCCAGGACTTTTTTCCCCCTTCGTTCTAGCTTTGTTTGATTGGACCTGGTCATTTTGAAAATGATCTGGTATTTTTGGGAATCAATGATGACAGGTAAACCATCAACATCAGTCACTTCCTTCCTCAGAAAAAAAACAGCCACATGGTAGCTTCAGGTCATTAGACTAACCTTTTGCACATGATATATACTGCTGCCCCTATGTGTGGATACAAGTGGTTTGTCTCTGTCAGTTCATAATCGGTCATGATCAATGCATGAAATTGTCTCCCAGAACTCTCCAAATTCTGTATGGCACTTTTTCAGTCAACGTTTGACATATGTTTTGGAGTCCAGCAATCTCTTATACAGTAGTTCCTGCTGATGAAACACATGTACCTGCCTTCATCAGGTCATCCTATGTGTATCTTGCATTTACACCGTGGTTTCATGTTGTGTAACTTTTTAAAATATCCTTAGGTTGATTGTGCTTTCTTTCACAGTCAGGAAGGTTTAAAGCCTTTCCATAAGTTTTAAACGTCCTTAAAATGTATAGACCCATTTTTTTCTGGGAAGACTTAAAATATTGAAAGCCCTTCTGGTGCAACAAAATCATGTCCCTTTCTAAGCTCTTGTGAGAGCTGCCTTGTTTTAGTTGCAATTCACCTTAAATACTATAATGCATAAGTCTATATGCATCACAGCTAAAGCAAATTTAATTGATAAATCCTTACAACATTGAGGCGGTTGAGTATTTCTGGTTGCAGCCCTAGGTTTTGTTAAACCAGACTTCCCTTATATAATGTTGCACAGGCCTCATAGTTTTAAATGACTGCACAGTATGCTTTGGCAAGGAATCTATAATTTTAGAGATCCCAATCTGCTGCACTTAAGATACGGTCACTCTTTTTTACTGTACTGCTATAGCTAATTCACATTTGATGTAAGACATGACATTTAAGAAGGCCTGTAAAGTCTCACTACTGCAGCCAGATGCTAAAACTGAAGAATCACTACTTCCCAGAACCCATGCAGTCAATCAAAACTTTGTTAGCTGTGCATTTCTGCCCCGGCAGGCATTTCCCCCCTCTTCTAAAACCAAATTCTTCAGCGTGAGCATGTCAAGATGGATGGGAACTCATTTTATTGGTTTAGCATTTTTGAAGACCTGATGTATGGTGCAGCGTGAGTAACACTGTAACTCTTGGGCTTAAAAAAACTGACTTTGGCCCCAGTCAGCAGAAAGCTTTCTACTGGCAGGAGAATGAGGCACTGATCGCAATCTGTTATCTAGCTGGAATCTAGACTCAGCTTTCATAAACTGAAAGAGAGAAAGGGAGGTTTTAAGAGAACAGAAGGTGCTTAAGTGTCGCGCTCATCGCAAACATCTCTGTCCAGCTCTGTCTTTATTGTCCTGAATTAGTCAAAGGGCCTCTCAAAGCGCTTCTTTGATGGATGGATTGCACATTCAAGCTATGCCACTCAGGAGATTTTGAACTCTCCTTTTTTCTTACACTTATGGAAAGCTCATTCACACTGAAAACAATGTTCTTTAGGCATTAAAACTAATTAAATCCACGACTTTTATGATAACTCAGGAACAAAAACATTTCCAAAAAAACCCCCAAAAATAAAATAATTAAATAACAGCCCAGTAAACTTTTTTGAGATTTTCCTGGGTGCGTTGGCTTACAACGCGACAGCTGATTTACCTTTTCTTCTCACACCAAAAGAAAGCATCACAAAAGCCTGCGAGTTCTGGTTCATTTGACCCTGTGTAAAGCATATGTCCGTTCATCCTGCTCGTATTCTGCCCAAAAGATGGACTGCTGTAAGGGTCAAAGAAAGCATCCCTGCCCACTTGAGTGTGTTACAAAGCCTTCAAACAAAGTCACTTGTCAGGGGTCTCTCCTTTTCGGGTCCGTCTCTATTTCTCCCCAACCTTTTGTCACTTCAAACAAGCTGCTCTGATGTTTAAGACACATTTTTCTAATGTTTTACACTCCATATAATCTGCCGTGTTTTGCAAAGCCCATTTTACTGGCTGACGTAATTGATGGCGCCCGAGACCCTGCAGAGGTCAACCCTGGTAGAAAGCCCCTTGGTTTCAGTCACCATGGAGATAGAGAGAAGACACCAGCACACTCACATTCACCCTTTCACAAATATACACACGCACACACATGCTCACACATTAATAATAACCACAATTCTTCTCATTGGCCTAGTCAGATTCTGAAGGAAGCTTGTTTTATATCAACAAATAAGTTAAATGCAAACATTCTTCAAATATAATATTTCTAGAGATTGTTGTGTATGGGCAAAGAAGAAAAAGTAATGTTTCTTTGCTAGGCATGGACTTCCAAGATACGATGCTATTGTTGTAGCAACACAACACTGCCTCTCCCCCACATGTTGCACGGCACTGCCACTCAGCTGGCTGAAAGAACTATTACACTTTTCCTCCTTTGCAAGACAAATCAAAAGTACACATCTGTTGGAGAATATAATGCTACTAAGACAATCCACTAACATACCCAGAAAACCTTAGCTTATAATTCTGTGCAACAACCAACAGGAAACAACTGCTAAAATGAGATTTGGTCATCAAGTTCAGCATAAGTAATATAAATTCTGTGAATATATCATGCATCTCTGAAACTGTTGTGTTTTTACTCAGGTGCATCATATCTGTTGTTAACTGCTGGTTTGTGACTAGTGGGTAACCAAAGCCTTTTGTTTTTAGTAAATGTAACCTGTGTGGTATCAAATCTTGATCAATCGTAGTTCTTGCTGGCTCAAAATCTACAACACAAACCTCACTGGGAAGTTTTAAGACTATAAGTCACCATTCTCACTCACACAGACACACACATGTGCTCATGCCTTATCAGCCACTCTTTCGTAATGGAAGGAGAGTCAATTTAATTCCAGATATCTTGTGACAGGAGGAAGATGACAGAAATAATGTATATACAGCTACCCACACACCTGTTTTAACACTGTGGAGTTGCAGAAAAAGCTATGTGGTCTAGTGTGTTTCTTTTCCAGATATAGTAGTTGTTCCAACAGTAAATTTTTAGATTTCTATCTAAGATGGCGCCGCGGATGGACGCCTCGGTACTTCGCTCCCTAGTACTTGTTACAATTTTACTTTTTTGCGTAGTTTTCTGCACTCCCTCTGCTATTAAAATGAGCAGAGAGGAAATCCTACAAATAGGGATATCCAGTGCCGGACTTTTTTCACCGGTTTTTAATCAACCAGACTACTTTATGGAGATTCTGACTGGAGGAGCAGCAGCGCTCTGTGGATTTAGACGGAGAGGCCGACGAGGGAAACGAGCTGGTGTGCTCGTTAAATTGCGACAGCGGGGATTACGCACTGCTCTCCCATCCATACACCTGGGGAACGTTCGCTCTCTGCCTAACAAAATGGATGAATTGCTCCTTCTCCTATCCAAGAACTAAGACTTTCGTCGTTCTGCCGCCTTTTGCTTCACTGAAACCTGGTCCAGTGAACACATCCCGGACAGCACACTACAGCTGCCGCGCTTCCAGCTGTTCCGAGCGGACCGCTGCGCGGAACTGTCTGGGAAGTCAAAGGGAGGAGGAACGTGTTTCTACATAAACGAAGGTTGGTGTACAGATGTCAAAGTGTTAAAGAAGACATGCAGCCCTCACCTAGAGTCTTTCTTCATAAACTGTAAACCATTTTATTCACCGCGGGAGTTCGCCTCGTTTGTGCTGGTCGCTGTATACATTCCACCGCAGGCGTGTGTAACGGAGGCGTTACATCACCTCGCCGACCAGATCACAGACGTGGAGAAAACTCACCCGGACTCTCTGCTAATCATTCTCGGGGATTTTAATAGAGCAAATCTCAAACTTGAACTGCCTAAATATAGACAACACGTGACGTGTCCCACCAGGGACATGAACACTTTAGAACACTGCTACACCACAATAAAGAATGCATATCGCTCTGTCCCCCGTGCTGCTTTGGGACTTTCTGACCACTGCCTGGTCCACCTCATCCCATCTTACAAGCAGAAGCTGAAATCTGCTAAGCCTGTAGTAAGAACTGTGAAGAGATGGACAGATGAGTCAAAGATGCAGTTACAGGCCTGCTTTGTCTGCACTGATTGGAGCGTCTTTGAAGCAGCAGCCTCAGACCTGGACGAACTGACTGACACTGTGACATCTTACATCAGCTTTTGTGAGGACATGTGTGTGCAGACCAAAACCTTCTGCACGTTCAACAACAATAAACCATGGTTCACTGCAGAACTGAGACGGCTACGCCAGGACAAGGAGGAGGCCTACAGGAGTGGGGATCGGGACCTGTACAAGCAGGCCAGGAACAAGCTGACAAAGGAGATCAAGGCAGCAAAAAGGAACTACAGTGTAAAACTGAAGGAGCGTTTTTCTGCCAATGACTCTTCTGCAGTTTGGAAGGGCCTGCAGACCATCACCAACTACAGGAGACCATCCCCCCACCCTGTGGGGAGCCCCCGCCTGGCTGAGGACCTCAATGACTTTTTCTCCAGGTTTGAAACACCTTTCACACCTTCCACCTCCCCCACCATCTCCATCACAAAAGGCCTAGCATCACCCCAAACCATCCCCATACCTGACCCCCTGCCTGCGCTGACGATCTGTGAACAGGATGTGCGCCAACTATTTCAGAGACAGAGGATTAAGAAGGCATCAGGTCCTGATGGAGTGTCTCCATCCTGTCTGAAAGTCTGTGCTGACCAGCTGGCTCCCATCTTCACTCAGATCTTCAACAACTCCCTGGAGCTGTGTGAGGTCCCCTCCTGCCTCAAACGCTCCACCATCATCCCGGTTCCCAAGAAGTCCCCTGTCACAGGATTAAATGACTACAGACCAGTCGCCCTGACATCTGCGGTCATGAAATCCTTTGAGCGACTGGTGCTGTCCCACCTGAAGGAAATCACGGATCCCCTGCTAGACCCCCTGCAGTTCGCCTATAGAGCAAACAGGTCAGTGGATGACGCAGTCAACATGGCTCTCCACTACATCCTGCACCACCTAGACTCTGCAGGTACCTACGCTCGGGTCCTGTTTGTGGACTTCAGCTCTGCATTTAACACCATCGTCCCAGAGCTCCTCCACCAAAAACTGTCCCAGCTCACCGTGCCTCCCTCCACCTGTTCTCTCCCCACTGCTTTTCTCCCTTTACACCACTGATTGCACGTCAAGAGACCCTTCTGTGAAACTCCTGAAGTTTGCAGATGACACCACCGTCATTGGACTCATCCGTGACGGCGACGAGTCTGCATACAGAAGGGAGGTGGAACAGCTGGTCCTCTGGTGCAGTCAGAACCACCTGGAGCTAAACCCTCTCAAAACTTTGGAGATGACAGTGGACTTCAGGAAGAGACCCCCATCAACATCTCCTCTCATAATCACTGACAGGCCAGTCCCCACAGTAGAGTCTTTCAGGTTCCTAGGATCCACCATCACACGGGACCTGAAGTGGACCTCCCACATTGACTCTATAAGGAAGAAGGCCCAGCAAAGGCTGTACTTTCTGCGTCAGCTCAGAAAGTTCAACCTGCCTTAGGAACTGCTGACCATATTCTACACAGCAATAGTCCAGTCTGTCCTGACCTCCTCCATCTCTGTCTGGTTCGGATCCGCAACCAGGCAAGACAGGGACAGACTGCAGAGAACAGTCAGGTCCTCAGAGAGGATCATAGGTACTGATCTTCCCTCCATTGAGGACCTATTCCGGGCCAGGGTCAGGAAGCGGGCCAGAAAAATCACCACTGACCCCTCACACCCTGGCCACAATCTGTTTAGGCTCCTCCCCTCAGGCCGGCGTTACAGAGCGCTGTACGCCAAAACCACCCGACACAAGAACAGTTTCTTCCCTCAGGCTGTCGCTCTGATGAACTCTGAATAGTCACAGAGTGTGAGTCCATTCACATGAACAATAAACTAAAACTCTGCACTGCTGTATATACTTACTGTACAATAACCCTGGTTTGGTGTATATATTATCCTTTATTTTTATTTTCATTTATTTTTATTTCCGTTTTAATTTCACTTATTTAAGTTCTGTACTGGAGAGAAAAGTTGCCGGAGTCAAATTCCTTGTATGTGTCATACTTGGCCATTAAAGCTGATTCTGATTCTGAAATCTGCAGTGGAAGGAAGCAAACACACACAGAACCCTTGTTCAGACTCGAAATGGCCTTGACAGGATCACAGCTCCCCTGTTGTTTATATCAGTGAGCAGAAGCTATCCATTACCCAGAGCAAGGTGCCTGATGCCTTTTTTTTCCCCCCACTGGCGGTCAAAGTGATATTGGTTTCCTGTATTAAAGGAGAGAGGAAGATGCAGGCAGCTGTGAATCTGCTACACTCCCACTCACAAGGCCAATGAAATCAGGTGTTGGAGCAGCTGAGCAGAAACAGTGGCAAAAGTCCACAGTGGTAACACGTTGACCTTTTATGCTGGCAAGAAGAGATACAATAAAGCAAGAATGTTTATTGCTTCAAGTCTAAATCAGCATTTTAGTCCATGAATAAAATGTAAAGGGCCTCAGCGAGTCGTATCAAAAATGATTGAATACTTGTTCATTGCAGTAAGTGGTTCAACTACCAGGTATTTTACAAAGAAGATTCCAAATTTAGCTAAACCAGTGCCATGCTAAAAACACTTAATGAGCAATTGTGGCTGGCATTTGTCTTAGCCATGTGTAGCTTTTAGTTTCATTCAGATGTTTAATGGAAGCAGAATCAAAGCAAGGCCCGATTAAAACCAGATAGATGAAGAGAAAAACTGTAAAATTGATTATTTGATGTTCTGCTGTCTAGTACAGAAATTATTAGGAGCTGTGTGTAATTTGGGCTTTTACAGCGTTGTTTCAAATACCTCGGTCACAGCATTGTGTTTCTGCATTGTGAATAAGTATTTGTACAAAACCCAACAATATTTAAACAGCATTTAATAAACGCATCATACCAGTAGTCAAACATAGTTTACATCTCTGTTGGACTTGAATGGTTTGATATAAATAATAAAGTTGTGATTCTGCTCTGAAAAACAATGCCTGTCCATAAAATTTAAAATTCATGATGAGAGCAAGTTGAGCAATGCAACAGGACAAATATCTGAGTAGTATAAACAGTCCCACCTTTTATTGGATTAAAAAAAAAACATGTTCTGGGATTGCCTATTTAAGGCCAAATCTACCTCTAGTTCAGAGGATCCTAAACAGTCTGTTCTCTGTTCATGCGTCAATGTGTGAGGGAGTCATATGACACAAAGCAACGATCGCAGCAACATCACTTTTTCTGGGACGCTCTTTGGCTCTGTCTTACTAAAGTGTCGAGGATATACAGATGGAGAATAATAGCCTGAGACGCAGACATGCTGTTAGGAAATCAAAGTCAAGCGTCAAAATCAGCTTAATGTGTAATTTATATGAAAGAAGTGAAATAATTTTTGTGAGTGGTCCAAATCCCAAGATTATTTGGTGTTTACCAAGCTGCTCTAGAAATTCTGGGCTGGTTGGTTTTGGTCGAGAAATCTCCTCTTTTATCAAAAGAGTTCATAAATGAAGTCAGTTTTGAGATTTGACAATATTTGTGGCCTACAAATGCAGAAGGTTTCCTCAGTAACCAAGACACGATGAGATTGGGAGAACTTTGGGTCTCCTGACAGGCCTGTGTGAAAGTCATTTTAAGGATTCCATGGAGCTGTTGATAGTTTCCAAAATTCTTTGCTAGACAGCAAGTAGCTCAATTTTATGGAGTCCAAACTTTCACTGCTGCATAAATCTTTTTTTTTTTCTTTTCTTGTAAACAATACTACCTTCAAAATTGCTTGGCGATTATGTAATCAGAGACAGCTATTCTGTGAAGCTTTACATCATGTTGCACTCTGTGTGCAGCAACAGTTCTCCCATTGTGTTAGTCCGTGCTGAATGAGTGACACGTTGTTAAAGGATAGAAATGTGATGGAATAGACAGATGCTTGTTGGTGTTAAGATACAGTCCTGACTCGAGGTGTTAGTGAGCTGCCCCAGGCTGCCCTCCAGCCAGCCTCCGCTTGGAACGCTATCATCACTCCAGCTCTCTCTACAAGCGAAAACACCACCTTAGCTTGCCTGCGTGTTTGTTTACCTACCCTGCCCCTGCACGGGAACGGAAATGTTTATGCTGATGTTGTAGTAAAATAGACAGAGCTCAAATTGGGGGTATGGGAAGCGGAGATGGAGGTACCGAGGTTCCCCTTGTCCTCTGATTCACCTCGGGACGTGGCAAGGGTCAGCGGGACATCTGTGGTCAGCATCGGGCTGATAGAGGTGGACTGTGAGGACAGCTACTGTCATCGAGGGGTAAATAGAAGTAAAGAAGGGGCTGATTTGTGCTAACATAAGCCAAAGATAAAGGACTGAGGTCTGGCTGAGGCCGGGCTTGACCAGTAAACAAGCAGTGGGGTGCCTGAAAGGCCTGGGGATCAGCCTGGGGCTAAACCTGAAGGCCTCTCTCAGCACTGAGTCTTTTAAACAGAAGATCATACATGTGCACGTTCTTGCACGCAACCACACATGCACACGGTTTCAGTTGGAGGGCCCTCTCCTGCAACACCCACAAAAAATGAAATGCACATCCATGCTCACAGAAACTGAGCAGCCATTTAGAAGGAAGAAAAAAAGCTTACCCGTGTAGTACTGGGCAAAAGTCTGAAGTCATCAGAGATGTCTATTTTATATGCAGTAAGGTTTTTCTGTCATCGTCTGTGCACCACTTGGCCATTTTTATTAAAATATGTGTTTTTAGGCCACATAATTTAGATTCAAACTACCCTAAACTCAAGGAATACAACTTTCTTGTGTCCACATGTGACAGACATCTTAACAGAAAACTTTTTCAAATAATATCCCTTGATCTTTTATTTAACACATTACCAAATATGTAGCAAGAACATGACTTGCTCATATTGCTTTTGATGAACCTTAAAAATTCAAAATTACCATAGAATCTTATGTTAGTTTCTAGATTGAAGGATATTTTTATTATTATTTTCATCAACATAGCCCAGCGTTGACGTTTCCAGTGTGGTTTCTGGAAGCGGGACAGCTGATATCCTTGGTACGTCGGCGTGAGGTGGCTCTTTTGAATCTTCACCAAATTCTAGTTATCTCAAGGTTGTGTATTCACCTTTTTTGAAACACTTTTTCCTTCCGCTTAATTTTCCAGTATTTCGCTTGAATAAAACACAGCAAGCTTTTTTTTTGTAATGACCCTTTGTTGCTTGCCCTCCTTGTCAAGAGTGACTGCCTGATGGACAAGTGTTAAAGTTAAGAACAAAAATATCTTTTTTTTTTTTTTTTTTTTACTGGTCTGTTCCAACTGTCTGTGAAACAGTATTTTGAGTTTTTATTAGCCGCAATAAATAAACATAAAACTAACAAAAATAAATTGAAAATATAGTTGAAATATATTGCTACATCCTAAATAAATAATAGTGAATGAATTAGACCCCTGAAATAGATTAAAATTTTTGGCCCTACTCTATTTCATTGAAATGCACCTGCTACTATGTTCCGAGATAGGACTTCAAAGAAAAATAATTGGAAAATCAGCCATATCCTGACAGCCTGGAAAAATTAATGATGAAAGCCACTTTAAAAGATCACAAGAAAATCATACTGCTTGGGAGCAGTTAAAAAAAAATTAAGGTGGTTTAATACTTTTGCACAATACTGTATATGTTCAGAAATGTGTACACAGTGTTTAGTAAATAAGTCATACCTATGTATTTAATGCACTGTGTTGGAATCTGTTCAGGGTCATTGGGTTTTGAAATATTCCTTGTTACTAATTTTATATGAATCACATAACTCATCTTTTACTCTTTCCTTTTGTTTCCATACCTCCTGTTTGTAAGTTAACTTTGAAATGAGCTGAAACAAGCTCAGAATCACACCGGCGCAGGTTTCAGATCAGCTGCGAATCACTCCCTCTGGAGCGTTTCAAGGGGAAACGCTGATGGTGCGTTACAAAGGCGGCACGCCGATGTGATGCCTACCAGCTGGGGTTGTGATACAGTCTGAATGCACTTTATGGCACTTTATCAACACGTCACTCATCCCAGGAGGACGGGGTTTGATCCAAACTGAAACACACAGTTTTCAGAGGGAGTACAGCCAGCCCTGCCTCCTCCTGGTCACTGTAATCTTTGGTGTCTCCTCCGAGTTGGGCGTAATCATTCACACACCGCTACGTGTTTTGACACCTGTCCTGCATGGCGCAGAGGAAAGTAAGCATATTACTCGTCTCCTTTGGAAGCATGCGCGCAGACAATCAAAGCCATCGTCACATGAATTAGGACAGACAGGTGGATTGTCAGAAAGGGATTAAAAAGAAAGGTGGAGAGGAAGAAATGAAGGTTCTATCGTATGGTGGAGTTTTTTGAAAGGAAGGTTGGATGACTGGGTAGGGGAGTCACTGTTAATGGGAAGAAATGAACATGCTTGACTGGTGGATGTGACAGGAAGAGACTGTTCTTAACAAGGCATCAGAGTCAGTCACAGTTACAGATCCATCACTTCTCAGAGGCTCGGCTAAGGGAGGAGGCATTTAAGGATATTCAGAGAGGGAGAAAATGTGTGACGGGTAAAGAGGAAGAGGGATTTGAGTGCGGCTGACAGTGCTGCATTTAATTTGGGCTGCCAGATCCTTTTCCGTTTGACTCCCTCTCTACCAGCTTAGAGGCTGCCGAAGACTCGGAGGCGAAGGTTTTTGCCAGGATGTCTCTGATTAGCAGTGATGTGCCACGTCACACTTTAAGCTGGCCTGTAATTCATGTTCAACAGGGGGATACTCACACATTACACTGCACTGTGCAGGCCGCGATTAATTGACTCACACTCTAATATTGGGTGTAATTTGCCCATCCTCTGATGTGAAACTGACTTTATACTAGACTTACTGTATCCTGCCGTCCTGAGGATGTTATAATTGAGTCTCAGCTCAGAGCTGTGTAATTTCTACACTGAGAATAGAAGCTCAAGAGTGGTTTGAATCACTTCAGGTTGTCTTTTCACCTAATTCCATGCTCTTAACCATTCAGGATAATATTAGAGCCACATAGTTAAGATGTTTTGGTAGGATGTAGAGGTGTCTTTTCTGTGTTAGCTGATGTAAGACTCTAATAATGCTCCTTTAACACATAATTTTCTTAAAATCCATTTGGTATCTCTGTTTTTAGACCATGCTTTACCTGGCTACAGTGGAGGAGGAAGGCCAAGCAGAGGAGGGCAGAAGGGAGATGGCAGAAACCCTGCTGTCTGCCTTGACAGACAGGCATCAGCAGAGACAGACATGGAGAGACAGGTAACACAATGTACCACAAATTCTGTCCCCGACACTGTACTCTTTAGGCAGGCAAAGAACTCTGTCTTAGATTTAAAGTAGACTGTCTTGCACACATTTAAGTGACATCCAGGAAACAGAAATAAGTTTGAGTAAATTGTTCTCGCTTTTTGTTCCAAAGTCAAAACATAGGTGCTTCGGGTTGAAATTAAGCTTAAGATATGTTTGTGAATCTTCAAGGCAGGAATATTTTAGGCACTGAATGTATAAAGACAACAAGAGCTTGTCATTTTAATATAAAACCCATGGAATAAATTGTCCCGTGTACTGCTCAGAGATATATTTTTTCCATCAATCGTTGAGAAGGAAAACAAAAGAATAAAAAAAAAAGTTTTCAAAAAAATAGAAAAATTTACATTTGTTGTTTTTTGTTAAAGTAATTTCAAAACAGGACAATATTGGTGTCAAAGTGAAGCATGTCTTAGGAGGCACTATGTAGTGTGCTCCAGCATGCCACTTAGGCTAAAATAAGTTTGAACTTAATATTGTAAGCCCCGTTTGTATGCTTTAAGCTTGACACATTGTTGGATCTGAGTTTGAGGCTCTTCTGAAGTAAGAAAGGAAGAAGTTCCCTAGTTGCACTGACATATACTGAGTCAGCTTGTCAGGCTGGCTGAAAAAACTCAGTTACACAGGGATTGTGAACATGCCTCTACCATTTCTAAGTATTTGTATTGGAGTGTTTTGGAATAGCAGGGACAATGTCATGACAAGGAAACCCTGGAGTGGTTGAAAACAGGGAGTCTAAACTTGGAACAATGATACTGGAGTGAGAAAAAGGTGAGTGCAATTACCTAGATGTACTGCAGCTATGGAGGAGAATAACTGAAGTAAATGAGAATAACCACAAATGGCAAACTAAATAGCAATGGGAAACAGAGAGAGCTGGTATACCATAATGAAGCAGATTCTAAAAGAATCTACTAAATGTAAACTAAGATAGAGTCTATAAACTAAACACAAGTGAAACAATAGGACGATGATGGTAGGGCACATAGAATACACTGAAATACACAGAACTAAATACCAAAGTGACACATAACCAAGAAATAAAAATCCATGGAGTATTTACCTAAAGAAACTTTGCTCTGGTTCGCCTCAAGGGAAGTCATTTTCAAAACTAATTAGATTTATTTTTGGCATCCAGAGTCAAAAACCAGAATGTGAATGTTTCTTTAGGCATTCAGTAACCAACACAAGCAGGAATTTAATTAACACCCTTTAGCCCTTAAGAAACGAAAATACACAACCTATTTCCTCCTGTAGTGAGTAACACACAGACTCCTACTGCAGTCAGCAAATCACCAGTAAAAGTCACACCAGTTCCAAGTAGATTCATCAAAGATTCCTTCTCAAGAGCTAAAGTAAATTCCTTGGAAAGGCTTTGGTGTGGCCGGTGTGTGTTTTGTCCTGCTCGGACCTGGCAGCTATCACAGCGACACGTGTGTCTCGGATAAGCCCGGTCACTTCCTTCCCTCCTGATAAAACCAGAGAGCACAGGGATTAGAGCCCTGGCCATTCATTCAGATAAGAAAGGGCCTCCATGCATGCCCCACATTATTATTTTAGCTGTTCATTTTCTCAGTCACCCTCTACTTCAACGCCAGCAAGGACACACACAAACACTGGGATGGGATGGCTGTTTCCAGCGCTTCGTTGACATATTTCACTGCTAAGCCATTAGAGTTTCACTACACACAAAATGAATTTATTTCATTTAAAGATACAGCCTTTTCTCAGTAAAATGGTGTGTGATTATAGAAGTTATTAATACATTTTACAAAAATTCCATTAGTGTGACATGTCTAGAAGTACCTTAAGCTGCATGTCCTTATGGGTATGTCAATACCAGTTATGCGCATCCAGAAACGAAAGTTTTTCTCTCACTCAGATTGGATGAGGAGCATCTGTGAACATCAGTTTTCAGGTCTTACCACAATATCTCAATTGATGTATAGATGTGTTGGTGCCTATCAAGCAAATGCTGTGGAGCCACCTTTAGTGGCACTCAGAAAATGTTTGATGATGTAAATTCAAACAAGTTAGTTAGGAATTTGAAAGCCAGTTGGATTTGTTAATTTGTGCGCTCAATGACCAAGCTAAATACTGTGAACAGTGTGATCTTTCTAACAAAGTATTGTACTGCATTTTATAGTTTTTCACCCTGCAGTAACAACTTTACCCAAGGAGTATGTATAGTTCTTATGCTTTTTCTGTGAAAGCTTCATTGAGATACAAATTTCAAAGAGAGTAAGTACTTTTATTTTGCGAATATAACTACATTTTATATGCTACACATCAATTTTTGGATTTTGAGGTTGATGGGTAAACTCTTACTCACTTGTTATTCACTGCGGTGGTACTTGTTATGAAACCTTTGAGAAACACTGGTCTAAACCATTTCATTGTAGCTCTATTTAGGGTTGCGTTCCAATGAAAAATCTCAACCATTGTCTAAGTAGCCTGTAAAACAACTTCTTCCTGCATTGCCCTGCATATAACTATATCCACCTTCCCATCAATGCTTTCAGCAACACTTTTCACTACGGGGATGGCGTGTTCGTGATGAGCTGTTAGTTAGTTTTCTGTTACACAGGCTTGAGTTGGTCAATTTCAAGAAAATTCTTTGAAGCTTTGTGCTCTTATGTGAGAAAATATTAAAAAAATTCAATAGATATGAATATCTTTTTAGGGTACTATATACGTTCACATCCCTCTGATTAGATTCTCCTATCTTTCCATGGTGCCCTTTTTGCATGAGGCTGTCCCCTTTACGTGACCCTTTGCTCCATCCCATCCAGATGAGCCTTGTAAACAGCCTGTTTCCACACACCTTACTCGACTGTGTCGACTCCCAGAGCCCCTAGCTCTGATGTGGGTCCTCCACTGATAGTGCATTCCAGCTGCATGTGCTGAAAGCTAGAAACCATCCTACCATCAGCACCATGACCTCCGCCACCCACAATGCGAAGTTACCGCCTACTAACTGTGTCTAACTCCAGACATTGCTAAGCAATCCTTAAGATCTTGACAACGAGCATCACAGACCAGGACAGGAAATGCTCGGTCCTTGTCGGCGGGACAGACAGACGTTTACTCATCAGTGGCGGAAGACTGATGAGATTAGGTTTGTTGGGGGCCAGACTCACGCGCAATGTGTTTGAACTCGGGCTGTTCCTGATACCCTCTCTCCCCTCTAAACGCACTCATTGTTTGTTCTCAGCCTCCACTATCGACGTATAAAAAAAACAGGGGTCGTCCTGTCAAGTGGTTGTCAACAGAAAGCATTTGCACAAACTTAAACACATGGCTATGTGCAATGTTAAGTGAGACACATTGGTGCTGATTAGACTATTGACTCTAGGGGTTATGTTATGACTTAATATGTGTGTGAGCCAAAAGAGTAGCACAGAATACTGCATGATTAAGAAGTCAATGAAAAAGGATATATTATTAGACACACTTGCCAAAATGTGATGTTTATATATATATATATATATTTCATTTAACTTGTTTTTCCCCCTAAATTTAGACCAGTGCATAGACTGCCTTCAGACATCACCTAATTAGTAAATCTGCAATAAATGAATATAATAAATAAAGTCCATCTGTAAAGGCCTCAGATGTTCGTAACAGAACTTTAGGAAACAAACGATATCACATAAACCAAGGAACACACCAGACAGGTCAGAGATAAACCTGTCAAAAAGGTCAAAGCAGGGTTAGGCTATTGAAAAAAAAAAAAACTGAAAACATGTCATGGATCTCTGTTCTGTCCAACTTCCAAAGATGGAAAGAGTATGGCAAAACTGCAAATCTACCAGGATCTGCTTGACCAGCTGCTGACAGGCCAGCAGATAGAGTATATGTCAGAGAAACTTGGGGGTTGCTGCAGAAGTTTACGGCAGCGATCCAATCTAGCTCTACAAGTATTACATACTGTTAATAAACCTAATGAAATTAGGATTACTATAGTTATTGTAATTCTAAGATTACATATAAATATATAAAATAATAATATTTATTAAAGATTGTTTTTACTTTTCCAGATAATCTGTGCAGATAATTGGTGAAACAAAAAATGATTGATTCTTTCTTCAGATCCATACCATACTATAGCAGCACTGACTGATTGAGTTTGCTGACTTTTGTCCCTTTTTTAATACTATTTAAAGCATTAGTATTTGCTCTGGTACTCTTGCTTGCTATAAGGTTGTTGGATTTTTTTGTCATTTTTTCCTCCCCTGCATCTTTTTTTTCTTTAAATAAATAAAGAAAGAAAGAAAGAAAGTGAGAGAGAGAAAAGGATTTAGAGTTGGTGACCAGTGACTTATAGGCCCTCAGAGTGAGTGATGCCCCTGCGTGTTGTGCGAGCGGAAGCAGTCCATTCATTCACTCTCAGCCAACAAAGTTATGAGGGCTTTTTTATTCTTATGAGCTTTTCTGCTAACTGGGTTTTCCCAATGCATACGGCAAATTCTTTGATAGATGCTGCCCTCCGCGTCCCTTCGGTAAATGCCCCTGGAGTACCCTGGAAATAGATGGATTATTATGAGGGTGGGTGACTGTGCTGCAGCCGAGCAGTTTAGCATGCCACACAGGAAGCAAGACGGCACCTCCGGGAAAGGGGTCCTATTAGGATAGGAAGTGGCACATCCCCTTGGCGTCAAGGGTGTTTTAGGTTTGAAAAATTCATAGATCATGTTTCACATTTATGTGGTCACAGTTGTGCAATTTTGCTTTTAGTTGTATTTTTTTTTTTAGCTTTTGAACCGGTACTGCCTCTTCCGTGGCTGTCTTTTCAGTGTTAATGTTCATATTGTTGCTACCTTTAACCAATTCTGAATGAAATAACCTGTGCTGACCCTGCAGAACCCAGAACTTAGTGCTACAACCAGCAGAAAAAAAGCAGCAGTAGAGAAAGCTTTGTCACAGTGCGCAAGCAAACACTGAAGTGAACAGCTGCGGGTTTTGTACTGACCACGCAAACTGCTGTAGGCTTTGTAAGGTCATTATATGATAATGAAAATCATTACAGAATTACATGGGGGTTTAGGACATGAGAGCAGCAGGGAGGGGAGAGGAGGGCCACATCGGGTTTGATAAATGGACTGTGAAGGTGCCCATCTGGCCCTCTCTATGGCTTTTTCTTCCTGCTCTTTTATCCACTCTTGTCGTTTACTACCCTTCTTTCATTCTCCTCCACTGTTCTCCTTTGGCCCGGTGTAAAAGCGAGCTGGCATGAAGTGAAAGATTAACAGAGTGCAAACCCTACTCACCTCGGTGGGAGAGAAAGAAAAAGAAAGGGAGACAGGCGGAGGTGTTTATGACCTAAAACAGGGTTTGTGCTTGACTTGGCAAATCCCAGCCTCCCATCTCTCGGTCCTGGACGGTAGTAGTGAGTGCAGCCATTGACCTTTGGCATCGGAAGCAATTGGACAGCTCAGGGTGTGTGCATCAGTTTGCTTCGAGAGAGCTGAGTTCCTAACGCTCTACAAGGTTGTTTCGTTAGATCAGGAGTAATCAGAGATTTCGTGACATGTTTTTGCATTCATTATAAAATATGACACAAACTGCTGTAACTTGTAAAGCCGTTTCTTTCCATGCATTCCTCAAAACCCTCCTGGACAACTGATCTGGAAATAATTATTACACATTTCCTTCACTCCTTCACAAGACTGACGTTAGCTTCATTTTCTAGTTTTTGTCACACCTAACATGCATTATATCAAGTTATTTGGTTTTTATTTCAATAATTATTTTAAATTAAACAATGTAATTTTCCAGCATTACATTTCTAGGTGTGGTCTCCCATCATGTGTAAAATTGCTAAACTATTTAAGCTGCCTTTCTATCGTGTAAAAAAATAAATACTTCCAATGCCGTTTTTACTTCCTCCTGCAGTATTTTTAAACAGCTCAGTGGTACCAAGTTTCACCAGTTCATCACAATGCAAGGACAAATTTAACAGGCTTTAAAGGAAAACCAAGAGATAGCACATTTTAGAAACATGAAATAGATGAGAAGAACAGTATTTGAAAAAAAACAGGAAATAGATTTGGACTGTTTATTTTTCTTTCACAGAACCATACATATTTTCTCTGTGCAAGGTCTCTAAACTCAGATAACTCAACTGTACATACTGATGTACTCTCTACTAACTTTTATTGTCCATATCTGGTCTAGATTTCAGTAACAACAATGCTAAAGCTTAGGTGTTGGGAACATTGTAATAATGCAAAACAGAAAGAAGAGTAAGCAAAACGTGTGGT
Organism: Apricaphanius iberus; assembly: GCA_028564705.1. Classification (NCBI taxonomy): domain Eukaryota; kingdom Metazoa; phylum Chordata; class Actinopteri; order Cyprinodontiformes; family Aphaniidae; genus Apricaphanius; species Apricaphanius iberus. The sequence goes on from JAPXFQ010002074.1 coordinate 912,189, forward strand.
AATCACTACCACTAAGCCAGTATTCAACTGCATGAAACTGCAGACTTGAGTAGAACATGCAGCTGGCTACCTGACAGACGTACCATGATAGTGTTACCTTACCGAGGGTGATAAATTACCCTTCGTTAGTTTCAGTACCCTGACTGACAGAGTTTTTTATGACTATATTTTTTTCCCAAACAGATGAATTAGTCTTTATTGAATTTAAGTGTAGCATAGTTCTTCTGCTTACTGGCAGTGCACAGCTACAGGCATGGGTTAGGCAGTCCTGCATTATTCTATGCTTGTTACACCTTGAAAAAAATTATCAGGAGCAGCATGAGGGAACATTTTGTCTTTACAATTTTTTGATAACTTATTTGGGCAGGACTTGACACCAGTATCTGGCCAATGCATTGGGTTCCTTCTTTCCATGCTATGTGCTTCAAGCTTGTAGTGCCGAAATAATGGTGGTAAAACTTGCAATATATTCTGTTTGTAAAGGTTACAATGACTATTCAGATTTAAAGTAGATGTAACAAAAACTGTTGTCTTTGATTCTGTGAAACTGTAGGTTATGAAGTGTCATTGTAGTGCTTGCAGTGTAACAATGCGGTTAATGAAATCCATTGCATTTAAAGAGGTCAAATACACTTTTGTAATTTTGTGTAGCTGATTTTTTTGGAAACACAAAAGATTAGAGCAACACAGAAGAAGCAATTGAGCCAGATTGTCAGCTGTACACCCAATTTGTGTTGTACTACATCTGTCGCCTGTGTTTATTTCTTTTCTCTAAATCTTGGACGGTTAGTGAGGTCTTTATCCAACCACAAAGGAGATATCAGCTGACATGGTCAGCAAAGCCAAGGGACAGACAAGGCGGTCCACATGTCCCCAGCTGCGCTCATCACTCAGCTGTCCAGCTCAACCCATGACCCTTGGGCCCGTCTCCCAGCCTCTGTCGGCTTTATCTTTCCTTCTATTGTCATCCTTTCTTGTCCTCACCTGGGCTTGCTGCTGATACACAAAAAGTCCAGTCTGTCATCAAAAACAAAGGTCGCCAGAGGCCAGAAGGGGCTGGAGAGGTTAAAGCTGTGCCCAGTCAGGGATGACCCCACCAGAGTTGTCAGCTAATAGTTGCACCCCTGTGGAGATGCATAGTCGGACGCCCACAAAAGGAAAGAAACCTTCATCGGTTGGTACTTCATTCCTGGAGTGGTGACATTCCTTTTGTCCTGTCCAGGACACACCCCGCACTGATTCCTGTGTGGGCAGGACAGAGAGTTACCACACAATGGAGATCTCTCCATCCCAGATGGGAGCTGCAAAGACTGTCAGCATCATGATAACAATAAAGATGGACAGATCCAAGCCTTTTCTAATGACGCCAATTCACAATACATGTTATTACAATCATGGCAGTAAAAGCAATACATTTGTACAGTCAAGGGTTTAAAGGCCATAAATTCTCTTTGAACTAATACCAAAAATAATTTGTCGTTGACACAATAAATTATAAGCACATCTTTAAAATCCACCTTTTGACAAATATTATGTCTTTTACCGGTCATGGGCCTACACTCAATTGTTCATTTGAAGGGAGAGGAATGTACCCGTACAATGATTGCCAATAGAAAACTATGAGGTTAGTATTTCCTGTTTTTCAATATTGACCGCTGATTGAATAAGAGTTCACATGAATACAGGATGGTAGAAACAAAACATCACTGGCTAAGGCAAACATTTTGCCAATCCAGAGTAAAGCCTAATTCAACCTAAACTGAAATGGCTAGCTGTGATTTGATTGAAACCAGATGTGGGGTAAATTAATTTGAGGGTGATGTCTTGATGGTTCCAGTCCCTGATGCCAGTGGTTGCTTATAGCCCAACAACAAAAAAACAAAGAAAAAGCCACAACTTAGTTGTTTAAAGTAAGTCAGTTTGTACTGGTAACATTGATAGTTTAGTAATTTTACTAGTTGTTCAGAATTTGACAGCTTAATCAGATACTGCAGACAGTAGCCTCACATGAACAAATCCTCCTACTGGCGTAATAACACCACAGATATGGTTTCCTAAGTCTATTTTTCCTGGCAGAAGTTACAAGGCAAAACTCTTACTGGCTGCACCCTTGTTTTCCTTTACCTCATGCGTTTGTTCTCTTTTGCTGTGGCCAAACACCTGTGTGTGGTGGGTGGAACTCTTAGCACAACTGTATTTTTTGTCTCTGTTTGGTGTGTGTCTTAGTGTGTTTACGTTGTGCCACATAGTTTTGCCGTCCTCTGCATCACTATGTTTACTTGGTTTGGGGCACTGAAAGAAAAAAAAAAAGAAGTAAAGAAACAACAAATAAGGACATTTCATCTTCCTCTTTCATCACCAGGCAGCCTGTAATTAGTGCAAGCATGGTGGTTAGCTTGAGATGCTGTCATCTAATTTGTCTGTCTTTATCTTAAACATGTCTGTGTGGTCCCTGAGACTCGGTACTGTTCGTGCAGCCCGATCGCCCATGGCCTTGGTGTTTGTGAGACATGTGTTTGATTGTAAATTATTATGAATTCTTTTCTCATGCACCCACCCTTGTTAAGCAATCAGTCAGTTGAGCATGACACGACATGACCTCGGCAGAACCTCACGGCTGCTGTTGCCGTAGCTAATCGTAATCAGAAACGTGCATCAGAAAGTGTCTTATTCTAGCAGGAATGTATTCTAGAAGGGATGAATGATGGTTTTATTTCTTTACTCTCTACTTACTGTGCAGACAAGTTCTCTACATATAAATATTCCTTCACTTCTATCATGCTTGGGTTCCAAACACATCAGTAATCAGCTTGTAAGAGGCAAGCTTTCTCTCGCTCTCTCTCTCTCTCTCCCTTTCTGTGGTTCAATTGTGGGATTGGAACATTGGCAGAACGAACACTCCCTTTTTGTTTTATATCTCTGCTTGCCTTGAGACACAAGTGCACACAGTTATTTACAGGTTTTAATTGAAACACTCGTTTCATAATTAAGCATTTCACAAGTAGAGCTTATCAGTGGAATGTGGCACAACAGTTGAAGCAGGGAGGTTTTAAAATGTCATTAAAACTCCCACAGATATTTAAACACACTTGTTAGAGACACAGTTGCCCATTAAAGGCAGAGTTTTTAATATGAAAGCAAAAATGTCTTTTTGTAAAAGACGGTTATGTGGAGTGACGGGGTAGAAAAATGGTTTGGGCCCGTTTCACGAGTACTTGGGACAACCAGGACATTCCTTGTGGTGAACCCCAACATCCCAGAGAAGCTGATAATGCATAATTGGGTGAGGTTGTGGGGGGGTGGCATGGCATTGTGGGATAATTTAGCCCAGTACTTTCAAATCATGCTTATCTTGTCTCTACCTGTGATAGTTTCTTTAAGTAAAATAATAAGATATATAAATAAAAAATATTTAAAAACGACACTAAATATTCTTGAGTCTCAGTAGCACTGGTGTTTGTGAACATCAGCACAGGAGGGCAAATCAAGAACCACTTCCTTTCTTACTTCAAATCGGAGAGAAGCACAGACACAACTTGGTGTAAAACTTAAAACACATACCTTTATATCTATTGCTGATCATAATAGGTTATACTTAACCAGACAGCATGTATACGTATAAGCATGTAATTTTGACAAGAACTAAATGCTACTTTTTTATGCCCCCATGTTTGACACTCTCTTGATTCTTAAGGAATCTCTCTAAACCAATTATGATTTTGTTTTCACCAGTCAGTCAACGCAAACAACAAAACACACTTATAATATCAAACATGGGCTAATTCGCTAACATGTAAATCATGGCCCATAATGGTTCTTTTATTCTCTATGGTTAGACGCGTGTTTGTGCTAAATATTGTCTCAGCTCCTACAACCAACTGCTTCTGGTATTTAGATACACAAGTGTGTACAATATAAGTGGTTGCACAATACAGGCACCCACTAAGACAAGGAGGACACACACACGGCGTCCCACTCTAACCCACTACACACACATTTTTCTCCCCTTCTCTGTTAATTATAACCTACACTGCAGGAACACTTCATTTCATTGCAAGCATATTGTCTCTTCAACGCTGGCAGGCAGGTCATAAATTATCCTGAAGGTGAGGATGGAAGTTGGAGGAGATAGTTATGAAAATTTCATCTGTCTGCCGTAGCGGCTGCAGCTGCTCCTGTCGCTGGAGGGATTACACCAGGTCACCGTGCATGTGTGTGTGCTCGTCAGCTTTTTTTGCGCACGCGTGGGTATGTGAACACGAGCGAGCAGTAGCGGCATGGACAAATGTACATCAAGCAGGTGCGTCTTTGTGCATCCCTGCATTCTTCCCTGTTTTTTTTTGTTTTTTGTTGCCAGGGCAATGTGTACAGCAGGTTTGCCAGGTAAGACCTGCCTGTCAATGTGTGGAACATCTCTGGCATCGTTGTCACCCCAGGACTACCGGCGCTGCCCCGAAGCAGGAAGAGTAGGCGGGGGGACAAGCTCGCAGGGCTGTCCCCAAGCTGTCTCTGTTCATTACCGCTACGGAGATGGGATGTGGCCGGCAGGTGGCTGGACCTTTACTCCTTACCTACTGGGATCATCTGCTCCTCTATTCTTTGCATGTATGGGTGGGTGGGTGTTTAACTGTGCTTGAGAAGCAGAGGGAAAAAAAAGTCAGAGGAAAGCCTTGACTTAAGCCACGGAGTGCATATTTTACCTGTAACCCACCAATTTGTGACGGATTCACTGAGGCAATGCGCCCCTTTAAATGCCCGTGCTTACATATTTATACACTTACATAAGTTCTGCATTTGGAAGAAGCTAAAGTGCTGCTGTAGCATTTTTTTCTCGACAGCCTGGAAGAGTTGTCCTCAACAGACAGCCTCGCAGTGCGGCAATTAGCAGGGAAAGACAAACATAGTAAAAATCCCTCCTCATCACCTTTTAAGTCCATCTGTAGTTTCCTGCAAAAATTCTATTAGGGGCAAAGTCCATGGTTGTTAATTACAGTTCTAACTAGCTTGCCTCCTGACAAATGGATTGCTTCAACAGTGATGTAGGATAAAGGGGATATCAGCGATTTCACTTCCCCGTACAAAGGCTGCATCTGAAATGGGTCATCAATCCCATAGTGATAAATGTCTGGTGGAGTAATGACTCTCTTATCGGCGGCGGATTACTACAGATATTTGTAATTAGTGTAGCCACACAAGTCCCCGATAGATGTTTTTTGGGGTTTTTTTTCCAGCCAGCACAATATTGAAGCTTTGGTTTAGTGGTGAATGAGAACTTTCTGGGAATAATAGGGATGGTTAGGGTTATTGTGGAGAAGAAAAAACGAAATATCCAGCTATATAAATCTGGGGGAATAGATGCATACACATAAAGAAAGACTTATAAGCACACAGCCTGAAGTCCATCCTTATATCATTGGTCACATGACTGCTACAGGCAGAGTGCATTAGTCGATGGGGGTGTTGGAGCTCTTCTTCTCCACCTCCTCCTCCTCTCCCAGCCCTAGAGATAGCCACGTCTATGCCAGGGGGAGTGACAGTACACTTTTAACTTCCAATTCTGCTGTTTTGGGTTAAGACACAACTTGCGGCCCTGGATTTTCTTTGCTTCTTCCTCTTCCAGCTCTCATGAAATCACAATGAGATGTATTCAGCCCGAGGTGCAGCTCTATTCACAGTGCAGTTTGACACCATGAAGGCCTGCTCCCCTCTGCCTTCACAAGGCCCCTGTACAGATAGGCTGCTGACAAGTCGGCATCCCTGTTGGAATTGTCCTCGCTGTGGTCGACATAGGAAGTTGTTTAATATTGATGTTAAAGTGAGAGTAGCAGTAGTTGATTTGTTTCTTATTAACTCCACAGATAAAACCGATGCAAGTGAACCCATTGTGGCTAAACTACAGATTCTGTTTCGTTGCCAGAATACACCCCCATTGACATATAAACCTATACACACATGCACAGCGTGCCCAGTGCTGACAGACGTATAAGCAGATGTGGCCAGGACTGGTAATGGCAGGTGATTATAAGTGGCACATGTGCCAAACTAATTAAACCCCTGGGTTGACAGCAGCATTTGGTTGCACCGGCATTCTGGCACGTTGGCAGTAGAATAATTGTAGCGGCAGCACGTTTCACCTGCGAGACCACAGCTAACAGCATCATTTATTTTGCAGCAGGCGGATGTTACAACAGAGGCTCGAGTTAGTTTGCTTAGGGTTTGACGTGTAAAGACGTGCTCTGTGCGAACATATTTTGCTTGGGGGCTAGTGTTTTATACATTGTAAACACCAATAAAAAGCCAAACTGCGTCATGAAATTCAAGTTTTCTTTTGTACAAGAGAAAAACAGAAAATGGAATTGAAGGGAAAATATATCCATCAATCATCTTTGTGTCAGCTGATATAATTAGAAGCAACTGGAAGATAGAAGAGGAGTGTAAGTAGGCTTCAAACATACAAAAAAACACTGCTTTTATACAGCACGTTGGAGTTTTTGATAAATCATCAAGGCATCGTTACTTAAACTCTTAAGACTTTTGTTGGAATATATCTACATTTATTTAGCTAGGGGGGAAAATAAGTTTTGGAGTGTTAGTGTGTTTCTCACAAAATATGAGGCTGCTGACATAAAGATTACACCAGACATCAGCAATTATTGAAGAAATTCAGATAAATTTGTTCATATGTATTTTGTAATAAAATGGAATAGCACAGGGAATATATTTTCAACACACAATGTATTCAGTATTTAGTAGAAGAGCCTTATTTGATGATATTTGAGAGAAACTAAGGACATGCAATGATTTATAACCCATTCTTCCACACACTTTCTCTTCAATATGCTCCATTTTCAATAATTTTTTTTTGGGATTGAATTCATGTGACATGAAATATGGTGAGTGCAGTGCCATTCAAAGAGTTACATTTTTCTGTGTATTGACCCAGGCAATTTTCTGCTGGTGCTTCATTGGCTTATTGAGAAGCTTTCCAGAAAAAATAAAAATCAAAAAATCAAACAAGCTTCAATGTGCTTCACTCTTCGACAGTGGAGTCTTGTGAAGAGAGTTTATATAGACGCATCCAGAGGTAATGCATGAAATGCATTACTCTTTGTCCTTATGAATGATCTTTGCTTTTGTCGCTTCTTTCAGAAATCTTCCATTAAACACCTGGTCCTGGCTGCCTCGAGCAGTCCTCACTGACACATGCAGAAATGTAGAAATACGGCTGTAACCAATGCCATCTGTATATTTAATACCAAAAAATAAGGTGTTAGGAGAGCTCTTTGCTGTTTACTGTCATGACGTGGTTTCAGTGTATGACCTTCATAAAGAGAGAAAATTTACAGGCCATCAATGAGGAGCAAGCAAAACTATGTCAGTCTGCACTGCACATGTGCAGCATTACTTTCTAAACTCTGGAATATGTCAGCTGGTTTCGTAACTTTTTATATGTTTCTGCGGCTTCTTTTTTGTTCTTTTTTCGACACTTGTGCTTTTGCAGTAATTTTTTTGCATATTACACACAACTTTCTAGGTTCATTTGCTGTGATTTCTTTCTATGTATGGACTTTTTAGGTTGTTATACGAATATTATGGGAATTCCCTGTCAATCACCCCAGTAGAACTATGTTTTCCTGAGAAAAGATATGCGTTAATTGCTTGTTGTACATTGAAGCACGTTGTCAAGAATGTTGAACCATCCATATAAGTCAAGATTGTTAAAGGACATCAACAGAGAAGCCAAACTATTGTAAATACTTTGAAGGCTGACAGCCTGATGTTCCTAGGCAGGGTAACACAGTTCTGCATGTCCTCCAATCAGGACACGCTGTAGCAGGTGAAATGAAAGAAGACAAGGACAAAAGGATGGACGTTTTTCTTTTGTGCCGCTCTCAGGTCATCACTTCTCCAGCTGGAGACCTAGAGCTGAGAGTCCTCATCACAGAGGTTAGGGCTGGGAGGCCAGGAGGCCAGAAACTGCAGCAGGAGGCCCGTCTGCACACATTTTGCATATACCCTCACATACTCCTTCTAACACAGAGAAGCACACACACACACAGATAGCTGATGTGTTGAGTAAGCGTTCAACTGTGCTGGCAGTTCTACAGAAACTGGTGTGTCTGTACCTGACTTGACTGATTTATGTAGACGACTTGTGTAAGATGTTAGGTGTGGCTACCCCAGGTGCACAATGAGTGCCATGAAAAGGTACAGTAAGTGTAGGTGAAGGTGGGGGGGAAACCGGTTACATTGTTAGTGTAGCAGGATCTGTCCCTGTACTGTTAGATATAGGAAGTGTGATGTGGCATGCGATACCCTTTCATCTCATCTCTTAAAAGAGAAAGACAGCTATGCTTTGGTATTCTAATGATATAAATCACAGTGATGACAAATGACTTGCACACATTTTTCCAAGAGACCACACCATCTTGTCCACCTTAGCTTAAATGCCTCTTTGCTTCATTGTAGAGTGTACATCACTTACTTCCCTTCACTCTCTTCCTCCTTTTTTTTTTTTTTTTTTTTAACACTTCACACTCTGTGTTCGCTCTTGATAGCTGCTGTGTTAAGCTTGTTGTAGAAGAAGTGAAAAATCAGCTCTTTGAAGGGACAACTAAGTGGCCGATGGCAGCTGATAGCTGAGGCTTAGAGGATCCTCATTATGTGCTGTAGCAAGCTGATTAAAACATTTGATTCCTTCCAAGCGTGTATGTGACTGTACCGTCAGGGGCCTGTGTGTGCCCCGTGCGCGTAGAGGCTTATGTGTGCACGTGCATGTGTGAAAGCGCGGGGCTTTGGGCTGTTACCGTGTGTTATCTCTTCTTTCAACCTTGTCATACTAATTACAGTCCGTATTTACTTACATTCTCTTTTTGTTTTCTGTCCTCGATAGGCATCTGTAAGCGCCTCTGTTTAGGCTGTTCTCATTAACAAACCGATGATGTGTGATAGGTCTATCTTGTGGTGATACGGGGGAGCTTTTCCAGAAAAAGAGGTTGCGATAGAAGTGTTGTCAGCTTTTTGCAGCCACAAAGTATTATGCTCTTGTTATTGGGGATGTTGTGATTGCATTCAGTCATTCAGTAGTGCTGCAGAAATACTTGAAAAATCAAATAAAAATGGTTCCAATAGCTATAATCAGACCTTTGTTAATATTGTGTTATCATTGTATCATAGTTGGTGATTTCTAGTATCTTGTTAGGGATGTGAGGAAACTGAACAGGAATAATTATGAGCCACAATTTCATGGTCAATGGAATATTGTGGGTATTTTCTTGCTTCATGTAACCAAATGTACATTGATTTCTGATTAAAAATTAAGCTGGGTACAGCAGGGAAAGCATCTAACATAAGACAAAGTATGTCTAGTGGAATAGGGTTAAAAAAAAGCTAACGTCGACATTCACCAAAAATCTCTATTGTTAAATCTTAAATGGCCACAACTGATAAGCAAGAGTTGCTGGCCTAAACCCGCTTCCGTTGCACATTTTTCAGACTAGGTTTCAGTAATCCACATCATGCAAATCAGAGGCACAATATTCGCCTTACAGCAGCACTAAAAGGTCTAAAGTAAAAAAGCACCCACGGGGGGGTTATATTCTAAAAAGAAACTCACAACAGCCAAAGTCATCTTTATTTTTTACAATTACATATTTTTTAAGGCAGTAAACTCCATCGCCAGACACTTGATATAGTTTTCTTAGACATACATCAACATTTATTCATATTTCTCACTAGTTTAAATACTTCCAAACTTCAAACCTTTCTAGTTTTCAAAACATAAAGTTCCTTCATCCCTGCGCTGCTCGGGTGCTTCTTTTTTTCCACTGAAGGCCTCGGTGCAAGTGTCTTTTACTGAACGAGGAACATAGTAATGGGTAGTTGTTTGTGGGTCTTTTTTCTTCTGGACGATAAATTCTTACAAAGAAACATGCTAAATTTGACAAGCGCGGGATACACGACATGGAGGACATTAACAATTGCCTCCAATCAATCAGGACGCAGAACACAATGCCCCTTAGCATGCTGTAAAAAAATAAATGCATGTGAGATTGTACCATAACAAATTCAGCGAAACAGCGAGGCCACGAAAGGTGAACCGCATTATAGTGAGGGACCACTGTAACAGTTTAAATAGGATGACATACATTAGCATCAAGCCTGCTGGCTTGATACTTCGTAGATCCACCTTTTACTGCAATTATAGCTGCGGGTTCTCATAAAGCAAGTCTCTACCAGCTTTGTGCATTGTATGTTTAGGGTTTCTTTCCTGCTGGAGATGAATCTCTTGTCCCTGTCTCAAATCTTTAGCTGGATGTCTTACAGGATTGCACTGTATTCAGCTCCATCTGTCTCCCTGTCGGCTCAGACTAGCTTCCCTGTCACTGCTAAAGAAAATCAACCCAACAGCACTTCTCAAAGTTGTATTTGTCGGAAAGGTTTACATTTTCCACTTCAGAATGATGCTCTAATTTAGTACTGTTCAGTCAAATTAAAATCCCAATAAAAGACTTTGAATTTTGTAGTTAAAATGGGGTAAAATGTGAAAATGTTGAAGGGATATGCATATGTTCACAAGGCACTGTAATAGTAGTAACATTGATTGCGTTACTGCTCATATCAGTGGTGGTTCAGCATTGATCACCAAGGAAAAGAAGGACAGACCTAAGCACATCATGAAATGGGGCTTCCTTTTTCGAAGCACTGTTTTCTATTAACCCCGTTCTTTTATTCAGATGATCTGGTTAAAGCACAGTCGCCAAAATCATTATTTAACTCTGTATCTGTTACCTAGACTCTCATAATGGGTTTTGTAAATAGTTAAACCCGACAGGAAGCTGTGTGAGTCCACATTTCGGGATAAGCAGAGTGGTATTTGGGTGGTAGGAGCTTTTTTTTTTTGGTGGGTTGAATGGTTTTACGAGAGTGTGAGTGACTGATTCCCAGACACAGAGTGCTGCGCATCCTGGATGGTTAAATGGCATTTATTCAGCCGGTTAGTCTGGGAAAACATATGGTGCCATTTGGAGGCCCAGACTGGTGCACGCTGTTCTCCTGTAATTACACTGGCCCATCAGAGCAGCTACATAAGTGCTTCATGATAAGCAGCCTACTGTAGCCTACCGTGCTGCTGCCACCCAGTCCTGGCTGAGACACAGCACCAGCACACCACATTACACATCCTGTTAACACACTGTTCGACACCAATGAACAGCAGTGACACCGCAGCCTTGGCAGCTGCACCTTTGTGCTGAGAAGGCCAGATTCACTGTACGTATGTGATGGGACAAACCAAAAATGTGTACCATACCTTTCACTCATTTATGCTTTTTACATCGATGGAGGAAAGTCTGAGTAAAGTTAGTGATTGAGATAACACTTTAAACACATTCTGGATGGAAAGAGGAATTCAGAAAGTTAATTTAATTTAGCAGTCCAAAAAATCTTTTTTTTTCTAATTAAAATTGGAATATTCATTTGTTAGCAATTACTCAGGTATGAAGCTATTGGCCAGCAGTGTTTCTAAACTCTTATTTGTATTCGAGCCTTAAACACAACTGCACTCCTCCGATTCTTGCTTATCTGGGGTTTACATGCTCTAACCAATGCCAGCTTTCCTCGTGAACATTTATTCAAGTAGAATGGACATTGTTCATTTCATCCCTTTAAGAAATGTTTTAGAAAATTTGCTTGTCATTCTACCTTTTTCAATAGCAAATCTGAAATAATATGGCACCCTCTTTTCTTTTTTATGCTTTTTTGTGCCTGCTTTCTTCTTCTCCACACCTTCCTTCCACCAGGATCAGGGAAGCAGATTGCGGGTCGAAGGCGTAGGTTTTTTTTGGCAAAGCCGACCGGGGTGTCAGCTGGGCTGTTGTCCCATCAGAGGTAGAAGTGGGTGGGTGGGGGGGTCTGGACAGCCTGGCAGCCCTGCGGGAAGGCCCTGTTAAAGATACACTGCTGGGAATCAGACTGAGACTTGCCCAAACTATGAACATGTGCACACACACACACACACACGCACACACACACAGTGTTTGAGAATTGTTAAAGAGAGGGGGGTGTCCAACTGTGGGATGAAGATGTTTCCTCCCTCATTTATAAAATCTGACACCAGCGATCTGCCCTCTCCTCCTCTCCAATCAGCATCCGAGAGGTGGGGTATACCCTGGACAGGTCGCCAGTCCATCACCAGTTTTATTAATGTGGACCTAAAAACTATTTTATCTGTAAAATCATATCAGTGGTTAAATCACATCGTTATGAAAAGTTGTTAAGTATTATTTCATTTTAAGAAGTACTTGTTGAATGCAGAAACATATTTTATTAATATTTTAACAGTTTAATATAGTTGTATCAATGTTTTCTGACACAACTGGCTCTTTATGGATATTCATGAGCCTGATGTGGCCCAAAATGGAAATGAGTTTGACACACCTGGCTTAGACTGTTAGAGGACAAACTAACCCCTTTTATGACTTTTATAGTTTTCTCCTCTACTACTCTGCAGTTGCATTGTATGCTGTCATTTCAACTTTTAAATCTATGTTTTCTCTAGGAGTTTTTTTTCTTTTCTTTTTTTTTTCTCTCTAGAAGCTACGTCTGGTCTGACATTCGGTTCAGCTTTGATGCCTTGTTAGTGGCGGGCATCAACCAGGATGATGCTACCAGTAACTAAATATCTTCCGTGTCTTGTTATTTTATTTATTTTTTTACTTATTTTTTTACTTATTATTATTTTACTTTCTTTAACATACAAAGTACTCTTCGATAAAATGAACTGAACTGACTTGAATATAGCATGGAAGTTACAACTTCCTTTTCATCAGGATCTACAATAATATGTGCAGCTAACAACCCCCAACATTAACACGTTGCAGCTGCACAATGTCCATGGTCAAAAGGTGCTATCTACACGCCATGCTGTTCTCTTGTTGGCTGTTTAGCAAGTACAGCAAGCAGGAGCACTACCACATTTGCATACACAACCATGTATATTTCACTAACATTTAAAACACGCTTCACTGGCAGTGAATTATGCATGGAGTTTTGTACAGTCAAGGTGCTTGTTTAATGCTCGTGAGGGGAAATTGTTTTCCTTTACTCATGACACTTGAGGCCCAGGGCCCCTTAAAAGTACACGGAGCATGCAGCCTGTAAATGGACTGGGGGTGTACACGGTATTCCCCTCTTCCAGGCGTCTGACAGGTTCTGACGGCTCAGTAATAGGATTCCCACCTCTCCAAAGGGACTGACTGAGGTGTTGCTGTAGTATCCTTGTAGACCCCTCTGTCTTTTTCTTTGCAAACGGGCACTTGTGTTTGTTAAATACGGTGCTGTGGCAAAGACGAGTTGGCTGAATAATTCACAACTGGCATGTCTCACAAAATGATGCAAACCCGCGCTTGGATTGTCAGTAGGAGGAATAGAGTGTTGCAGTAAACACCGCCTAAAAGGCCCTTATGCATTATAGACGAGCCTTTTCAAAAACTGTTTTCACATATGCAAATTGAACACGCTCATATGCAAACGTTTAATAAGAATCCTCCCGCATTCACTGCACTTCTAAATGAGGGGCACACTTGTGGATGTTTATATTGTGCACACGGCGAACAGAAGGGAATGGTCGAAGTGCACTAAAGGTGCGGTAATTGACACAGTTCTGCTGATATCAGTGTTTGCTTTCCAGCAGTCAAAGCTCTGACTTTCCCATCGTGCCGAAACTGTGTTCTCATAACCCTTTTCTGCTCTGTGAAAATAGACTGCAGAGGATGAGCATCATTAGATATGTCATTTAAGACACCTATGCTGTCCCGCTGCTCTATATTTATCCTCTTGCAAGTCCGTAACAGGCCCTCAGGTCAACACATTGTGTCCCTGGCTGTCAGCTCTGCTGTGGACCAGACATATGTGGTGGATAGAGGCAATATGAAGCCACCTGCTTGTCACCCTGCCATTTTCTTTCTACCACTTTCTTCTCGGCTCTCCTCTTCTTTTCTACTCCACTCACCTTGCCACTCGATCTTGTGTTTGCCTCATGATATAGAGGTTAATAAATCTGTTGTAGCCTGACGTTTGACCAGTGCAACACCTATTTATAGAGTTTGTTTTAGCCAACTATTTTGTGCAAAATGAAGATAAGCTCAGCCTGTAATAAACAATCTCGTAAACAGCTCCACAGCTCAGCCCCCAATGGCCTAAGGGGCTTGTAAGAGCTTTATAACACATTTATTACCCTTTTAATGGCCTGGGAGCTTTGACTCATAAAATAAGCCATCACTAATTTAATTTCCTGACATATATTGAGTTTATGTTATCTTTAGGTCTTGGTGATTTTGCCAACCTGATTGATTTTATACCTAGCTACGGCCTTCCTTAACGCGTTGTGACACCAAAGACAGCTACAGTATATTCAACACGTGCCTCAATTATATTGCCATTTAGTATTCTGAGTCTAGAAAGGAAAATAAAATAATCTATTACTTTGTTACCCAAAAGCACACTTTTACTAAGAACAGACGAAAGGGCCAATGTGGGGAATAGATATATTTGATGTTGAATCTACCCCCTATTTACTGTAGGATGCCTGAATAAACGTGTTCAGAAGCTGGAAAGTGCATTATGACCCATAACCCCAAGGTATTTGAAATGGAACAGCAGGACTTACTTTGAAAAAGAATAGGAGATGTGCTCCGGGCCCGCTGTTTATACCTTGATGTGATTTGGACTGAAATATCTTTAAAAAATGAGGGCTGTTTATCTGTTCTTTCGATTTTGTGGCTGAAAATTGCAGGGTGTAAAAGAGGGGGGTGGGGAGGAGGATTGCAGATATGCCGCTCTGCTGGCAGCAGTTAGGAAAAGAAAGAAGATAAATCTTACTTTTGTTTTACTATTTTAAATCAAGTAGAAAAAAAGCAGTCAGTGAGCAGAACTGTTTGAAAAATTCTTGCAGTAGTCACTGTAGCCCACACTGTGGCATTATAGTATTTAAAGAATGCAATATCCCCAAGTCTTTAGTCAAAATATTCAAAACAGAACTGGCCTCTCTTTTGCAGTTATCAATTATGGTATATTAAACTAACTCTAGTACTTGATATTTAGTTCTGGTTTCAATGTTTCTGTGTCTAAATACCCTCTTCAGCATTTCCCCCATTTTCCTTTACTCAGAAAAGAAGCAAAATATCAATATTTCATGCTTTGGAAAAACCTAGGGAGTGCTATTTTGCCCAGTCTTCCTCCTCAACAAAAACTGTAAAGCTTGCGTGGGGAGAGAGAAACACAAAATTGCAGAGTAAATCAATACTAGGCCTGCAATGTAAGGGGGGCGGGGGGGTGATCCGTTTTCAAAGGGCAGTTGAATTTGTATGCCTTATGTTTTTGATCTTTTACTTTACTGATTCCATTCCAGACACAGTTGTTATCATAGTTGCTCTTGTTTGTATGTTATTTTAGCTTCTTTTCCAAGTAGCTATTTTGCAATTTGAACAAAAACACAATTGAAGGTTCGTCTGTTTCCAATAATCCTAACGTCGGACAGATGGGGGCGTATCTCGAAGCCATACCAGGATCCTGGCAGGTCAGAGGATTGGTTAATGAACGCGGCGAATATGCGTCCAGCCTGATTTCACTCTAACAAGGTCCGCATGAGCCAAAATGTCTCAAAAATATTTTATGTTAAGTTATAGTTGAGCTAAGCGGTTGCACTTAAGTCTTGGCAATACTTTTAAGCGATATTGAATGGATGTTTATAGATGTTTGCCTAAGTGGTGTAAGACTTTAGAAACTGGTTTTACTGACCTAACACAATCTGGACACAAATAAGAGAAAATGATGTGCAGAAACTTGATGTCCAACATGCATTCATGTGCAGTTTCAGAGTTTTGGCGCTAGTGTTCTTTTAAACAATCAGAGCTAATTTCTTCCTTTCCTTTTGTTTTCATCTGTTTTGTTTTTAGACTACTTACTGTAGCATGACGGCACGTGTCATCAGCATGAGAGGTCCCATTCCTAATTGAGCCCCTAACCACCAAACCCGCTCAGTGTTTCGCAGCGTATGCCATCCTCATTCTGGTTGAGCTTTGCTGGGCTGCTGGAGAGCGGTACAGCGTTTTGCAGAAACCACTGTGACTTTTTGAGGAGTCATGGGATTTGTCACATGCCTTCACTTTCAAACTCTTCAAATTAGACTTCAAACCAAAGGCCTTATGCATGTCTCATGATAAATGTCCAAGATAATCTTCATACTTCCCACGTATACATTGCATATGTGTTTAGATGGCTTGGCCACTGTCCTGGATGGTGTAATAGAATAGTTTTCCATTTTGTTTTGTGATGCTACACTCCTGCTGATTTAAAGTTAACATATAAGTAACATATTGCAGAGTACTTTCTGCTGTCCTGATATCTTAAAGTAATACCCCCAACCCCCAACCCACCCCACACACACACACACACTTTCTCCCTATCCTGTCTTGTTTGACAGTTGTTTGTTAGATTAAGTCTACTGAGGGCAGAGCTTGGTTCCGATTATGACCAATGAACCCCTGTTAAGCTGCATGGACTAGAAATATTGCAGCTGCCAACTTTTTCAGTCTCACAAGCACACAGATGGCAAGATTTCTAACTGCATTCTTTAACCCAGAGACACGCCTGGGGGCACTGACCAAAGCACTTCTAGTATAGGAAAATTGAGTTGCTTTGAACTTTTGTGTTTTTGATAACTACTTGGTATGCTTCCTGGAGGATAACCTGTGAGTTTCACTTCCCAGTTCTTAATCCCTTTGATTAAGTGCCAGGGCAAGATAGCTTGGCACTCAATAGAAGTCTTTACCTTCCTAATATCCTAACTGTCCTGGGCTTGAAAGTAATGGAGCCTTGAAATTTGATGATGAGATTATTTTATTTCCTTTTATTTCAAAAACTCCTCTGCTGATAGTTGCTATCAAAGTCTGGGCCATTAAGCTTCTTCCTGTTCCTTTGGAGTCTTTTGTCCACTTTCAGGTCAAGATGTACTCTGTTTTTCTTACTCAGTTTGCAAATTTGATTCATATCAGCAAATGTGTATGTGATACTGAGCTGTACTTCCTCTTAATTTTGCTCCCCCTGAATCCTTTGGATCTGACAGCAAGGCCAATGTTTAGCAGAGCTCAGGGAACTAACTTAATAATTGCTTAAGTTATTACGCATATGCTAGTGGGCTTCCTGGTCTTTAGCTCAAGGCTGTAGAATGAACAGGGTTCATACAGTGCATTGCAAAATAATTCACACCTCACTACAGTTTTTTTTAGTAGAGCATAACTGCAAAACCACAAAGAAATGGTAATCCAGATAATTTGGCTGGCCAGGCAAGAAGAGCATTATTTAGAGAAATCTCCAAAGGTGATATGGTGAAACAAAAAAAAAGAAACAAAAAAAAGTGTAGAAATTCAGAACACAGATATTTTTTTTTGACAGGAAAACTACTATTTACAATATGTACTACTAAAATATTTTTTATGGAAGAAGCAAGACATCTGTATTGCTAAAAAGAAGCCAAAATACATAGTATGTGCAGTTTGTAATGATCAAAAGTAATTTGTCTATTAAAATCTGTTTTTTTATTTTTTTTTTATTGTAACTACAACCACATCTGTCTAGTGACTTTGACTCAAAATCAGACTTTAGTGTACCCAAATCTACTTCCAAATCGTTAATCAAACTTGGCCAAAATATAGCAATCACTTCCACAGATAGAATGATCCAAATACTGATTTAATTGCTAAGAAATCTGTTTTACAGTCAAGCCTACATAAATTAGAAAACTGGATACCTTTATTATTGATAAGGCAAACATGCAAACCCTGTTTCGAATGATTTTAGTGGCAGATTATGTTGATTTGTGGATGTAAACTATTTTATTGGGGTATAGTAATTGGACCAATGTGGATGTAACAAGATAGTTTTTTTTTTTAGATGGCTGAAACGGTGGGTTGGACATTATTTTGAGTTTCTAAGTGGACTGTGAAATGTGTTGACTGTGTCAACAGTCATAATTGTGCCTTGGATTAGCATGTGCCGTTGGTTCCGTTGATATATACTATGTAAATAAATAGGTTGTTGTACAAAAAAACGGTATAACGTTATGTTCAGCCCACGGCAAATAAGAACACTAATGGGTTAAATTTTGGATCTACTGTACAGTGATCTACACATTCCGTTCTGTGGGCAGAGTACGAATATGTAATACATTTTTCAGAATATATTTAGAAAACAAACTTTGAAAGCCACATATCAATTTATTTTTACTGCTCAATTATGTGCTACTTTTTGTTGGTCTAATGCAAACAAACAATAAAAAACAATTAAATAATATTGGAGCTTGTGGTTGTTGTGTGACAATATGTTCAACGTGTATGAATTATATTGCAAGGCACTGTGTGTTAATGGAAAAATACATTAAATTTATATTTTATATTGAGTTACCTAATGTTTATCAAAGTTATTTAGCATCAAGCTCAACAGCAGTGCATCTGTTTATTGAAACGCATGTTTCAAAAACCAAAACTGTTGTTTGGGCAGCAATTTTTTGCTTTTCTTGCAAATTATGACTAATATCTTTACTTGAAAACAGTGTATCCTTTCACTTTATTGGATAAAACCTCAGGACTGAAATACACAGCTCATATTTACTGTATATCCTTCCCAACGTCTGCTTTGATTAGCTTAGTGTTTCCGAAGGAGAGCTTTGTTATGAATTTCAGTTGCAGCCATCCAAAGGCAACCATCAGTTTTAGATGGAAATAGAAAACAAGACAATCTGAAGGATTGATTTATCCTCCTTCTGCACCCTCTCTGCCCACACTGCAAAGATATGAGGGCACTCTGACACACTTCTGAGGCATTTTTAGTATTTTCTGTAGATAATTACACCCACCTCCACTGAAGGCATACACACACTCAGATAATGTTTCAGTTTTTTCTACACACATGAAATAAAGCTGAAAAAAAAAGTCTTCAAAGTCCTAATCTAAAAAAAAAAAGGATTTTTTTAAAATTATAAAACAATCTAGTTTAAAATCTTTGCTCCTTCAGTTTAGATATTTAGGTTGTTATGATAATGATAAAGAGAAACATAATCCTTACAATAGATCCACAGTGCTGGGTCTGTTGGACCTCAGTACAGCATTTGATACAGTTGACCACAAAATACTACTGAAACGGCTGGAGAGCTGGGTCGGACTCTCTGGTACAGTACTTGGCTGGTTTGAGTCCAACCTGCAGAACAGGGGTTTCTTTGTTTCAGTAAGATTTTTTCATCAAAACAAACATAAATCACATATGGGGTCCCCCAGGGCTCCACCCTGGGACCTCTTCTATTAAATTTATACATGTTCCCACTACTCCAGATTATAACAGCCAATAAGATTAGTCACCATAACTAAGCAGATGACACTCAGCTTTACATTACAATGTCACCAGGTGACTATATATCCATCCAAGCACTAATTAAATGCATTGAGAAAATCAAATGATTGATGTGTCATAACTTTCTCCTGCTGAATCAAAACAAAACTGAAGTAATTATCTTTGGACCTAAAGAGTCAAGAGTCAGCACGCAGCTTCAGTGAATACAGCTAAAAACTGATCAGGCCTGTAATCTGGGTGTAATAATGGACTCAGACCTGAACCTCCATGCTCACATAAAGGCAATAGCAAGGTCAGCCTTCTATCACCCGAAGAACATTTCTAGGATTAAAGGACTGATGTCACCAAAGGACCCTGAAAACACATCCATGCATTCACCTTTAGTCAGATTGATTACTGCATCAGCGTCCTCACATATCTGCCTAAAAAGTTAATTAGACTGCTGCATCTAATCCAAAAATGCTGCTGCTCGTATCCTCACTAGAACTAGGAAAGTAGAACACATCACCCCAGTTCTAAAGTCATTACACTGTCTCCCTGGAGCTCAGAGAATAAACTTCAAAATACTCCTACTAGTTTAGAAATCATTAAATGGCTTAGCACCAAAGTATGTTGTAGACCTGTTGTGATCATACCAACCCCCCAGGACAATCAGGTATTCCAACTCTAGTTTACTAAAAAACCCTAGAATTAGAACCAAACATGGTGAAGCAGCTTTCATTTTCAATGCTCTTCACATCTGGAACAAACTTCCAGAGGACTGCAAAGCTGTTGAATTGTTAAGGTCTTTTATATCAAAGATTAAAATAAATCTGTTTAGAGCTACCTTTGAGTAATGTTCTAATATATAATTTTGTCTGTGTTAAGGTTGATCCTTAAATGTTGTTTGTACACTTAATTATGCTTTTCATGTTTCTATGCTCTTATGTACTTTTATTTTTAATGCATTTCCTAAATTGCATTTTTTTTATCATGCTTTGTTTGTTTCTCTAAAGTGTGCTATGCAAATACAATTGCATTGCCTTGCCTACAGTGGGGAGGACAAGTATTTGATACACTGCTGGTTTTTGAGGTTTTCCCACTTACAACGCATGTAGGGGGGCGACTGTGGCTCAGTGGTAGAGTAGTTGGCTTGCAATCGGAGGGTCGTAGGTTCAATTCCAGCTTCCTCCAGTCACATGTCGATGTGCCCCTGGGCAAGGCACTTAACCCCCAAATTCTACATTGTCCTACCGAGCCATGTTGGGTGTCGGTGTATGAATGGGAGTGTGATTGGGTGAATGCGGCTTCAATGTAAAGCGCTTTGAGTGGTCAGTAAGACTAGAAAAGCGCTATATAAGTTCAGTCCATTTACCATTTAGATGTCTGTAACTTCAACTGAGAGGGACATAATCTAAACCAAAATGCAGAAAATCAAAGTGGATTATTTTTAATTAATTAATTTTACATGTTCTTGCATGGCATAAGTATTTGATCGCCTATCAACCAATAAGAATTCAGGCTACCACAGACCTGCTAGTTCTTCTTTAAGAAGCCCTCCTGTTCTCCACTAGTTACCTGTATTAACTGCTACTGTTTGACCTCCTTACCTGTATAAAGGACACCTGTCCACACACTTGAACAAACTCCAAACTCTCCACAATGGCCAAGACCAGAGAGCTGTGCAAGGACTTCAGGGATAAAATGTTGACCTGCACAAGGCTGGGATGCGCTACAGGACAATATGCAAGCAGCTTGGTGAGAATAGAATAATTAGAAAATGGAAGAAGTTCAAGACAACGGTGAATCTCCCTTGGTCTGCAGTGCCATGCAAGATCTCTCCTCGTGGGGCTTCAATGATTATGAGGACAGTAAGGCCAGAAGTACACGGCAGGACCTGGTCAATGACCTGAATAGAGCTGGGGCCACAGTCTCAAAGAAAACCATCACTAACACAACCCGCCGTCATGGATTAAAATCCTGCAGTGCATGCAAGGTCCCCCTTATCAGGCCAGCACATGTCAAGACCAGTCTGAAGCTTCCCAATGACCATCTGGATGATCTAGCAGAGGAATGGGAGAAGGTCATGTGGTCTGATGAGACAAAAGTGGAGCTTTTTGGTCTAAACTCCACTCACCATGGATGGAGAAAGAAGAAGGATGAGTAAAACCCCAAGAATACCATTCCAACTGTATCCCCATTCTTTCTGGATTCTTTTCTGCAAAGGGGATAGAACGACTGTGTTGTATTGAGAGGAGGATGGATGGGGCAATGCATCGTGAGATGTTGGCCAACAATTTCCTTGCATCAGGAAGAGCATTGAAGAGGGGTCGTAGCTGTGTCTTCCAGCATGAAAACGACCCAAAACAAACAGCTAGGGCAACTAAGGAGTGGCTATGTAAAAAGCATCACAAGGTCCTGGAGTGGCCTAGCCAGTATCTAGACCTGAATCCAATAGAAAATCTTTGGAGAGAGCTGAAAATCCTTGTGGTCCAGCTTCAGCCCCGAAACCCGAACGCTCTGGAGAAGAAATGTATGGAGGAGTGGGCCAAAATACCTGCTGGAGTGTGTGCAAACCTAGTGAAGAACTACAGAAAATGTCTGATCACTGCAATTCCAAACAAAGGTTTCTGTACCAAATATTGAGTTGTGTTTGTCTGATGTGTCAAATACTTATTCAATTCAATTCAGAAATACTTTATTGATCCCAGAGGGAAATTAAGTGTTGTTGTTGTAGCTCATAACTAATTCATTGTTCAAGAAGTTATTGCAGACCATGATGGCTGTGGGGAGAAAGGATTTCTTGTAGCGGTCTGTGTTGCAGCAAAACTGAAGAAGCCTCCATTTGAAGATACTCTGTTGCTGTAGGATAGTCTCATGAAGAGGATGCTCAGGGTTGTCCATAATCGTTTTAATTTTATGAAGAATCCTTCTTTTTGTCATACAATAACATGGAATTTCATTATTTAAAAATCATTCATTGTGATTTTCTGCATTTTTGTTTTAGATCCTTTCCCTCACAGTTGAAGAGTACCTTTGATACAAATGACAGACTGCGACATTCTTTGTAAGTGAGAAGACCTCAGAAATCAGCAGTATATCAAATACTTGTTCTCCCCGCTGTATAGTGATAGCAGAGTTACTGTTTTATAGTTGTGTGAAAACCTGTTCTGTAGGGGTTCCACAAATACACCATGCAGTTTATAATGTCTATGCCCACATATCTCCAACTGTTCTACAATTATCACTTGTAGCATCGGCGCTGTGTTTCTCATTGAGGTGAAGAATCTAACGAAGCTGCTGCTGCTATTAAGCACTTCTGAAACATTTAACCAGTTTCTGTATTCAAAACCATGTTTTCTTCGGTGGCCTTAGTCTTAATCATCAAAATAACAGAAAAAAGTTTTTTAAATATATCGCACTGTGTCAGATGAGTCTCCCGTATTAAATTGAATTGGTGAAATAAATATACTACTTGATGGTATTCTAATAAAATGGGATTCAAGTGGTTATCTTCTTAGTTTTGAATCCACTGAATGTGACTCTTTTTCGGGTAAGTTTGGTTTCCAGGAAAACTAATTGACAGCAGTTGAGTTTAAAAAGACAGCAGATTAATACACCTAATATAAATGTATAAAACAAGTAACTTTGAATGTGTTTAAATATTTTATATCCCCCATTTTGCTGTTTTACCTATTTTATAATCATATAACTTTGTAAAGAGCACCTTGCAGAGTACCAACATCTTCACCTACAGAAGCTGTATAGTATTTAGATATGTTGACTGTATGTACCTTGTGGTCCTCCAATCAGTTGATTGTGGGTTCAATTACACACAAAAGCAAGGCACTTAGGTTGCCTACTGAATTCTATTTTGGTATTTGAATGTGTGCAAGTTTATGAGTGTAAATGGGTTAATTTGACTTTAGTGTAAAGCGCTTTGAAGGGATCAGTATGATATGAAAAACTCTATGTAAATAACAGTATACTGCACAACTGACTGCAGTGTTGTATCTGTTGTCAGTTAAAGGTTGCTTTATCAATAGCTTATTATTAATTCTCAGCTTTTCTACTAATAATAATCTATTCTTTAGTGTTTGCACAACACCCAAGTAATTTCCAATGGCAGCTAGTTCATGATTTAGGAGGTTGAGTTCTTCACCATGGTGGATCATGGTGTTTAATGCATTTGTGTATGAAAGCTCTTTTGCATACTTTGACCGTGCGCATAAATATGTGCAAGACTCAAGAAGGGCTCCATTACTTCTGTTGCAGGGTATAGGCTCACCCCTATCTTTTTTAAAATTTTTATTTCATGAACAGCATATATGTATTTTGTTGGGGGGTTATTGGGGCATGAATAAGCGTGTGTCACGGCCTTTTTCACAATCCCTTCTGAGCAAATCCCACCTCCCGTCCCTTCCTTGCCCCCAGCAGGCCCAACTCAGAGTTTTTTTTGATAGCCATGAAGGGATTTGGGCTGGATGGGCAGATCCTAACTGGGCTGACTGCTTTGAATGGCACTGGCTAAAGCTGCCTTTGAAAGCAGAGGCGTTGATGAGCGCCTCCTCAGAAGAGTCTGTGTAGTCACTGCCTCTGGGAGGGACCCTCACTAATACCCCAGCATAAAATACAGAGCAGGAGGCTGGGATCACCATTTACCCGCAGCCATACGCATACAAACACACAAATATATATACATGCGCAGACCCACTTGCTTCGGCAACAACAGAAAAGTACTTTGAGTAAACTTTTGGACTTTTGGTTATGTTCCTTCCCTGTTGATCCGTCTGTCATTCAAACTATGCAGTGACAAATGCAGCCTTATGGAAAGCTGTAAAGTTCTTCACGATCCTGCTAGTCATCATTCAGTGGAAGAACAACATGCCAGACATCTTTATATTTGAGCTGAAGGTTAGTTGATAATAAGTTCTGTGCAGCTTACAAAGGCAGGGAAGGAGGATATCTGGAAGGTATGTGTGGGCTTATTTGTTTGCTTAGTGTTTTACCTTGTCCTTTTGCTCCCATAAAACACCTTGAACTTGACAAATTACTGCTCCACACACAAGTGTCTTAATGCATTTTGTCCCTCAGCAGCCCCCAGGGTACCTTGCCTGTGCTCTACAGACCTGACTGTGACATGGGAACTTTAGCTATTGGGAACCCTGAGGTTTATACTGCTCCTCTGAGCAGGGTGACCTGTCCCATTGAGCAAGTAGGAGTGAACTCAAGGCAGGTTTCCACCCAGTACTCCTGACCTCTGGCCCAAAAACTTGGTTCCTCCTTGAATTTGCTATTACCTCAGTCATGGGAAAACGCACCATCAGCGTCCTTGGTGATTAACATGAAAGCAGAGCCTGTACAGCTTCAGGCTCATTATGGTGATTTGTGCAAGTTAAAGCATGACTACCTGTCTGTACTACGTTTGTACATATGGAAGGATTCCTTGGTAACTGTTTCTGAAAGCAGTAAACCTTGTGGCGGCATCAGAGACTTTTGGAAATGTTCTTGTCTTTCACAGCAGATTGAACGGCTGCAGGCGAAACAAACGCAATTTGTGTGAAAGAAAGAAAGGACGAAGAGGAAAAGAAGCAGCAGTAAATTACCGACAAGAGACAGATAGAGAGCAGCTTATCTTGTGACACCATCCATGCGGAATGAAGGACTGTTGTGTATAAGGTAACCTTTTGACAGATCTCATGATGAGGCTAAATGTGAGTGAAACCCAGACTCAAGGATGAACCTCCATGGAAGAAAAGGGTGCAGTAGCAAAACGATTCTAAGCACTGAGAACCTCCAGCATAAAGCCAACTTAGTATTTTTTTTCCAACTACAATGCATGACTTTTTTTCCTTTAATGTCCCCCATGCCTCTTTTTTAAACTACATCTCTCATTGGTTTTTGCAGCTATGGTCTTCTTTCCTTTCAGAGGTTTGTTTTCGAAAAGGCCGCTATTATAGCCAAATGGTTTCTACGCTTTTCTAAACACGGCAAGGCATTAGACCGAGCTCGGGTTTCAGGGCCTGACTCTTAATGAGAGACCCAATCAAAAAGAAGGAAAACACAGATCAGTCCTGCTACACCAGACCCAACTGGTGGTTTACTTCATGAAACATAACCACACTCCTAAAGTGCATTCTCTCTCTTTCCCCTTCTTTCCTTATTCCCTTTCCCCTCCCTCGACCTCCTGCCACGACTTCTTTTCGTTTACGGCTAAAGTTGATCAAAGTTGACTGAGCAGCTGCTCCGTTCCATGCTGATCTGAAAGTAAATAGATTAACACAGGGGCCAAAATTTGGGCGGATGGTTTGTGTGGATTACACACATGGTGCTAGAAAGCCCAGCCTCAGAGATTTTTCTCTGTACTCCTAAAAAAAAGAATCATGAATCACAGCATAGCAGACCTGTCATGTAAGTTAAGAAGGGTTTAGGAGATTATACAGATAATTACAATATGGTTTAACACACTGAAATGTTCACAGTGCAACGTTTCCTGCTTTATCATTAAGTTATTATTATTCTCTGTCACAAACCACAATATAAACTGATTTGTGTAGCTGTGAGAAGAAGTTGTACCATGACAGATTTGCATTTATAAAAAAAAAAAAAAAAAAAAGTTTTCCAGGAAAAGTGATCAAAGTGTAAATGGGAAGTGAGACCGAGTCCTGACTCCCTAAACTTCTGATATCTAGGCTAGGTGAAAGCAAATCTATTTTCTCACCACACATAATATAGTAAAGTAGGTTAAAAAAAATCACATAATTAACAAAAAAAGCTAGAGCTACAGCAAATAGTTGCATATTAGGGTCCCCAGGTCTAGAACACAACCATCAGATACCATCAGCATGCCAACCGGTTGCCGTAAAACAGGTAAGCCAGAAGAAGCCTTTTCTATACTACCATCACAGACATTGTGTGGAGTTTTTAGAACGCTTCTCTGCCTCTAACTGGGGACATGTTCTATAGTCAAATGAAACAGACACTGAGCTTTTCTCCAACAAACAGTCCAGTTAGTGTGAAGCTAATGATGGATGTGGATGAAAAGTGACTCATGTCCACTTTTAGGTATGGTTCAGATTATGTAATGCTGTGGACCTTGCTTTTCTTAATAAAGGCAGTCTTGTTGGTGTATGGTATTGTGTGATATACCAAGAGATTTTGATCTTTGATCAAGATCTAGTGGTAAAATCAGCAAAACTGAAATAATTGATAAGATTGATTTAAAGCATCTGAAAAAATATATACAGACAAGTGCATTAGAGGGAAATCAGGACTCTGGACAATCTAAACACATTTTATAAAGAGGAATGGAGATAAATCCCTCTCACTTTTTGCTCCAACCTTTTGAAATTCTGTAAAAGAACCCCATGTACTCTCCTCACGGCAACAGGAGGTTATACAGATGACTCGAAGGTTCAAAAAGTGTGAGAGTACTAATTTTTTTGAGGAAAAAAAAAAAATCCTTCCCTACTGAATACAATTTACTCAAATTAAAGTTTGGACTTTCCAGAGTGATACCGTGTGACTGCAATAAAACCAGAATAAATTTTTTAGACTTTAAACACATCCTTACCAGGACTTACTGTAGATGTTAACTGAGTGAATACTGTCAAACTATAACTTACGCTTGGGTAACAAAGGCAGATATGGTGGAGGAGCGTATGCCTACACTGAATTAAAGGATCTGAATTTTATTAGATGAACCACGCTACTCTTGCATGGATTGAATCAACCATGGTGCCTCTTCAAAATATTCTTAGAGTACTTATTATAGTGGAACTAGTTGGCGTGCAAGATGTCAGGCTTTAAACTCTTTAGTTTGAAATTCTTAACGGTGCTATACCATGAAAAAATAAGGCCTGCTTTTAAACCTACATTAAAAGCTGTCAACTTTTGGGGAGTAGGCTGCCAGGTGATTGTTGGTTTTTTTTCTGTAAAGGAAAACTTTAAAGAGTTTAACAATAAGCAAAAAAAACATGCACAATAAGTAGTCAACATTTGGTGAGCTAAGACTAAACTTCAGCTGACCCTTTGGCTCTCCACAACTCCTTCTCCAGTGTACACAGACAGTTATTGTATTTGTTGTGGTGCTCGGCTGCAGTGCATTACTGAGCCAGAACGGCTATCAATATGACAGTGGATTGGACTCCTGCAAAGCTGTAGTGGAAGAAGGAGAGGAGGCAGAAAGCAGTAGTATGCACAGTGTCATCTGTCACTCTGACACTCATCAGTCTTCTTGCAGTGGGGACCATGATTTATGGAAGAGGCTCCATGTTGAACCTTGAGGAAGGGAAGTGGGAAAGCGCAGCCTACTCTGTCCCCCGTGTTTCTCCTGCACACCTAACTGAGCTCTTCTTATTTCAATTTCTGTTTAAAGTTTTGACGGATTATAAAAAGGCAATGCCGGATGGATACCTAAGCACCCCCCCCCCCCCCCATTCTGCTCTGTTCCTTTTTTTTTCAAAGTGAGTGATTGTTAAACAGTTTATGTATTCTCTTTCTGCCTGTGTGTTTATTGGAGGTAGTGAATTAGGTTTGAAACCGTCACCGGAGGTTGTGTTTGAAACTTGAAAGGAAGCCCCCACAGCACAGCTCCCCCATCCCTCTCTCTCATCTCCCCCATCCCCTCTCTTTGCTTTTCCCTTTCTTTCTCTCCCTCCCTGCCGTTCACTCACTCCCTCAGTCACACACAGCCTCTCGCAGCACAGTTGTCACACAGTGGCGCTGCTATCTGCACATTATTAGTTATTACTTTATCGGCTCCCAAAGCTGTCAGAAGACACCCTCCTGGAATATACAGCAGGCATAAGCCATCAGTCCTCATTACGCCAGACCCGTTTGCAATTTATACCCAGCTGCCGCTCACACAACCATGACAACATGCTAATATGAAAGCATTTTGGGTGTGTGTGCACGCGCCTCTATGCAGATGACAGGGCTGTATACATATGATACGAGCGCACCTTTGAGGAAACACGGCCACATGTATGAACGGAGCATGGCTAATCTGCAGCATGATAAAAGCATCCACAGAGGCCTTTATGTATGTGTTTGAAGATGGCTAAGGCTTATGTTTTTTCACGATCTGTGTTTTCGCTCTACAGCCACCAGGAGGCAAGGACAGTGCTGGTAAAAAAAAAAAAGAGAGAGAGAGAGAGAGAGGAAAAAGAAAAAGAAGCTTAGGACAACTTGAATCCTGTTTGACACACAGGTGTGCTGTAAAAAAAACCTTCAGGCCTGCTGGACAGGAACAGGGCCCAGCAAGTTAGGCTGGAAGAGTTTCCACATATCCCAGAGATATACGGTGAGATCTTAGATAAACGCCACCTGAACAGAGATGCGCCCATTTCTGTCTGTGAGTGCAGGATAGAGGTTGTGAGTATGTAAAATAAAGAAAGCGTTGCATCAACATAATGAATTGTATTTGATTCAGCCCTTTCACACTTTGCCTGAGGTGGCTGTCATGAACAGATGTACAAGTCAAGTTTTCATCTTTGCTGTTAGTGTTTGACTGAGGCAGAATTTTGCAAATTAGACCAACTGCTCCAACATGTTGGATGCTTATTACACAGTCCTGCTGCCAGTGACTAAACCTTTTAATGTTTGATCTTGCAAAGTGGTCACATTAGTACTGACTAATTCTCTGACTGGTGATTTAGAAGCTGAACACATACCTGAGGCCTGCTGTCACACTGTCATTGTAAGAGCTGAGTTTTTGAATAATTTTCTTTCTCCCAAATCTTTTTTTTTCTTTCCAGCATTAGTTGAACACACACTTTGACAGGAATGTCTCCTATGTTGAGGAGGATAGCCACCACTATTTCTACACTGGTAACATTTGAACCTAGGGAATACCTCTTAGTGGTGCTACAAATACAAAGTAGAAAGGAAATGTGCTTCTGCTACAACATTTCAGAGTATGATAACCCTGAATTATCAGATTGACAAGCTTATAGTATGAAGACACTGACATGTTCACTATGTCAGATGAATCAGTTGTGCACTTTTAAGTAAACGGTACAAGTGCATGCTAATGAATATGTATATCATCAAACTTTTTATTTTAATAATCTAATTTAAAAAAAAGTTCAGTCCACCTGTAGTATTGTTTCATCAACCACAAAGTAAGATATTCTAAGCTTTAAACATTTTTTTGTTTATTAGAAATTTTGAATATTACATACAGCTAATAAACACAGAATTTAAATAGAAATGTTAGTTTAAGGAATCATGGGGAATATTGCTGCATTTACTGGTATGAAGTAGTCATAGACTCACTCTGCAAGGAAGGTAAACCACTAAATGTGGCCACAAAGAAGATGGCTGTTTAAATAGTGCTGTTTCCAGATATACTAGTGGAGAGTTGATCCATCCATCCACCTATCCATCCATTATCTATGCCTCTTATCCTTGTAGGGTCACCCGGGGTGGGGGGGCACATACTCACACCTAAAAGCAATTCAGAGAGACCAACCTAACAGTCATGTTTTTGGACTGTGGGAGGAAGCTGGAATATCCAAAATGAACCCGCACATGCACAGGGAGAACATGCAAATTCCATGCAGAAACACACCAGGCCAGAATTCAAAGCCACGACCTTCTTTGTGCAAGCCACCAGTGTTACAAACTGTGGCACCGTGCAGTTCAGTGGAAGGATATAGTGCTGCAAAGTAAAAGGGACAACTACAGCCATGAGAGAATTTAGAAGCTAACCCATACTACCAAAAGTACCCAGGCCCAGTTTGTCAAGAGACAGATGAGAGAAGAGACACCAGACCCAACAATGCAGACGAGCAAAGCCCACACTGAAGCCAACTTGGCCATTCTTAAAGTCTCATCAGTGTCAAAATCTGACTGTCTCCACAGTCAAATTAATGTAGGAATTTATGATGGCCATTATTTTCAGAATACATTTTTTGATTTTGTTAAAATTGAAATTAACTTTCTCAAGATCCTTTTTTCAAAGACTAACATGTCAAATTAATATCCAACGATAAAGAAACTCTCAATCAGTCCAATACAAATAAATTTGTTCTATTGTGCCAATTGGTGTGAAATTCCTGAGACAGAAATACTATCTAAGAGTGGAAAAAAAAGAGGCATCACTAGGTACGACTTAACTTCCTTCAATGCCTTGTCCAGAGATAAAAAGATACACACAGAATTACAGGGCTGAGTGTAGAATGTAGAGAGAGAGAGAGAATGAGGTTATTGACAGCCGTAGCTTCCAAAAAGGAGGCACGTCTGGATCTGATGTACCTTCTTTTGGCTGCAGGAAATGCAAGTGATGCATAACTTGAGAGCAGTACAAGAAATAGCAGAGGAAAGGAAAAGGGGTCTATATTTCCTCCAGCTGCCCTGGCTTGTCGCAACATACTGTACCTACCGATGGGTTCATGAAAACCTAAACCTCTAATTCTAAAGTTTTCTAACCTAAACCTCTAATTCTAACCTTTCCTATTAAGTGACGTTTTAAGTTTAGTTTTCAAAGTTGTCTGGGTTGTCTATTTCAAGACAAAAACTTGGAAATGGTTCCTCCAGTGAGAGTGAAGTAGTATTTTTGGATTAATCAAATCGTTAATACAAGATGGAGTTAATTATACTCCTATTTTAACAGAGAGACAATGAAGACAAAAATTGGATAATCATTGTCTCTCCTTTTGATTACCAACTCTTGCTGCAACATTTGATATAAGCTGAAGGTCCTTAAAAGAAAATATTTTTTTTTTAGTTAATAAAGGATTACAATTTTACTGCTTTAAAGTAAAACTGTATGGGGAAAAAAAATTATTTATCCTTTTGGGACATTATATTTTACTTTTGGCATTTATCGTACTGTTTCTCAGTATAGTATATTGTGTTGGAAACCACTAAGCAATAAAGATGTGAACTGAACTTTATCTCACATCATTATTTTTTACTGCAATAAAATCCTTTTGTTTTTTGTTTTTTTTAGTTCTTCCTCCAAACATCAGTACATGTTCCATTTCAACAGAGGGGTTTATGAGTTGGTAAAGGTTTATGTTTAGCTGCTATAGTAATATTGTGGAGGACACAGTCTGATGAAGGTCATGAATACTTATATTGCAGTATGTGAGCCTTTGAAGCAATAATGTCTCTATATTGGTTATTGAAAGAGCGATAGAGAGCCAAGTTCCTTTTTGTCTACTAACAGCATTATCAAGAGAAAGCAGGACGGTGGATGGCCAGCAGCAACAGGAAGGATTTGAAGTTGCTTGTGGAGACTAAGACGCCGTCCCACGTAATGCTAAACACAATTATGCAAACTTTTTGCTGTGAGAACAACACAAAATAATGGCTTTAATATATGCCCTTACCTCCAGCTAGTGTTTTGTATGCAAATTAGGTTTGATTCCAGGGACGAAGAGGCGGAGTGTCTCTTGCATCCATCCATCTTTTGTTGCCGGGCGGATTAAGGGAGATCTGTTATGGTTTGTTAACATGAGAGCTTTTGATTCGAATTGAAACGAAACCATGTGTAGAATTAGATTAAAGACAATGTGTGATGAGTGGAGGCCCAGGCAAGTTGCTGGACTTCAAACGCCCGTACGGCAGCACTTGCCACTGTGGTCCCATTGTTCGGCCAGCTTCTGTTGTGAAGTGGGGTTTTTGTCCTGATTTTATTTGTTCTGTAATGGGCTATAATAACTTATATAAATCACAGCGACTGGGCCGAAGCTCCTCTGTTTGGGCTTGGCATTGATGGAAGGCACGGCTCTCCGGAGGACCTGTGAGCAGAAAGTCTTGCGTATGGCTAAGGAAAGTTTGAAAGTCAGCGGGCTTTAGGTTTGACAGTGATGTTTTGTTGTGAAGAGAATCAGCCTGGGGTTTACTTCTGGGGAGGAAGGTCAAATAAAGAGAGAGGAAAGCTTTGATAGTGATCTACAAACAGTGTGTTAAACCAGCGCAGGTGAAGATGTGAAAAAAAATAAAAATACAAAGATCTTTGTTGGGGTGAATTCCTTTTCTCTCTTTTACCTTGCCTGAAGGCTTTTTTTTGTACATCAAAACGAAATTGAGAAAAATGACTATAAAATTAGGCTCTTATTAAAAGAAGCATGCTAACAACAAGAGAAGAAAATATACCCAAGTGTTGTTCTCCTGGAAAGTGTGCAGTGTTTTTCTAATCCTAACTGACCTAAGTGAAGGTATGTGTTTGTTATACTGGGGATGATAAATGAAGGAATCTGGAATTAGTCTCAGCCCTCACTGTGTTCATTACTAGTTAGTGATGTTTCGTCAATAGCTGCACCCACGTCGTCTTGTAAGCTTTGGGCGGTGTGTTTAGTCTGCGCTGCTGGGAATTGTCCGTAACCCTGTTTTACATTGAAAATAGCCCAGAGGAAAAGTGGTGGCGGAGGGCGCAAAGAGTAACCACTGATTAATTATGCACATCCTTGATTGTGACATGCTATCTGCCGTTATTAATGGGCAAGGATAATCACTCTGTATTGTAATTGCAGCCTCTGACTTCGGAAGTGCGCTGTGTCCAACATCAATCTTCATACTGAACCCCACAACGGTGGCAAAGAACTTCATTTGATACTGTCGTTGAGTCTCCAACTCATTTTCGTGGGGAGAACAGAAGAGTTGAAGGGATGTGGGGGCAGGAAGGGTGGATGTTGCTCTATATTGTGTCAGCCGTAGAAAAGGCAAGTCAGAACTGGGAACTGGGATATTACCGTACACTGCTTGAGGTGATGAAAAATAATTAGAGATGTCTATGGAAGGGAAAAAAAAGAAAAAGATATGTGTTTTGAGTTGTATGAAAGTTTTTGCAGCTCTCATTGTTTGGAATTTTAATTCAGCTCTAAATGAGCATCATTACTCTCACTCATACGTGGTAATATTGTGGAAGGAAATATACATGAACTTGGGAGAGAAATATCACATTAAAATGTTAAATGATGAGCTAATAAGAAACTAACATTATTTTAAAAAATCTTTAGAACTGACAAAGAGCTGTTTGAGGAGCTGTATTGGATATGAAATGTGTCTTTGGAGATGTAGATGTCTGTCTTATGCCATAGCTGCAATAACTATGCCTAATAAAGAAAAAAATATATAAAGATGATGAATGGACAGTTTATTTCTCATATAATTTCATTACAGCTCATTTTTTCTCCATTAAAAGCTCAAACCATATAACGGTGAATCTGAGCCCAGATCTCAATTATCTTCCACCCTTTAAAAAACATCTGCATGTTTAAAATCATTAATGAAAAGAAGAAGAATATTAGAGGGTAGAAAAACTTTTTAAGGAGAATTTTAATCAGCAGAGCAATCAAAGCCTAAAAAGTAGCATTTGGTTCCCTGCCAGTGTCTCCTGACCAGCCAGATGGTGTCAGTGTAATAGGGGATCTTTCTGTAGAGACTTTCAACACACTTCTCTTTATTCTACCTTCTGTGAGCATGTCTTGCTACTGTCACCATTTGCAGCTATATATGGCTTAGATAACTTGGAGAAAACCATAGTGTATGTATATATATGCCAACTATTGTGAGAGTAAAAGCAGCTATGGGGCAGTGGTGATGGATGATAGGTGGTGGAACGAAAGTAAGAAAGCATAAGAGTGAAAAACAGGTGTGAGAATTGAAGAGAAATCCTTATTTTTTTTTTGGGGGGGGGGTCTTCTAGGCCCACTGGTGAGGCAGAACAAACTGCGACTGCTTCGGAGAGACACATTAACTGTAACTGCCCTTGATCTGGCAGTGCTTAGAATGCTGTCGGCATGGCTAATAAACACTTCATTTAGTTTTAATGGTGCCGGCGCCTCTCGGCAGCCTTCAAAAGTACCCTTTATTTGGGTCATTTACGGCTCTTCCTCGAGGAGCACCCAAGGGACGGCAGATCCAGTCCACATCACTGTCTGCCGGAGCACTCCCGGCCTGGGGAAGATTAATAGGGCTATCTGGGAAAAATAAATAAGTGATGGGCTTTACCCCTGCCAAACAGCCCTGAGAGCTTATTAAGGCAAAGTGAATGAAGACGGGGTGTAAGAGAAAGAGGTTTTAATATTCATTTTTCACCTTTTAATGTGGGGCCAAGCTAGTCCTTTACTCACTTTCATTCATTTTCCCACTCTTTCACTCTGATCTACCGTCTGCCTCCTCTTCTGTTTCCGTGCTCTTCTTCTGCAGTAATTGTAAACACCACAATTATGGATTGTGTGAGATTTAATTATAGTTTATGGAGAGCCCTGGGGGAGCGCTGGTGGAATGCTCTGGCTGATAAAAATGCCAGCTCATCAGCATCCCTCCAATGATGGTGAACCCCAGCGAGGGTTGACCAAAGGGAACCGTTCCCCCAGGGCCCCGTTGGCTGACGGACCAATTAGTATTAGTCGGGAATTAATCTTAACAGGACGCAGTCACTCAAACAGGTCCTCCCAAGGTGAGGAGGAATTAATGGGGTTGCCTTATTGGTTATTGCTGCTGTTGTCTTCTAGGACATTCCCCGCTCTGTGCGTGGGCTTAGGAGTCTCAATAGACGATATTGCTCTGTAGCATACAATTGGTTCTCTACATTCCCCTGATCAAGACATTGCATGGAGGAAGCCCGGATATGTTTAAAACGATCAAACTAAAGGAGAAAGTTTCTTATGTCACTGTTTAATTAGAGTGCATTCCAGATCTGCTTTGGGATTTTTGGTTTTTAATACACAAGCAGTCGCTTCTTGTATTCACAAATTCAAAGAGCCATTGTCAGACCCCATCAGCTGTGGCTCATATTAGGATCCATGTCCAGTTTAAGTATTGATTTTTAAGGAGTAGGGCTCCATTAAGGTCATGCCTGGCGGTGTGGAGGGGTCAGCAGGGGAAGTTGTGGGCTTCCGTGATCTCAGCTGCAGTTTACTATCGATTACCTCTGACTGGGAAGGGAGAAAGTCCGAGGGAAGTAAGCACAGAGCCCCACATGCGATTAAGCTACATTAGCCCTCTGGTCAGAGCTGTTCCAGAGGTTGAAGTAAGTTAATTAGCACTTTCTTATGATATCAGTGATGACAAGGCTAGAGCAGTAAGCATTGATTTGGCTTTACTCCATTTCAGCCTTGGAGACCAACAAGAAAAGAACTGGGTATTACAAACCAGCTGCTTTCTAATCGAGCACAAAGGGCATCTCATTACCTAGAAGTGATAAGTAAAAATTAACCTATTAAGATCTCAGGACATAGTTATATTAGTACTGAGAAATTATCTTTAGTGAGTAAGGCGTTATGTTGATGAGTGTAAACCAGAAAAAAAGTTAACCAAAAAAGAAAATACACTAAAGGTGTTCTCTTATGACACCAATGTAGCACTTTTCCAATTTATTTATACCCCTTAAAGTTATTCACATCTTGTTGTCAGCCAAACATTTCATTATAATTTTTTTATATTACATCTTTGAGTGGGCCATTTTCACACATGGATTTGCTTTGATCTCAACTTTTCCATTTTATTGTCTTTAGCTTGATCCATGTTTCCAATCAAAGTCCGAATAGTTTCCATGTGCTGCTGAAGAACAGCATGATGCAGTTACCACCATGTTTCGATAGTGTGTTTGGGGTGACCGTGGCTCAGGAGGTTGGAGCTCTATCTGTCTCAGTCGTGTTGTCATTGGGTAAGACACTTTACCTACCTTGCCTACTGGTGTTGGTCAGAGGGCACGATGGTGCCAGGGTTCAGCAGCCTCGCTTCTGTCAGTGTGCCCCTGGGCAGCTGAGGCTACAATGTAGCTTGTGGCATACTACATTTTCAGAAAAAGAATTCCAACAGTTTTCTGAGAGCTGTTTTAACTAAATCAACCCTTCCACCTCTGTTTATTGGTCTTATTGATAGTGATTGTTTAATATTTTTCTGCAATTTTCTGCCTTGACTTTTGCGTGACTGTTGCCCATTGGGGAGAGGCTTGTAATCTGAGGTGTTAAAGTTCAATTCCAGCTTCCGCATGTCACTTGTCAATGGCACTTAACACCAGGTTAGGTACTGATCTGCGTATCGTGTATAAATGTCTGTGCATTTGTGAGTGCGAATGGATGAATGTGCCTACAGTGTAAAGTGCTTTGAGTGGTCTATATAAATTTAGTCTAATCAGTCAATTTACTTAACAGCTGCATTTATAAAAAAGGCAGAGGTAAATCATACTTAATAATCACAAACTTTAAGACTGTTGATTAGACTATATTATATTTATTGGTACAAAGGGGGCTGTGTACAAATGTGCACACTTTTTCTATTTTAATTAACAATACGCAGGTTTACCATCACAAAAAAGGTGATATATTTTCAAAACACATGAATTATTTTTCTTCTGCAAACGGTAAGTTCATAATATTTTACTTTCCATTTCATCATGTAATTGAACAGAATATGTGATCTTTGACTTTTTATTTGTCCTATGCTTACATCTCCATGGAAAAATTAAAGGTGTAAAGATGCCAGAATATCTTAGTTCCTGTCTCCTACGGTTACCACATCTTGAACACCTCCCTGTTTCATCACTTCTCAGCAGTAAACCCTTTGTTGTTTGGCAGCCATTTTCTTTATTTGGCATCCTATTCTTGTCATTATTTTTAAAGGCTTCATCATTGCTTTTTTTTGACACACTGTCTTTTTACCTCACTGCTGGTCTCAAAGTGCGCTCTTTGTTAAATGAAAAGCTTTGCCAGCAATCAGTCACACGCTTTGTTCTTCCTCCTTTACAGTACAACTGCTCTCAATATTGTTTGTTTTACCAGCAGCTAAACTGTGTTACACCTTCTTTTTTCTCACTGCAATGCTCCATCTCAGCCTGTCTGTTTTTTGCTCGGGGCCTAGCCAGGCAAATTGAACAGCGCCAGTTGAAGCACCTTCTCTGTCAGCAGTGTTGGAGGGAATTAATCACGATGCAGTAAGTGCTCTGATGAGGATTCCAAGATCCTTGTTAGCGATAGAGCCGTCAGGTGTGTCTGATTCATCATTCACTGACAGCAGCCTCAGGCAGGACACCAAGCCAGATATTAAGGCCTGTTGAGGACCAAGTCCTAACCTCAGTTCTTGGTGATCATGATATCTTGGAATTTGAAGTTAATATCCATCCAACCTACCACATTAGAGTTAAAACTCTGGCATGCAATATTGTCAGAACCGGAGCAAGAGCTCAAGCATCTGTTCAACAGTACTTCTAATAATTGAAGTTTACACAAAATACGTAGTGTTTCTGCTTTTAAGGTGAACATCTGAAGTGTTTCTTGCAATTTAATGCACCCCCCCCTAAAAAAAATACATAATGTTATTGTTCAGCTCCACTGAGAGACACCAAACATACACATTCCTTTGTATATTAGTGACTTTATGTAGCCATGTCTTTACTTGTCAAGGAAGAAGTTCATCTCCTCTGCGAAGACAGGCATTGTGTTATGGACATATAACAAATGTCTGACACAGCATCAGATAAGAGCGTGCGCCCAAGGCCACAGAGGTCCAATGGGGCAAGAGAACAAGTTGAAAAACAATAAATATCCCCAAAATGGGACAAATTATAAGTGTTCTGTTATTGAAGGAGGCTAAGTGATGTGTGCTTTGTGTCTGCACCGAGTTACACATTCCTGAGGGTAATTTACAACATGGCTTCGAGCAGCTTGTTTAATTCTGGAGTCCAAATTAAAGCGTTTGCGGCACATTGGCATATTTTTCTTGTTAAGCAATGTTTAAGGTAGAGGGAGACATGGCAGTAATTGCAGGTTTGACTGAGGGTTGGAGTTTAGTTAACAGTCATCAACATCTCCCCCCCAAACTCTCCTCCTCTCCCTGGCCTGGGAAGAAAAAGAGGAAGAAAAGATAATGTTGCAGATGAAGCATGAGAGAGATATGTCATCCTCCTAACTATTATACAGCTGGGACAGCTGGGGATTCACATGGATACTGCAGAGAAGTTCCAGAGTACAGCAGGAAACATTTGAGAAGAAGATAAACAAGAAAGCAATAAAAAAGTAACTGGGACAGAAATTAAGAATGAGGACACGTCAGCCTGTAATAGCGGTAGCATAACAAACACAAGCCAAAATTAGGCTCTCACAATAAACTGACAAGGGTATAAAAACAAGCCTGCATGCTTGTTGTGAGATTATAATGAGGCATTGATTGTTTGTCCTCAATTTCCATTTTAGTTTCCTCTCAAACTGAAGGCAGACACTTGTAAACATCCCTGCCTTTGTCTTTGCGCTTCTCATTAGCCGTTCATTTGACTTTCTCCACGTGCTACGCAGATGGATTTAGACCATCCGAGCACCCATGTCACTTCCTGTTTGCGGGAGGGCTTACTGTTTACCTGACCAGGTTTTACCTGACCATATGTCTCAGGGCTGCTTGGTTTGCAACCATCTGAGTGTTGCAGTCTTCTGTGATGTTTATTTGTGCTGCCTTTTACTGTGCCATTTCTTAACTGCCAGTGTGGCAAGACAGGAATGTGCTGTCGATTGTTTTTTGGTTTGTGGAGTGAGAAAGCCCAATTACCAGGGGTCTCTGTTCCTGCTTGCCATAGCAGTTGAGCTGCACGTGTGTCTTGAGGTTGTTCTGGTGAGCAGCTGTCCCCAGGCCCGACTGGCAGTGATGGCAGGGAATGGTTACGGCTACGGAGCTGACAGCGAAGAGGGAGGGAAAAAAAGCAGACGGGCTCATAAGGGACACCTCATGTGCTGTGTGCTGCCACCCTGGTACCCCTTCAGCAACCAGCACCCACAGTCCGTCTCCTCACCACTTTTAACTGCTGTCTAATCTTATAAAAAACCTGAATGTGACGCTGCAATTGAAATTCTCTGAGTTTACACAATATGTGTGGCCAATTAGAGCTGGGGTTATTACACTTATGTATAAATTATAGACTATTATTCCCTTTTCCCTCATGTTGACCATTAAATACTGTGCCATTAGCTGCTTTACCAGCTGTGATGTTGGCCCATGAGGGCAAACAGTCTGTCAGGGCGTTGGCTACCAGCATTAGGGCACATGAAAGTGCCAGCAACACGTTGACAGTTTTCTGGGAAATTTTAGAAGACGCACATGCTATGTCTGCTGAAAGTAAAAGAAAAGACACAAAATTGTTGATTA
Organism: Apricaphanius iberus; assembly: GCA_028564705.1. Lineage (NCBI taxonomy): Eukaryota > Metazoa > Chordata > Actinopteri > Cyprinodontiformes > Aphaniidae > Apricaphanius > Apricaphanius iberus. Next base: position 951,663 of record JAPXFQ010002074.1, read on the forward strand.
ATTAGACGTTGCTGGAGGGTTATAAAGACAGTACTTCGACCAATCAGTCAATCTTTATTTATAAAGCATTTTTCTTACAAAAGTACAACAAAAAGTGCTTGACAGATTAAAAATGATCCCACAGATACCACATGACCCCAACAGATTTAAAGCATGATCATATTTATGTGCATACACAGTAAACATTATGCTGAGTGCAGATTTGCCAGGCTGACTAAAACAAAAGAAATATAGTGCCTTACTAAAGTGTTAACATGATGTGAACGTTTTCACATCTTGTCATGTTAAAATCCGAAACTTGAATGTTGTCAAATAGGATTTATGTGATTCATTGATACAAAATATTTTAACAACTGCAAAGTGGAAGGAAAAGGCGTTTTTGTAAAATCTGAAATGTCTGGCAAGCGTATGTATTCAGTCCCTTTTTTCTGATGCTTTTAAATGAAATCCTTACTAACGAATGGCCTTTTAAAAGTTATCAACTTACTAAATAAAATCCAACTTTGTGCAATTTAATGTCAGGATATTTTAGGGTGCATTATGTCAGAATATGATAGTGAAATAATCACACAACAATCTAATTTCATGTAACACTGAAACAGATTGTTTACTAAATTTGTCCAGCGTCAATACTTCCTGGTTCCAGGCCAATCACATGTGATCCTGGAAGGTTGTTAAGTCTTCAACACTAAACAGCACACCCCAATTTGGAATTTGACACCGACCTGGCTAAAGGGTAACGGTGACATAACAATACCAGCAGTAAAATAGTCAGCTCTAAAAATGTCTCAAGCTACTTTTTACCATCAACTTGATTTTGCAGTGAAATGTATTTAGCTACTTATCAACTTGTTGTATATAACTCATCTTCGCTCGCCATCGTGTATGCTCTTACCGATCAGTAACAGGCAACCCTCTGTAAAAATCACAGCGGGGAGGTGGTAAATGTCAGAGAGCGGACTACGTTCTTTTTCTGTATGGACTGCAGTAGTCCAATTTTACCACAAGATGTCAAAATTTCATATTGTACCTTTAAGTAGTAGTTTTGTGAAGGCCACAAAGGTTTGTTAGAGAAGATTTAAAGAGAAACCGTTTGCAAGCTAATGCAATTGGCTTGTTAAACAATATATCCAAATTTTTACCGTGACATGGAGCCTTTCAATTTGTTTTCTTAAAAAGGGAAGAGAAAAACACATCAAGGCTGTCCATCCTATTTAGTGGTGTCCAAACCTTTTCCACACAAGATTTGTTTTTTTTGTTTTTTGTCTGCAAATTATTAGTCAAAAAGCAGACACAGAAATTACATTTTTTATGTTTAAGTTGTTTTTATTTGTTGTAGGAGTAGTCACATTTGGGGGGGGGGGGATCAGGAACTCACTGTTCATCATTGAAATATAAAAATAATCTCACATATGTGCATTTAGGATTTTGTTTTTGTTGTGGGTGGGGGATTGATTGGGGGTCTCTTTTTTTACTCTATGCATGGCAGCACGAATGGGATATGGATCGCAGTAGTTTGACAGGTTTAATGAATGGGTGCTGGAAGTCTTAGTAAAAACCACTTGATGATCGTGGTTCTGTTTACCATGAAATTAAAATGAAAGCAAAATGTGACTGATAAGAGATGAATACTCTGTGTGCTCTCAGTGCTGTAAAACATAATTTAAACGGTTACAAATGGCTCCCAGGCTGCACTTTAGACACTTCTGATATAAACTGACAAGCCAGGCAAAGAAAACGTTAAATTAGAAAAGCAGCAACAAGGCTAGTTTTAACCCCATCTGAGCTGTGGAGACATCCCCATCTGTTGACAGGATAATCATTAATCAAACACACTGCAAATCTGTTCTTTGATGAAGAAAGCTAACGTTGAAAGAAAGTTAGAAGAAGTTTAATGCACTCTTGACAGATGAGACTAAAATTCAAGTTTTTGGCATTCAGTCAAAGGCTTCTTTTTTTTTAAATCGGAAAACTTAGAATGCGTATGTATTACCCTGAATGCTCCGTACCAAAACTGAGTGACCACACGCATTGGTGGCATCATCGTGCTGTGGAAATCAGAGCTCCTCGGAAGATGGATGTCCTATTGGATTTCCTATTGGAATGTCACATTTTAATAGGACAGGACAGCACCCCTAAACAGAAAAATTGAATGGACTGGTTTAGATCATGCCAGATTAATGTTTTACAATGCCCCAGTCAAATTGAGCTATAGCTATTTCAAAAAGAAGACTGCACACACAAAAAAAGTCTCTACATGTGCAAAGCTGCTGATACATACTCCATAAAGGGTTTACAGTAGGTGTCCCTGCACAGTGTAAATTGAGTCAGAAATGCTACATACTAATGTGTGCAACAGTTTTGGGATCTTTGATTTGAATGATGGCAAGGATACATTAATTTGCTTCCTCTCCACAACTGTAAATTATTTGTGTTGGTTTTTCATAGAAAGATTCACTGAAACGTTTTTGGGTGTGCTGCGGCAAAACCTAAAGAAGCTAAGAAGGACGAATACTTTTGCGGGGTATTCTGAATCTGTTCATTTTTAACAGATATTTTGTGAGACTCAAAGCTAAAAAAGGAAGCACACATTTGCATTCAGCTTAACATGCTTCAAATTATTACAGTAAAACCATTAAACATATTTCTATCCAAGGCGATTCTACGTATGATTTGTCTTCGGTGTTCCTGCGCTGTGGGCAGTGTTGTGTGTGGCGCTGCATTGACTCCCCGCCTCATATCCAGTGTGGTAGCGTAGTGAGCGGTGTCTAATGGAGCCTCTGATGAATAATGAGTCCATACACTGGTAATGTTCTGTGCCGAATAACGGCTGCATTGGTTTCTGTCCTGTTAACTCTGCTGCTGTAAGATTGATTGTGGTGTGCACCCCAGTCACACAAAGACACTTCATTGCTTGGCAATGAAAATAAAGCGTCTCCTGTGGAAATGAAGAGCAATGCCACCGTGGCGCTGCAGACCCGCGGCGGGCCTGGAAACAACCACATCCCTCAGCGTCGCTGTGAGTGAGTGACACACCATGAAATATGCACTGCTTCTGTAAGACTTGTTTGTTTACACACTGCTGTGTGCTAATTGAGGTGTGGCACAGTTTATTTTTGCTTCAGTTGAAACGAACTTAAGTCCCCCCGATTAGGGCCCTCACCTTACTTCAGAGATCTTCCACTAAGACTCTCCTTCAAATTACACGTGACACTGTGAAGAAACATCTAATAGAACTGTGTAATGGGCTCTGATGACAAACTACACGGTTGGAAGACCATGTAATCTCCCCGCAATTAATTAAAGTGTGTCCTGTGGATGGATGTGTGCGCGTCTGTTTGCTGTTTTTTTCTTTTCTTTTTTTTCTTCCTCTCATACCCTTTCTCTCTTGACTACCCTAACCAGATGCCACCAAATAACTGAAATAACATTGCCTGTCAACAGTAAAAAAATGAAGACCCATACCCTGACAAAGAGAGCTACTTAGAGCTGGCAGCGAGAGGCAGATGCAGGGTTGTTTGTGCTCCAGTGCTTCTCAATGTCCCTGTTAGGGTCCTCCACAGCTCAACATCTGTACCTCCATCCGCCTAATTACCCACAGCCCCCCATATCCCCCACCCTGCCAAACGAATGTGTCACTAACTCAAAGCTTGCTGAGGAGACTTCGAAGGCAAAGATGATTATGAGGAAAGCTTGTCCTGCTGTTCTCTTTGATGGATGTTCCCTGTTCTTTATTTTGTTTTTGCCACACCTAATTGTTCCTGCTTCCGAGAAAGTAACATTGCGCAGCCAGTGAATTACACATCTCTGAATTTATTTATTTTATTATTTTATTTTATTTTTCCATGTACAGTACAACGCATTGAGCACTTTGCATTTTGGAACTTTCTCTACTTTTATGTATTCTATTCAGATTTACTGTAATAGACCAACATGAAGTGGTGCATAACTGAAGTGGAAGGGTAAATGTGGTTTTCAACATTTGTTTATAAGTTTACAATTTACATTTTTTTACAATTGTTTTTACAAATTTTTATATTGTTTTACTTTGTTTTACAATTTTATTTAAAAATAAAAAAATACAAGATTATTTGTCAAACCATCTTTTACTGTAGTGACAAATGTACATCTTTGAGGGTTTTTCTACTAGTTTTGCACATCAAGTAAGTCTCACCAAGAAGACTCATTAAACCCTTTACAAGTTAAGATGCATACATATACAGCATAAAAACAATGGGGTTGAATGCGTAAGCATTCCTCGTTGTTATCATTCCCATTTTTCATAAAATGTAAACAATCCCAAAAACACTTTTTTGTGCTTTTGATATTGTGAAATGTGAAAAAAATCAGGAAATTCTAATGTACAAGCCTATAAAATGTCCCCTTAGGTCAAATGTAATATCTTACTGGCAAAATCTTATTTTAAAGAAGACAACCATTCTGTCTTCTGGAGTCCTCTTTGTGCGTAGTTTAACTTTTCTCATTTATCGTTTTTCTTATTTATTTCCAACCACGGTATTGATCTGAAGACACAGAACAATTAGGTCCATTTTGAGGATAATTCCTCAGCCATCACTTATTTTTTATCAGTGAATGAGAAATTTGCCATGCTTTATGTAAGTTTTGATGGGAGCTATCAGTTTGGAGTTGCTTGTGCCATTGATTTGATTAAAGGCATTACGCATTGTCTAATGAGTTTTACACATGGCTGAATGGTGAATAATCACCCAGTGATTTCTGACCCCGAACTCTTCTTCACACCCCCTCCTCCCTACTTTCTCCCTTTCTTGCATGCTCCAAGCCGAGTACCAGACACTTAGTAGTTTAGGGAAGAGGTAACGGAAATCGATTGAGACTGGGATTTGAAAAGTTGTTTTTTTTCTTTTTCCTTTTTCCTACTTTTTTTCAAGTTAAATTGATTCCCAAGCTTGTTCTGCTTTAATATTCACTTTAGCTAAATGTTCAGTAAATGTGGAGAGAATGTTAATATTAGATGTCGTGCGTCTTAGCATCAGACCAGTTTGGAGAACTATAAATTTTATCCAGCCAAAAAAATGTCTTGCAATTAAAGCGTATTGTGTGTAATAAGCACCGACTCTGTTGGGTGTTCAGTTTTATCGAGCCTGTCTGAAAATAGAACTCATACCTGCTGCTCTGTGAATTGCAGCACATAAAAGATGGACTGAATATGTTCCCGGGGAATATTGCCCTCTCCAAAAGACCGATCCGTCTTGCTTAGGGAGGCAATCTTAGGTGCGGTAGATAAACTAATATTTGTGTATAACCTCAGTCAGACAATACAAATGATCGGATGATTTTTCATCACCTTATGCATACAGGGAAATATGAAAAATTGAGGTTTAGGAATATTTGCAGGGTCTGCTAGGCGTGCTGGCTGGGCCGATGAGTGCCCTGGGCCACGCTCCTCACCAGCGACTGCAGAGTGAAGAGTGATGAGAATATTATACCCGACTGTTTCCCGTCACTCCCCGTCCTCCCCTCCCACCTTCTTCATTCTCTCCTCACACCACACTAATTCATATGGCCACAAGATGGAGAGAAAGCCGGCAAGCAAGGTAGAATGAGAGTCTGAGCAATTTCCGGGCCGCCTTTCTGATTTGCCAGTTTGACTTTCGCCATCAGTGATTGACAGTCGGGCTGGCATAAATCTCCTGGTTTCTTCCGATTTTATTGTCCCCATCACCCCAAACCAATGCTTTCACTGCCACTGCCAACTCCTGTCTCTGAGACAAGCCCCCTTCTCATCCTTTAGGCATCACTGGGTTGATATACTGGTAGCAGGCCAACCAGTTTCACACATTTCGGAGCTGGTGGGCAGATGGGGGCACAGATTCGTTCATAGCACCAAAGTTTTGTCCTTGTGTTTGTGGGAGCTGAGAGAGGATGCTGAAAAGGCTTTGAATTCTAATACTCCATCTGTTCAATTGATTGCCTAACATCGTGTCAATCACCCCTAATCTCAAACAGCAAAATTGAACTTTGTTTCCTGCAGCACATGTAGTACATTCAATGTGTATTTAAAACTTTCAAAAGAATCTTCACTTTATTTAGTGTTTTACAATGAGCAGCCCCTGAGAGAAAGGCACAGAATGTGTTTTACCATTGTCAGCCCTAAGAAGGGCATGTTTCGCCATAGGACAGAGTGTGTTTTGTCCTGTTTGAATATAACGGCTCAGTCTTACTGTGTATTCTCTCTTCCTTTAAAAAAAAATCTGCTGAATCCCAAAGAATCTAGCCGTCAAGTGCAATTCCCCTTACCACAGCTCTATGACACGGAGATGGTGACATTTACCCCGGAGCTTTCCTCTTCTATCCCTCAGGTTAAGCGGTTTTTATTTTTAGATTATTGCGTTGCCTCACGCCAAAGCCTCCATGTTTTCCCTTGAAAACCTTTCTGTTTGCTCTCTATATTTCTGCATTATTTGCCTGTGCCCTCTGCTTTTCAATATGTCTTTTTTTGCCTCCCCCTTTTTATTTCATTTTCTCCCACCCTCATCCCCTCTATTTCAGCATTGCCTTGGTGAGGAACTTCTCCCCTTCCATGTTCGTGATAAATCAGGGGTGTGAGCAGCGGCACTCGGTTGGAGGCATCAGTCGCGGGGCTGATGAGATAACCGGTGCTCATCTCGTGGCCCTGTATGGAGATTTATTGGGCTGGGAAAAGCAACAAGCTAGCCATCACTCAGCCAAATAGAGTCCCCGCCTGCATGTGTTTATTCTTATTGCACTGCCACGACCACTGGCACTGTCAGGGGTGGAGTAGCCCCTGGAGGCCTGCTCTGAGGTGGTGGAGCCTGGCCCTGCTCTCTGGATCATTACCTTCTATTAGATCAAGAAAACAAGGCTTCACAGTGGGGCTTTGAGTGACACTGATGGTCCAATTTTTCTCTATCTCTGAGGACCACATAGGCATATATCTAAAATAAGGTTATAGGATATATTGGCTCATCACATTTGATGGTGTTGTCTTCCTGTTTTTGAATTTCCAGACCCTTCTTTTGGCACATAAAGAACCTGTCTCAGATTAACACAACCTATATTTCCTTGGTGAGGTTAAATGTCAAAGGACATTCAAGAGAAAGGTTAGAATGAGTGCACATGCTGACGTTTATCATAAATACCCCTTCCCTACTGTGGCATTGGTACTCCTGGTAAAGATGTGTACTAAAGCGTTAACATATTGTGATATTTAGAAGAGTCCAAGGTGTGATGTTATCTAACAAGGTTCCACTGGATTTTAAAAGATAAACAGTCTCACAGCATCACAGATGTGGTCATGGTGTTTTTTCCATTTTTTTTTCCAATGTCTTGCTGGCTTTAGTGATTTTAGTTACAACTCCTACCATCCTCCTTAGAGACCATAGTAGTACTATCCTTGGGTACTTGTAAAGTCTTGGAGGTCACAACTTTAATTGTTTTGAACATTTTCATTATTGCTCTAAATTTCAATATGAGCCCATCGAGGTGAGAAGCTATTTGCTTGTAGCCATCCTCTGAGATAATACTGCTATATGCCTCTGTTGAATGCCATGTGTTCTATTCTTTTCCATTTTGAAAACAACATAGCTTTGAAGATCAATGTATTTGTTTTGTATTTGTACCTCAGAAAATCGGTAAATCGTGTATTACAAATTTGAAGTTCCATAAGCACTGGCTAACTTATAACTTACTTATAATGTCAAAAGGAAAATGCTTCTGTCAAGTTAATTTTGAATGAGTTGTTAGGTGAAATTCTTCACCTTTGTGACTCTTCTAAAGTTTTAACTCAACATTTTTTTTCGCGATCTCAACTTTAGCAAACTTAGCTGCTGTAATCAGATGCTTGCTTTTAATCCCCACATAGTTCTGGATAAAATGTCGCTGCCTGTGAGGAAACGCAATTAGATTGTAGCCTGTTGTGCTGTCGATTTAACCAAATTGACTTCACACTTATTTATTGGGAGGCTTCATAGATGACTTGCTCTTTTTTAATTATGGATGGAGTTTTACACATATTTTGCTCACTTTATTGATAAAATTACAAGAATGGTCAAACATGTGCCATATAAGGAATTTATGTCCATAACTGGATATTCTATTATAGCTTGCATGTTGGCAAAATGTAAAAAAATAAATAAAATTTGTCACGGTGTAAAGCTTTTAGAGCAATAGCCATATGACACTCGAATGCCATTATTCTTTAATGCCATCATAAGGCCACACCCGCTATTGTTCAGCTGAAGTTACACCTTCTCACTTTAGCTCCAGCTGCTGATGACAGCATTCATTTCAGGAGAAAAGAAGTCTTACACATTTCGCGATGCCACGCTGGTGTCACAGGGCACGATGAGCACATCAGGCATCCGCTCCTTCCTCCGCTTCCCCCCTCGATGGCACAAAGACATACACTCCACTCACCCAACAAGATCTCCTCAAATTGCTTTTACCCTCCTCACCCCGAGTGTGTACACAGGAACACACACATCCTCACAAAAACTGAGGCCTGGGCAGGGTAGTGGGGGTTAGTTTTCCTGCACTCGGGTTATATTTAATCACGGCTGTCAGATAAGGAGGCTTTTCTCTTTATGAAAGGTATTAGAGCAGCACTGTGTTTTTCCTCTGCTTTACACTCTGCACTCCCCCCCCCTCCCATGCTTCTCTTCACCTGACCTCTGTCACCGTGTGCCAGGAAAGAATTTGATAAAGTGACACCATGCTCCCACCATCTCTTCCTCCCTCTCTCTACAGGTTCCATCTCTGTCTCAGATTCTAATAACATGTCTGGCAGATCTGGACTGCCTCTCATCTCATCAGTGGGGTCACACCTTTGGGCTGCCCTCGCGTTCCTTTCACCAGCACTCGTCATTTATTTTGCTGCTGAGAAGGCCTTCCAGCCAGCAGGTCTGATTCAATCTCCTCCACCGTAAGGAAGATGTTGCGCACAGAGCGTAATAGTGCTTGGAGCGATGACTATGGGCCAATTTTTGCCAGAAAAAAAGGTCGGAATGCCCTTTTCAGTAACTTCCTGGTTTCAGCTTTCTTATACTTTTCCTTGTGTCATTCGTTGCTAGCATTCAGCATTCAGAATATTCTAGATTTCCTTTTCTGCTGCAGCCTGTGATTCACCCCAACCCTAGTTGCTCTGTATTTCTTCTATTTAGGAGGCCCATTCTCTTTGATCAAACTAAAGTTTCAGAGAAAAGTGCGAAACATTGAGGAGGCTCCAGCAGGGGAGAACTTATACAGCCTTCTAACACTTGAAGAAATAAAGGGATACTCTTCATTCTGCTTCATGTTGTACCCAGGGACCCACCCCACTTCAGTAGCATGCATCAGCAGACTCTTGGTCATTAGGTAGATTGACAGTGATTGTCTTGGCTGCAGAGCTGAGGCAGCCTGTGCTCAGCCCTGATGCCTGCTTTGAAATGCACATATATAGATTTTGTGTGGGTGAACAGAATTAACAGAAAACGTTACAAGCGAAGGGAATCAATAATGTGTGAAAGATGTGGCGGACAGTGTGGAAATCACATTTTGGACAGGTTGCTACGCCATCATTGATTGTGGGTAGGTTTAAGCAGCTGCTCTTGATTTCCTGACTTAAAGGCTCACGGTCAGTGCATCGCTCGTGCTCAAAGCCTAAGCCCTGTAAAAGTCTTAAAGAGAACAGGTGTGCCTCCAACTTCAAAGTGAGCAGCCCTCAGAGTTCGGTGTGTTCATTGTCAAAAATGTTCTCCAGAATATTAGGTGCAGCTGCAGCTTTTTGGTAGTTTTTATTCCATGTCAATTTCACTTCAGTGATTCAATTTAAAAAGCAAAACTATTTAAATAATTGGACTGATATATTTCAAAGTAGAGCTGCTTGATTTTAGGAATATCCAATTGTGATATTACTTCTAAAAGTATATTTGTAGGGCACATTTCAGCAACAAGGCAGTTCAAAGTGCTTTACATGATAAAAACATAACACACTGAGCAAACGAAAAACAGGGATAAAATAAAGAATAAAGAGAGGTAATAAAAAAAAGAAAAACAGACAAGAATTAATGATGTTCCAGGGATTAGTGATCAAAAACAGCTCTTAAAAAGTTGGGTTTTAGCCTTGATTTAAATTATTTAAAGGAACTCAGTGTTTCATCAGTTTTGCAGTTATCTAGTCGTTAGTTCCCGATTAGAGAAGCAGAAAAACAGAATGATTCTTCTCTGTGTTCGGTTCTGGTTCCTGGGATACAGAATAGACTTCAGCCCTTCCAGACTACCTGAGTGGTCTGGAAGGGTGATACAGTAATAACTGATCTTTCATGTATTTTGGTGCAAAGTCATCCAACTTCCTTTAATATTACGCAAAGATCTTAGCGCATGTCAGTTTTCTGGCTAATCAAGCATAGAATTTGTGGTCAATAAAGTATAAGTAATTTTTCTTTTCAACTCAGCTTTTTATTGAAATGCTTGGCTATGGAACTCTGTGAGGAGCCAGTGTGTTTATCATTCACTTTTGGGGAGCTTAACCTCCCTGTAGATGGTGTCAGTAACCTCCTGCTAGACAACTGTGCTCTCAAATCATTTTTTAATTATTTAATTATCCAGTTGAAATATAGCATTCAGTGTGTAGGAATCTATTTCTCATATGACTTAATCTTTTTTAAACATTATTTAATTATTTTTTAATGATATTTTAGTTCATTGGGATACACTTGTAATGCAATTGAAAATTGTAGAATTATTTAACCTGTGCCTTTTTCTGTCTTTTCTAAATGTGGTTGTTTCTGTGGACATTCTGTGACAACAGGATTCTTTAGGAGCTTGAGGCTGTCCTCTATTATTCATCAGTGGTAATGATGGAGAGGAGCATGCAGGATCTGTGGGGTTATCGATCCCATCCTCTGGTTTCATTTCTTACCCCTGTGGGAAAGGAAAAAGGGAAGTTTGGCTCAGACCCGATGCACACCTCCACTCCTTGGTAAAGAGGATGCTTCCAGCCTCACCTTCCCCATCCATGACCTCGAATTGTATCATTACTGGCTATCTATCTTTATTGTAGGGTGTGTGTGTATCTATCTATCTAATTCTGTGCTTATAAACTGGCTAAAGTCTTTGTCTCATCACCAGGTTTTGGAACAATCATTTGCTTTTGCTTTTCCATTTCTATTGTTAATTAGAAAAAGCTGTTAGTCTGTTTAGCTTTTTCTATTTATTTCTCACAGATTTTACTCAGAAGTAAATGGACTTGTTGATCCTCAAAGTTTTGTTTTTCAACGCCGCTTTGTATAGTTCATCTTCTTTTTAATTCAAAGTTTGGGGACATTTAATCTGTTTCACTCTGAAAGGATGTATTAAGACTTCTGGTTAATAGCCCTCAAATGGCCTGTTGACCGTACCGTATATTGCAGAGGCTTACCTTTCATATTCTGTGTCTACGTAATCCCTCACTCCACCCTTTTTACTGCCTTGGTGCACAAATGCAAGCAGGTCAAATTAGGCCTGCCCCTATTTAATACCACAGAGAGGGGAGAAGCAGCCATTATGAATTATCCTTAATTACAGCCATTTCCTAAACTAATAAAGCTGCAAAATCTTTACTGCAAAGGTTAGTTTACCCAGGATGCATAAAAAATCTCTGCACATGTGCTGCCCCACGTCTGTGCACGCGCTTGCACATGCTTGTGTAGGGCGTGCGAGCTCACGCATTCAAGCATAAACACTGGTGATTGCTGTGTGTGTGGGCACAGGAGAGCTGCCTGGCTGGCTGGCAGCACCCATGGTCCCATTAATTTCATGTGGGCTCCCTATCACCAGCCACAGATGCCTATAGACACGTAAATGAGTCTCCTGTGAGCAGTGGGCCGCCTCAACCAGCCAGCTCGGGCCTAATGGCCTGGAAAGCCAGCGTATGTGACGGCAGGAGATGTGGGCCTTATTTACACTGGCAGACATTAGTGGATGGACGATGATTCCCTGATTAACACGTCAGCCCTGCTCACATCCTTTCCCCTCATGCCTCCACCGGCTTTCTTCATCTCTCTGTACACTCAAGACTCTACATCCACACACACACACACACACGCACACACACACACAAAGGAAATATCCTACAGTCCTACATTTCTTTCCTTCTCTGCCGAATTTCTTTTTTTCCCCCACACGGCTGTACCAATACATGCAGTGAAAGAGAAAGACGCAAACAGGCACGCATACAAAAAAGCGTGTGTTGGAAATGCGTGGTGGCAGACTGCTGAGAAGGGAGGAAGCCATCTGTGAATGATGGCTCCTGCGGAAAGATAGTGTTTCTCACGCAGAGCCGAGCGAGGCGCTGATGGAAGAAGATGACACTTTGAATGGTTAAGTGGGTAAACGTTAGATCATGGCCGCAGCGCTCCCATTCGCCTCGCCTGACATCAATCCCTCCCTCTCTTCCTTGCCGCGCCTTTCCTCTCCTTCTCCTTTTTCCATCAACCAGATTGTTTATTGAAAAGGCACGAGGAGGCCGCTGATAAGAGAGGCAAAGCTAATGCCGTGATTTGTGTCAGTCACGCCGTACAATTTGTAACAATCGCAACACTTATCACAATATAATATGTTTATTCTGGTCAATTAAGTGGCACAGGAAGGCTCCTGCTTTTGAAGTGTCACATGCAAGATGGGAGAGGGCGAGGGCGATCAAAGGAAACGGAACTAATCTAATTGTAGAGCATCTCACTCTGCTGCCACCGCCATTGCGATAGATAGCAGACCTATGAAGTGATTGCAATTCAAGGAAAAAGAAGAAACATCTGAACAGGTTTATAGGCTACAGGGGAAGCTAGGGGCTGTTTCTGTTTTCTGACTTGTCTGATATAGTGGAATTGTTTCTTACATCAAGTCAATCTCTTATTTCTTTTTACGACATTGGGTTGCACACAGAAACACAGACATTTCTCTTCAACATATGAAAACAGAAATAAAGCACTGGCAAAACCTAATAAACTTTAAAGCTAGTTGTGTGCATGAACTTATAAAATCCTTGTATACAAGTGCTTCATAACTTTCTAAAAATCCCTCTTACAAAGATAGAGAAACTCATAGTCATTACCGTGCAAGCATGACAAAGATGCATCCAAGGAATGTCGAGGAAGCGTGCAAATCACCGTGCTGTTGCAAAGGTCTTATTGCTACAGGATGCCAGTACACCTATCTGTGCACAAATACCTGTATATCGACTCGTGTATTTGAATTGACTTGTTTGGTTTTCGAAAAAATGCTCGCACATGCTTGCAGTATACGTAGCGCGCTTTTTGTTAGGTGTGTGCTGCACAGCTGAACGCACATGTGAAGACACACACCTGGAGGCGCTGTGGCTGGGTCCATATTTTAGTCAGAGGAAGAATAAAAGTAAGCCATGCAGTGAGGGCAGACTGTGTAGCAGAGTCTTGCTTCACATCGATCTGAGAGGGTTCATTAGGTAAGTGCTGACATCACAGATTGATGTCTCTTTAAACCGGTGCTTGCAGAGGAGCTGACAAGGAAAATCAGCATTATTGACCCCACTTGTGCACATGTTTACACATGTGTCCTTGCAACATGTAAGCATGGGCAAAAGTGTACTTAGACACAAGTAAAATTAATATATATGAACCACAATTTTCTACTGTTGTGTGTCTTAGTTTGTGTGAGTGTGTTTTCCTAAATGCCACATTGAATACTCATCTTTGATGGGTATAGGTGCTCACTAATGCCACTAGTTATACACTCAGTGATGCGGCTATGGGGCATGTCAGCCTTCTTGGGCTTTAACACTACCATCCGTCTGCCATCACAGATTGTGGAAGAGATGGAGTGGAAAATAGAGATTAAGAGTAAAGGAAAGAACTTAGGGTGGAACAGTCAGGGAGGGACCAGAAAGAATCTCTCCCCATCCATATTTCATCAGGACATCAAGGAACTCTGTTTGGTAATTATGTTGTGCGAGCTGCTGACTAATTTGCAATCGAGACAGAGCCTCGGCGGGAGAGGCCTCAAAGCTGTTTAGTTCAAATTAAGGATGCAGATTTTCCAACTCATTTGCGAAAGAATTGACAGAAAGTTGTCTCTCTCTTTGACCCAGGTCTCCTCACAATGTAGTTGTCGATCGAGTTGAGATGTCGTTTGTATCTGATGTGTTTCTCTAATTAAGATCAAGGGAGAATCATTGGCATTGAGCAGCTCCACTCACACATCGATTACATTGGGAGTTGGTGTTGGGGGGATAGTGTTGATGCAGTGACAGTAGAGGATAATACATGAGAGAGAGCTGTGGTTTGGTCTTCTATACTTCCTTGTTTGCTGCAGTTCCCATCACTTTCATTAGTTATAAACCGAAGGGATTATTCACCTTAGCTTTATATAATAAAGCGATTCATGACTGCCTATCTGTATTTATTGTTATCTATTAATACTTTGCAATAATATTCAAAAGACTGCATTGACAAGTCAATAACTATAGTGGATATTACTTTAGCCCTTATGATAATCAAAACATTTTATTCTGTTAAGAGCACTTTCAGGAGGAAAACCAATTAGCTCCTTTGGAAATATAAACAGAGATCCACATGCCAAATTGAAATACCTTTAAGCAATCTATTGCCTGAGGAAAATTAAGGGGTATTGACTGATCTGTTAGTATCAATATTCAAGATGCTGCAAGCTCACAAATTAGAGAAAGTACAGCACTTTAGAAAGTTTTCCAGGACTTAATTTTATCCTGAGCTGAGCATAATGCAAAGTATGTGTTAGGAAGGAGAAATGTGCAGAACTGAAGATGTGTATCCCTTCTTGGCCACTACCACCTTAGGCACATTGCTATTGGCTGCCTTCAGGAGATTAAAGAGAAAAATCGTCATCTGATTGGATGTTTAATTTTTCATAGATCTTTGATGCGCAGGGTGTTTGTATTACCTATATAAGCAGGCCTACATTGCCTCACAAAATTATACATTCCACTTAAACTTTCCAGATTATTTTCACATTAAAACCAAAAACGTTGGTGTTTTTTTCTGGTATCCAATCATCATAAATTATAACAAAACCACCATTTTTTGCAATTGCAGTCGTGTTTTCTTTTTTTTTTTTTTCAGGGGTGGGGTGGGGGGAGTGGTTTCTCTATCAGTTTTGTGTATCTAAAAACTGAAATCTTAGCTGCTTAGCTGAAGCTCAGTCAGATTGGATAGAGAGCGTTGACAAAATCCAAATACGCAGATCTAAACTATATATATGTATTAGGTTGATGTCCTGTAGGAAAGGGACATATTGTCCTGGTCTCAAGTCATTTCCAACCTTTAAGACCTCTTCTAGTATTGTTCTTTTTTTTTGCTCCTTCCATCTTTTCATCAGTGCTGACCATCATCCCTGTTCCTGCTGAACTGGAGTGCTCTTCTAATAGTTCTCCTGCCAGCAGATTTTTCCACCTGTTTGGTTTCTGTGACACAAACCTTTCACAGGACAGGGTCCTGGTTTGAAGTATGTGTCCAAGATGATAGCACATGTAGAGATTCTAAATGTAAAGACCCAACAATAGATTGAGCATGGGATATCTTAATGCAAACCATTTGAAAAATGTGCTCTTTTAACGCATTTTACTAATTTTTTATGTGAGGATAATCCAGTCATAGTTCCAACCTAAAAGCACCTCACCTGATTTTCTCACTGCAGGAGAACTAGATGTGCAAGCTCCTCCCAAATCACAACATTAACTGACAGTACCAAGTTCATAGCTCTACCTGGTGACACAAATCTCTTCTAGTAGGTGACCTACCTCCCGGTTCCAAATCTGTTTGTAGGGGGTGTGTGTTTTTGTTTTGTGTGATCCTTGCAGCAGATGTCTCCTCCACGGTTCCGCTTCGGAGGTCCAGCAAGGGTGAGCTTCTCACGGTTGTCATTTTGAAGTGGGAGAGCAATCATTTCCTTGGAAAACAGTTCCATCCTTATTCCTGCTTCCCACCTGCTCAGATTAGTTTCTCTCCCTGGGAAAAATGTGCATCCAAAATATTTACACCTAATTTTTTCCCTCTATATTTCCAACTTTCTTTACATTATCTGTTACATGCCTCTAATCATCTCTGTTTCTTTCCTCTGTGTCCACCCTGATCACTGTAGAACATTTTTTTACAATTGTCAAAAAGAGAAACAGTTCTATTGTTGGCTGATTACATCAGGGTGTTTCACTCGCAGATCACCAGAGCAATTAATATCTGTAAACAAGGCTACCCATGATGCCTCAGTTCAAACAATGGGGTCCTGTAGGAAGGGAATGCGTTTGAAGGAGAAGTGTAGAAGAGAGTTTCTCTCCCTTTGGCTCTGTTTGTTTTTCTTCCTCATTAATTAGGAGAAGCTCCTTGAACCAGACACAGCTGTGTCGGTGGGCAGCCTTGTACAATCAAAGTGACACATATTTCAGACACAAGATGAAGTTGTTTACTTTTGTGTAAGACCCCGCATTACGCTGATGCACTTTGTTTTCCAGCACGGCAAAGACAACGTTGGCCCTATTGTGCCAGTTGCAGCTGTTAGGAAAAGAAAAGAGTGCGGTCTGCATCAGTTGCTGTGAAGAGAAGAACCTCTCCGCTGATATTCTTGCTCCCAACTAACCCAATGTAACATTCTGTGTAATGTGAAATATGGAAACTGAAGTTCCTTGAATGCCCTATTTTGCAGCAATGGAGTTATTGGGAAGATAAGTGCCTTATAAAATATTAATGAGTGCAGTTGTTGGAATTATCTCATGTGGTTCCAGAGCTACGTATTAGTGCTTTAGTCTGTAATTCTTTTAACGTTTGGGCACCATATTGATACTCATGCCTAAGTGGACTGCACTGCTAGAGAATACAGATTATTTGAATAAACATCTTATTTAAAGTTGAAGACATTCAATTTGCAAAGAGAGCAGACATCATAGCCTTTGTTATGATTAACCGTCTGGTTAAAAATAGTTCAGTAGGTGCTGAAAACTCCACAATCCGCTTTTTAGTATTTTAATTTCATTTGTCAAAGGCCTCTTTGTAGTTTTGTTGGAAGACATGTGGAACATGTCATGTATTTGGTGTCAGGATATGTGCATATTGCTTCCGCTATCACCCCCGCCCAGCTTCATAAATTACTCACGAGCTGAGCTTGGGCAGGTTGGAGCAGAACAAGCAAATAGATGGAAGGAGGGACAGTGGGAGTATTGCAGTTCAGCATGGCACTATAATGATGCCAGTCTCTATGGGCCCCACCAGAGGCTATATGCCTTACCAAGATCCTGTTTACAGTCAGCCAAAGAAGCTGCCAGCAACCCATTTCCATAACGCTGCCCGCGGCCCTCTGCGGAAACGAATTTCTCTGCGCCGGAGATGCACCATAATGCTCCCTGCTTTGTACCTCTCACTTTGCATTCTCTAACTTGTGTTTCTCCCTTTTTGTTGCAGTCTGCTTTCCTACCATCTCTCCAGAACTACTAATCCTCTCCTAAGTCTGATCCACCATACATAGTGTTTCATGAAGGCCAGAAACGTTCCTTCCAGGATCATTCGGACCGAGCACATTCTTTTATACAGCTGCTGGCATGTGAACGCATTTGTTGAGTATATTGCTAAAACTCCAATCAGATTCTCTGACCTGAGCATCTCTGTATCTCTTCCAGAGTTAGGGCATGGTGGTAAAACACAGTGCTATGTCTCCTACCAAAGTAATCATTTTCTCAAAAAACAAACAAATCAGTTTGTTTTTTTTCTCTGTTAATTTAAATGTCAATATGTTCAGTATGTCAATATGTTGGAAAGGTATAAGTTTCTATTTTTTATGCGTGTAGAAGGTTGCATTTTTATTATATTTTCATATTTTGTTATTTTTCTAAAATAATGTGCAAATGACTTATGATTCCATGAAAGTATATGTATGTCGGCTACGTCTGCCCCACTGTGTATTTGAACTTATGCTTCTGCACAGACATATCTCTGTGTGAGCCTGCCATCCTCTGCTTTCTCCCCTTGTTCTTTTCTGTCATATGTTTGTGCAGATTTTTTTTTCAGCTTGAGCCACTTGTGTAGTTGCCATGTTCCTGCGCCTGTACATCAGTGAGCATCTGCTCTTTCAACAAGGTCCCTATGGCCTCAAATGTCAAACCAAGCAGCTGCCAGACAAGTGCATTGTGCAGCAGGCTTGTGTTTCACCTCCTCCCATCCCTCCACTCCTTGTTCTGTGATGTTAACTGTGATTGAAAGTAAGTAGGCAGCAGCAAGCGGAGGAGGGATGAGGAGAAAGGTCGGATTATTTTTTAGGGAGTTTTACTTTTCTTTAGTGCCGGCCTGCTCTCCGGGGCTTTATGGTTATGTGGGGTGGGGGGGGGCGTTCTGTTGTTCATGACATGCTGTTCCCTTTGCCCTCTTGTGTAAAAGTCCACAGCAAAGAGACGCCATATGTATTTTGTTTTTTATTTTGTCCATGTACTACTGAATGTCATGGGAAAATACAATGCATGCACGAGAATCGCATGTGCCATACTAGACCTTTCAGGATTTGCTTGTATGTACTTTAATTCACTTTATGCAAGTCTCAACTTGCTCTTTGATATCTATGGAAAAATACCAGTTAGTCCTTTCATCCTTTTCCACAGTTGATACTATGTCACTGCAAGATTGTTTTAAAGAACATCTAGACTTGTGGCATGCATGTGTGTTTTATGTGAGCAAGTCACTGCAGGATGGGAGCGGTGAAGCAGAAGGCTGAGGAGGCAGACAGGTACTCCCCGGGGGTGGGGGGCGTGGGGCGTCAACAGGCCAGGAATCCAGCTCGTCGTAGAACGTCCTCCAGTGTCAAATCTTTTATCACTAACAGGTTGTGTTTTTTTTAATCATATATTTACCTCCACTCATCTCTCCATCAACTCTCACCAGTTTCTCTGCCGTTGCTGGTAAAATACAATCCCACAGTATAATGCTGTCACCACCATGCTTCTCTGTGGACTTGGATGTTTCACCGGGTGGTTTGCCCTCCATGGCTTGTGGCAAAGTACAAACAGAACTTCACACGGCTCTGTCAAATTTGTCCCGTTGCAAAATATCTCACTACCTGAACGGCCAATAAATGTTTTAAGGATGTTTTCATTACTGTCCGTGAAGAATTGGCTGTCAAAAATCGCTGGAAGATACTCTTATTCAGCCCATGCCCTCTTGCACCTCGTCTGCAGTCTTTAAGACAACGTTGATTCCTCGTTGCACCTGTTTGTAAAGATGGCACAAGATGTCAACGCGTGCAGGTTTCAAAACACGTCTTTGGCTTGTTGCATATATTTCTTATTGTTTGAGCAAACAGCTGCAGGATGGGAGCAGTGAAGCAGAATTAATCGAGGTTGAACGGACAGACAGGTACCACCCCAGGAGGGGCCTGGGGGGCAGCAGGCCAGGGGTAGCCCCTCTAGCTCCCTTCCAGCACACTCTGCTCTGCTTTTAGACGCTGCTATTGATTTGTCCAGCAGATAAAAAACCACGAGTTAGCTTTTCTGCTAAGTACTGCTCTTTTCACCTCCTTTTGCCGATAAACACACACTGGACATTGGTTTACTTTGATGTCAGGTGACATTCCTTGGGCATGCCATACCATCTGTCCCCGACACAAGGTATGGAAGAACCATGAGGGGGCACTGTTAGACATTCCTTTCCACCCTGTTACCACACTTGCATCCCTTTTTTTCTGTATCCAACTAATGCTTTAGGAAGCTATTAGTGAACAGAAATTGAAGGTCCAGTAGATGAGAAAGTGTACTTTGGTTGTCCATCATTTACTTTCATCCCAAGGGACCAGAAATGAGAAATCTGGGATAATTCTGGCCTAAACCAGGTTATTTCAAATATCAGTTTAAAAACTGTCTGTTTTTTTTTGTATGGAATCAACATGTGTTGGAAATAGAAAGTTTGAATCTGTCAGATACGGATGGAAGCCAAGGTAACTCTTGATCAGCTTAAGACAGTTCATCTGGCTGCCAAACCTACTTGTGATCGGAAGTCAGTCAGCACTACCTCAGTGCTAGCTGACAGACGGAGGATTCGAGTCTTCAAAAGGCTTCGTTGGTGACACATTAACATGAGCCGAGCTTCCTGGAGGACTGTGAATTTTGGAGCTGTCACAGGTGGCAGATGAGATAAAGCTACTATGCTGCTCGGCTTGTTTCGTAACATTACCTAACTCATGTTGAGAAGAAAATTGGCAACTGCTTGACATCAATTAAAAAGCTGTTTCTGGGATGAGAGGGAGTGTTGTTGTAACCCGTCTTGTATTTTTAATTAAAACAACCTCCTCTGAGTCATCCTCGACTTTTTCATGTGTCCGAAGTAAGAACAGGTGTGAGTGTAAAAACAATAAACAATGAAAGACAGGAACGCCACAAGGGTTTTGGGTGTAATATAACTTCCCACGCATAGAGTTGCAGACTGGTTTATCCTTACAAGACATTATGACATGATTTATCATTTTTAATCTCTTCTTTGTTTTTTCCCCTTGTTTCAAGTTCCATGTCGTTTATCATGGCAGTGAGCCAGACCTGTTAGTGTGCATCAAACTGGTTCTGTTTTTAGGTGAGAATGTAGAGGCTGTTACCATAAGTGTCAGACATAAAATCAATGCCTCGTCAGACTTTTGCTGTCTGATTCTTCAAATATGATTATATTTAACTTTGTCACTGTTGTGCAATGACTCCATGAAAAAAATAATTAGAAAAGAAAGAATTAGTAACTAATATCTAAATGTTTCTCAGTTGATAACCAAGGAAACCACTTGTCACATCGGACCACGGCATTTAAGAGATTGTTTATTACATTTATCTGGCCTCTATATTAAAGGCGATTTTAAATATTATATTAAATATTAAAGGCAATTATCACATTTCTGGTTTTGCGATTTAGCGCTACACAATATTAGAAAGACTATCATATGCAATAATATTGGTGAAGTTTGGAATTACGATATGATTTGCCCTGAATAAACAAATCTTGTGTGAATTGGATTTTTTGTTTTTGTTGCTGTTGTTTTTGTAAAGTGCCTTGAGGTGACATTTGTTGCTTAGCAGCGCTATACGTAAACGGAATTTAAATTAATTGACAAGTTATAAAATAAATATTTAATTGAAAAGTATTAATGTCTTTTTATTTTGGGTTAAAAAAAATGGACCCCAGATAATAAGAAGTCTATTCTGCACTATTGCAAAAACAAAAATAAATATATTTTACCATAAATAAGTAGATTGTGGATAATGTTTGCTGTTTTGAAACAACTTAATTGTACTTTTTATAACGATGTGACTATCTTTTTGTTTCATTACCTTTTAAAGCCTAAATGTTTGTATCCTGCTACTATGAGTAACTGGTTTTGCTGGTGGGCAGAACATTATTAGTTAGGCACTCCCAAATTTTTACACCTCCTTTATCACAACATGTCTTTAATACTTAATATTTAGCTTATTATTTGCCAAAATATGTTTCTTACACACTTTTCAAGAGGCTTTACAGTGAAATATATTGAAATGCAATGTATGAAATTTCATGAATTTTCTTAAACTGTCGTTACTATCTGTCAATGCTTTTCACAAAATACAACTGGCCAATTGGTCTCCTCACACCACTTGCCATGAAGCTCCAATCTTGATATTGTTTCACTCCTTGTTTGAGTAGAAACAAACTCTCAACCATGTTGCTACTTCTAAAAACATGGCATGCATAGCAGTAGCTCCAGGAAGACTCAGGCTGATTTTCTTTCTGAAGATTCTTTGGTTTTCTGTTAATACAGAAAGAATAAACATTTACATTTCCACATTAAAAATAAGTAAGATTCAGATACAGGACACGTTATTTGTCCTCGGAGGGTAATTTAAGGTAAGAGAGAGCAGCTTACATTGCAAGTACCGACATTTTAAGAAGCAAAGAAAAAAAACCCCAGAAAACAATAATAATAGGCAGAACAAAATACAATATATATATAAGTTTCTATTCCATAAATGTTATGACTATCCAAATTGTCATGGGGAATGTAAACAGACTGTATAAATAGAGTAAATTGTTTGTAGAACCAATAGAAGAGAAGGTTTGCTTAATATATTTTTTTCTTTTTCCATGACTGCTAAAACTGTTCTCACTCTGGAAACCTGAATGTTAGCAGCTCATTGATTTTCCCTGATTAATACAAGTACAGAAAATTAAATCTCAAAAACAAGGCAAAATGCTGGTTTAATGCCACACTGTAATGCATGTCTTCTTGATAGGGGACCTCATTCGAGCAACTTTTTAGTAAATGTAGTAGTCCATTTTCCTTTCAGACGTTGATTTATGTTTGTTTAACCTGAGAAATAGTTACCAGGCTACAAAAAATAACAATGCAAGATGCCCCTAACTTTTAAAGTAGCTCAATAGCTAACCGCTTTAGCTGTTTTGCTAGCTACAAGTACCATTTACCTGCAACATCAACAGGGAGGACTAAGACTGATTGCAAGGACAAATGTTCCTGACTGCAGGGTTTGCAGTTGTCTGGGCCGGGTCCAGGCCCTGTTCATCTAAACCTCCGTTGGCAGTCATATACACACTACACAAGCTATACTCTGATTTAACCAGAGGCAGAGTCCCTGCCAGCCCCCACTCACGCTCATCAAAGATTCATAAAGGCAAGGTTCTCAATGATTTTCTGTCTCTTCCCGTATTCACAGCTTGTTGTCCTCACCCTCCCCGTCTCCTGCCAGTCAGGCAGCGGAAGTCAGGCGGAATTATGGCTGAATTGGCCGCTGGCTCCCGCTGTGCGCCTGTTTTTTTAAGATGTGTGTGTACGGGGGTAGGCATTAGGCGGAGATGCACATGCAACCCAGGGCAAGGGGACAAATGGACAGTGACATGTTGATGTTATACTAAAAATGTTGAATCCCTCGTGAGGAAGGTGAAGTCAGACTCTGCCTCTTTTTCTCATTGCCTCCTCGCTCCTTTTCCGCTCGTCTTTTTCTTCCTCCTGAACCCCTGAGCCCCCGTGTGCCGTGGCAGCTTCCACCTTGGATCTTAAACTAGCTCAGTCAGAGCCGCCGTTACCAGGCCCAGGGCATACCATGTGTAGCCCTCAGTGTACTTCCGTTTTATATACAATATATGTATATATATATATATATATACATACACATGTATATTGGTGTGTGTGTGTGTGTTTGTATCATTTTGCATACATTAAAGTTTCCATGCATGGCTGTGTGTGTGTGTGTGAACCCAAACCACCGTGCCTCAGCCTGTTAGTCCTGCTGATTACTGGGCTTAGTCACATGAGGGCCACTCAGCCCGGATCCAATTCCTTCGGCTGTGGCAGTACTTCATTCCTGGCTCTTTTCGCCTCTCGAGCGTGCATCTGTGACCTTGGCTGACATCAGAGGGGGTTAAACTGTGGACTTGGAGATGCAGCCGCAGTGATTGAGTCGTAAGCTAGTGTTTTTGGATCAGAGCTTCCACACAGCCATCTGGGTTTTATGTGGGGCTCAGAAAGAGGTTATCCCTCTCTTACTCCTCACAGCTGACCCTGGATCAGCTGCAACGCCAGAGAATTTAGCAAGAACCATCCTCGCCGGGATAGGTATGGCAGAGCGAGGATGTTTATGGAGAGGGAAAAATGCTTGAGACAGGAAACTAATAAAGAGTTGATCTGTTACCACTTGACTTTTAATCCTCTGTTTTCCTTATGCTGAGCACTGCTTTTGGCTTTTGTCATCTTGTTGTCTTTGTGGCAAACAGACTAAGCCTCTGTAACCAACTTTGAATTTTTGTTTTTTTTTGAGACACCAATAAGTGTCAGTTTTCTACTCACATTAGTAAAAAGATAATAAACGGTGTTGAAAGGCAGTTTTTAAGTGTACTGACTTGATGTTTTTTTTTTCTTTTCTACATCAATTCATGATAAACTCCAGAGCAAACAGAGTACTGCTGCTACGCTTACATGAGTTGTACTAGAAAGAGCTTTTATTTTTGCACCAAGAATATCCTACAGTTACTAAATGAGAATTCATTGCACTTTAACTCTAGTTTTGTTTTGGTGTACTTGTGTTTTGTGGTACATATGTTGACAGAGTTGACTAAAAACATATTTCTCTGCCTCGCATGCTGATGGCATTCTTTTGGGTAGTTGATGTGAAAAGAAATATTGACAGGCTTTAAGCGAGAGAAATAATGTCATAACATGGCGGGTTTATAGAACAGTACATAAATCCTCAGAGCGGTTTAAGGCTAACTGCTGGTCAGATGTGTCAAACAATATATGTCAAACATAATGCCATATTAATGGATTTAATGTACCCTTTTTAAATGACTGGTAAGTTTATCACTGTATTATCAGCTAAGCAGCTTCCATGTTATCATGGTAAAAAGACAGGAGTTGAGGAGTGATGAGGACCTGGGGTCTGGGAACTTTATTATGACTTCTGAAAAAGGACTTGTTATGTATCTCTGATGTATCTGATACATTAATAGGAATTTGCATATTTTATAATTTCCCAGAGCCTAACATAAGCAGTTTAAACCGTCCATGGGAGGACAAT
The DNA here is from genome assembly GCA_028564705.1 of Apricaphanius iberus. Classification (NCBI taxonomy): domain Eukaryota; kingdom Metazoa; phylum Chordata; class Actinopteri; order Cyprinodontiformes; family Aphaniidae; genus Apricaphanius; species Apricaphanius iberus. The sequence continues at coordinate 976,198 of JAPXFQ010002074.1, forward strand.
TTCACAGTTTTGACTGACACTGAAATGCATTTTTATCACAACTGGATAAAGATAAAAAATGTGCATACTTGGACCTGTTGAGATTCCTTAAATAAGGATTATAAAGAATCAAAAATGCACCCTATAAACTACTAAAAACTGAACACAGTTTGTGATTTGAGAAACATATGACCTCTTTGTGAGGAAAAACAGTGTCAATAAAAAAAATACTTATATCAATAGTATTTAAAATATTTTAAAATCTTGTTCTCATAAGCATAAGATCATGTAACATCTTGTATCCTAAAGCTCATTATGTTGTCAGCTGTTGCACTGTATCTCTCCACGGTGTATTGTGTGTAGTTTCTGCTTCGTTTGGGTCAGTAATCTATACTTTTTTGATCCTCTCCCATACTTCCTTTACAGTCTCTTTTAGCTGGACCAAAGCTATTTTTGTTTCTCCACTTATCTACTGCCTGATCGATAAGTCTATTGTTTGATTTCTGCATCTAATGTGAATTATTAAATTTACAAGTTGCCCTACAAACCACACACCAAGTCAACAAAATAGGCAGGTATTCCTTCCATGACTCACTTCATTAGCCTTTGCATAGTGCCTTAGGCCCTAACCTGACTGCTCTTCCAAACAAATTGCTGGTTGTTCACATTTTTTCCCCCCTCTCGTTTTTAATGCAGAGGCCCTTTTGATTACACTATTTACTTAATAGGATGAAAAAAAAAACCTGTGTTCTCGCAGCAGGAGTACCTGGTGATGCAGAAGTTCAAACACCTGGCAGAAAACCCTACTCTGGCACGAACACACAGTTCATGCATGATTGCACACATTCTGTGTTATGCTTCAGTGAATTTGAGACTTTGTATATTGTCAGTTTTCTAAGGAAGTAAAGCATCAGTAGGATTTTGTCGTGCAGATTAAACAGAGAAAATAAAGTCAGCTTTGTTATTGACTTTTTCGCAGATGCAAGCATGTGAACGTTTTCTCGGATAGTACCACTCCTTTGTTTGTTGAAAAGACGAGGACTAAAAGAGCTTCAACTGAATCACCAGTGCTACACCTAAAATAATTATGGCAGTGTTTGTTAGGATGCCAATAGCTATCTGATTATCTGACAAAAATGTTTTAAAGTTAACGCTTATTGTGTTTTATTATCAAGATGTTTTTGGATGGGCATTTTATAGCCTACGTCTACACCCGTCCAACTAACGGACATAATGAAAAATAATTTGCAACTCTCTTATCGAGAAGGATTTAACGTCATACATTGGCAAAGCCTATGATATGATCTCAAGGAGTGACAACTTGTATGCTGTTTAAATAAAATGTCATGTTTGTTCAAAGTAGTTTCCTGTTCTACAAGACTTTGCTGTTTTGTTCCCATGCTTTGTTCAAAGGAAAACAGAAGCTTTGCTGTATGTTATTCTTTCTTTCTTGTAAAGCAGTTTAATACACACATTATTTGAAACCTGATATCTGTTTTGAAACAGTTTAAAGCTTCTGTCTCACAGTTTGCCTTTCAAAAATGATTCAGAATCTAACACCATATCCCCTGCAGCTATAAGGATGACTTGTTACTTGTCCATTTAAGATACAATACGCTATAATTAGCTGAGTTAGCTCGACCCTGCAATTGTCACATGAAGACAGGTGGGAATTGTGCCGTTGTTAGATCAAACTTATCATGTGACTGCGGTCAGGTGTTGTCCAGTGCTGTGTTGCTATAGCAGCAAACCACATTCATCACTAGCTTTATTGCACTGTTCAGATGATGCCCACAAGGCCTTGAGGATCTAAGCAACAAGGGGAGAAGAGAAAAAAACTTTTTTTTTTTTCTTTTTTAAATGATCATTTTACAGTATCACTCCCACAACAAGTTTTCACAGCAAAGGAATTCAATGGACATGAAAAATATAAGCGTTAGTGCTTCCAATGCCACATTAAGCTTGTTCTTGATGAGGCCTGTTTGCTGACATAGGATTTATAGCCTGTGTGATGCCGAGCTGGGAAAAAGTGCAATCACTCCCAGGCTTTTAACTCTTTTTACCCCTTACCATCAAGTCTTCCTATTATTCCACTTTTGTTCCCTGAGGCTTTATTAATGAACGTCATCCAAAGAAAACTCAGTGTCTGCTCGGAAACGAGTCCGATCAGTTTTGCCTGTATACATACTAATGTTTCATTGTGGTAGTTTATCACGTTCGGATTGTTTGGGGTCCTGGGTAGAGCCAGGCGCCCCCATTACTGTACAGTTATACTGAGCTTTCTTTTACATTGTATTTTTTTTTTCTCTTCTAATTTGAGCTGTGTGCTCTTTTTGAATAACTGTTCAGGCAGATACAGGTGCCTCAAAGGCCAAAAGTCACAATCATTCTCATTCTTACCTTGTCGACTTGAGCGCACACACTTAAAACCGTCTTTTTTTTTCAGCCTTAGGGGGTGATCTGTCTCTCCTCCACTTGCCGGAAGATTAAACATCCAGGAGGACCCTATCTATTTGTCCTTTTCCTGCCTTCTTTTTTATTAGAACCTGATTGCATTTGAACAATTGTTGTCCGCTCATCAATTTTGCACCTGTGTTGACATTAGGCCACATTCCATTCAGTACTCTCAGGAGGAGAAAGACCAGGCCAGGTTGTTTGGTAATTTGTTACGCTGTTAAGCACCTAATAGATGTCCACCTGGTTTTTGAGAGCAGTAGCTGCAGTTCAGGAGCTCCCCTGCTTTACACTTCCAGGCTGCAAGTGTTTTATTGCCTTCAATTATGAAGGCTGACTTTAGCGTCTACCTAGCTTTGTGTGTGTGTGTGCGTGTGTGTGTGTGTGTGTGTGTGTGTGTGTGTGTGTGTGTGTGTTTTCTTCTGTTACATCTGGTTCACCCAGCTCCAGACAAGGCACATAGCCAAGCCACATCAAATGCTCTGGGCGTAAAAACAGCCAAGGACTGTGAAGGTACAACAAAACGTCTCTGATTTTGCCGTACACTCCCTTGTTACCAACAGTCCTGGGTTTGAAGCTGGCTTAAGATGCCAATAACGAACCTTATTTGTTTCATGTGGTTTAATGAGGAATATAGACTGCAGCTGGTAAAGAGGAGACCTCACAGAGTCTGAGGAAGGGGCTACCCCACCCATAGGTACCCATACAATCCGACAGAGTCATTGTTCCCAGCAGCAGCACAACGTAAGTGGCACGTGGGTGGAGTGGTGGGGGTTTGAAACATGCCCTCTTACTAATGCCCCTTTTTGCGGTTACCGCAACCAATAATTAAAGGAGAAAAAAAAGAGTGCATCAGATGTTGGCTTTATTAGCCAAGGCTCCTTAGAGAGACTCAAAAAGAAAGGAACATATGTCACGCATTTGATGATGCCCCCCTCCCTTTCTTATTCCCTTTCCACACTTGCCCTCCTCACACACAAAATGTACAGTCAGCAGCCGTCTGCAGACACAATAGCATTTGCTTGATCTTAAGAAAATTATCCTGATGAAACTGTTAAAAAAACTGGCCCTGTTCAGGCTTTAGTTTCTGCTGGCTGGTTCATACTCTACCACTTTACATTTAAAGCTGAATATAGTGAAAAATTTTCAAAAAGAAATTTGAGGGGTTGTGTGTTGATCTAAGGGCTCTAATAATGGCAACCAATGGGGTTCAACATGACTTTTTGAGTTCAGGATGTGTGGGCTGAGATTCAAAAGTTAAAAATACAAGGGTTCGGCACTGTCTTTCTTACTGTATATCTTGCACAACACCAAAATTAGTACCTGGATTAGAAGCAATCAAGTTTTACAGCCATTAAAAACTGTAACTGCCTAGGCAGGTGTGCTAAATCACTCATTTTGTAAGCAAGTTTGCATACACACCAAAAGTACATACATAATATACTTCTTTCATTCTCCTTTTCCCTTGGAGCGTGATTACATGCCCTAGCTTCAGGGGAAGGCTGATTTATGAGACACATGCCTGTTTTTTCATGACTTGTTTGATTGCATTCTCAGCTCTTGAGTACTCAGGCTGCCAAAACCATAAAAGTTCACACCTGTGCAAAATTTCTAGAGTCAGATGAAACTTAGGTAGAGCATGAGGAAGCAGGTGATCTGAGGTATTTCCCTTCCCTTGATCAGCACAGGCATGTAATACAGATAATAGCTGATTGATTGATGTTAGGTGTACTTTTGTTCAAGTTTTATCTTTCGGAGGTTCAGTTCATGGGCCGGAAAGTACATACTTTTGATATTGTTTTTTGTTTACTATGTTGATATTAATCAGCTTATTTAATGTACAGAATAAACCATTCAGGTAGCTATAATTACACATTTAGTGTAATATACTCTTTTTCATCTCTTCCTGCATTTGTGCATCACAAATACACTATAATTTAAGCTTGACAAGGATAGTTGTAAGATTTTCATGGCAAGATGACCTTGAAAATGTTTCTTAAAAATTAAAAATATCTTAGACAAAAAAACAAAAGAAAAATATTTAAATCTACTCAAATCAAAAGTAGTAAATTTGAAGTTGGTGTGAGCTTAAACACTAGCTTATTGTTGTTTTTCTTTTTTTTTTCACGGATGGACATAGTTGTGGAAAATTTGGGCAACATGTGGAATGAAACCTGCTGCATTTAGTAGAAGTTTTTTAAATCAAACTCAAACGCATGCCAGCTGTACTTTCAAACAAACACGACGTCAATAACCATAATCAGCCAGACTCATGTAGTTTCCACTCCATGACTTTCCAAATGGCCGTCTTTCTTTCTTACAGACAACAGCAAAGTGTAGGTATTACCAGTAGTGTGCTTAAACAAATATAGGAAGAATCAGCGTGGAATAACTCAGCGCTAAAATGCTGGAAACTCCAGTCACTCTGGGAAATTCTGTAGCATATTGGTAAAACCACTTTAAACAATAGGGCTGGTATTACATAAAAAAAAATATTCGTGATTTTAAACTGACTTTTCAAAGTCTTCCTGTACCTTGATACACGTAACTGGCCTACACCTATTTGAGGTAATATAGGCATTAATCATACTTCCAATTTCTTTGACTTTTAGAAAAAGCAACTGAATAGTGACATTTTGTAAGATGATGTCCTGAGTCAGGAAGCCCACATGCCTTAATCCCTTGTGGTTACAAATGACCTTCTGTAGCAATAATGCAATAAGTGTTGTCTGTTATCTACATTCTCTTGGTTCTTTTTCACTTTGCCAGACACAATTGTTCATTTATCAGTGTAATTGCTTGAGTCGGAAGCACTGATGTTGTCTATCAGGTGGATTTCCACCATGTTAAGAGTATAGAGCCTTTTAATGTATGACCCTGCTTGAGTGAACTGCTACACAATTACACACCAACCAGAGATGGGTTGTACTGATGATGCTGATGATTGGGCAGGCCGGGATCGTTGCGATCTGATGGCAGGGATGATATTGGACCACCCTACACTCTTCTGACAAGCCTTTCAGACTCGAAGAGTGAAACAACAAAGTGAAACTGAGGTTAATCATTTTATTTTCTCCCCCCCAATTTCTTCACCCCTTGCTTTATTCAGCCAAGTGATGGAGCTCGGACCATGGAGTGCAGGGGGAGGAAATCGATAGGGAGCGCATTACAGTAAAACGTATTGATTAGGAGACTTGTGAGCTGTGTGTTGGTCGCAGAAATGGTGGAATGATGCAATGCTTAAAGGAATTTATCCTTTGACTTTTACATTAACCTTTTATTGACTGCTTTGCCTGTCCATAATTAACACTCACTTTAGATAAAGTGGTTAGTTTGAGCGCAAAGGGGCTCGGGCCCTTTTTACAGTGAGGGCCGTGGAGCTGCTACCCCAGCCGCAGTTCAAGTGCACTGTGCTGCACGGAGGTACCGGCCTCTGTGGAATAGAGGCGATAGACTCCTAGATACCTTTCGCATTAGCATACCATTTGAGCAGGGGCCTGGCAGGCTATAAGGTTTCAGGGCAAATTGAAATGAGTGATTGTATTGCCAATCTCTCTTGACCGAGCGCCAGATGGAATAGTTAGGCCCATATCTGTCTGGGGTTAATCCATTGGAACAGCCTGGACTCACAAACACATTCTCTACCTCCTTTAAAGCCCTCCCTTTCCAACACCGTTGAACACACACACGCACACCTCTTTGTCTTTGACCTTAACTTTAAGGTGGACTGTTCTGCCATGGGAAAGTCTTTCACAGGGCCTTGTTTGTACGCCACTGTGGCTTACACAGAATAACTAGTGGGAGCCCTGGAGAGCTTAAGGCACCTCGCCCGGTATTGACTTTTTGTTTGGTTCCATTTTAGCAGTCAGGGGACGGTACGGGGGAAACAGTGGTAGATTGTGTAAAAGTGTGTGCTGAATTACCTTCACGATATTATCTTTGATAGTCCTCCAGCCTCTATATCATTTATATCTCTGATAAACCAGGAGCCTTCTGTTTGCGTGCAAATGTTGCAAGATCCCTTGTCAAATAAATGCAGCAGCTCTGTTGAACGTAGTCAGTCGGGGTTTCACGCTATGTAGCCTTTCATTATGACTCAGTGCAGCAGAAAAAGTCTGTTATTCCATAGCTCTGCTGCATGAATCCTTAATCAGACCAAATCAAAAACATGGACTGTGATGTCCATAAGCTGATGTCAGCACAATTGCTTGGTCTGTATGTGCGTTTTGCTGTCTGGGTCAGCTTGCACTCACACACTGCAGAGATCAGTATGCCAGCCATGTCTTCATCCTCCCTCTCTGAAGTGGTGCTTCCTTTAATTCGCACCCTAAATAAATGATGAGAACATTTAAACACACGGCTCGTCGCAAAGCCCCAAGGTCGCTTAATCGTATTATTTATGAAGTGATGTGCTACATAATGGTACTTAGTGCATGTTAACAGATGCTATTATCAGGCCCTGATCCAGAACGCCAAAAGATATATTGGACACTGGATGTTAATGCTGCTTCTCACAGTGTAATGCTGCGGCCGTTTAAAGGGGCTAACCGCACCAAAAATGCAGCACTTAGGCTGAGAGCCAGTTGAGCATTAAGTGGCTCTGGAGAAAATATATTACAACAAATTGTGGCAGCCCCCGGCTGTCCCCTAACAACTTTAACAACCCCTCATCCCATCCATAACCGACCTCCTTTTCTTCCTCTTGATCTCCTTCATGCCCTCCCCTCAGTCAGTGGCCACAAGGTGGTGGTGGTGGTTGGGAGTGTGTGGATTAGGTAAAGAGATATGACAGACGGTGGCATAATGACCGAGTGGGGAATATAACTGGCCTTGTGGCTCAGGAAGCACACACTACACACATAACGTACAAAATGCCATATCCAGCCTCTCCCTGTTGCCCCTCCAGGTCAGGGGTCACTCTCGTCTGTCAGGAGGCAGAGGGAGGGCAGATTTACAGTGACAGCAGAGAGCACAACAGAGTCACAGAAGTAAATATTTACACAGGTCTGACAAAAGATGTGGCCGAGGTCTGTGGGGGTTCAACATACTGTAGGAATTACTGCTGACCTCCGATTATTAATCACACAACAATCATGCTGTTACACGAAGAGGCTGGGTTTCTCTCTGCAGCAACAGAGAGTGATGTTCTTATGAAGGCATCCTGCTGTGTGGATCTCTTTGTGTGTGTGAAATGAATAGGGCATTAATCATGATGCATGATATCATGTCTTATCATCACTTTTATGCTGTCGCAACCGTTCATCGCTTGAGAAAAATGTTCTGACATCACTTTTCCCATTTTTCTCAGCTGTGTTTGGTTCTGGGAGCTTTACTGGTTTGAAAGTGTGTCAGTATTGCCAAAAACAGTTCAAATTTCCAAGACAAGTGCAGGAAATTTTAAAAAAAGCCTTACAGTCTTGTTTATATGCAAAAGAGACAAAGACAAAATGGACTGCTCCTAAACAGCAAGTGAGGTAGAACAACCTCCATTTATCTCCAACTTTAACAGATTTACTGTTGTTGAATACACTAGCAGAATATCTTCAGAGTCCATTGCCCTGATGTGTGTTTCTTCCAATTAGTTCTGATGGAAGGAAGGAGTTAATGGCTTTGTGTGTTTCCTGTGTCCTATCGCCTCAGGTGCCACTCGAGTCTGGCCCAGACGTTACCCCCCGAGGAGGCCCCAGTGGACCGACCCTTCTGGGGCGTGGATGACCCTGGCATGCCTCTGCCCTTTGATCTAGCTGATATAATCAGCAGAGTGGAGTCACTGCTGTGGAGGTAGGCCCTAAATAAATGTAGATACCCCCTGAATAACAATATCCATCTTTAAACCACTTTTAATTATTGGTAAAAAGAAGATGGATATAAAATAGTGTAGTGTGGCTTCAGTTTAAAAGTTGTTATGGAGACTTGGTGATCCCAAGAAGATCCCATTGATATTTTAAAATTTTTTTTTTACCTCTGTTACTACCCTTCTCACTTCACATGGTGGCCGGTTAAGTATGGTTCCTTGGGGTGACTGGTGGGCATTGGCTAAAATAACCCAGTCTCAGTGTCACAGTTATACCCCATGTAATACATCCAGCAGTGTGTTACTCTGAAAAAATTCATAGAAAATCTCACCCATTTAAAAAAGTAAAATGCAAATTAAAATAATTCTACAATTAAATTCATTATAAAAGGATAGTTCTGGGTACCAGTAATTGTACCATAAGTGTTTTTTGATTTTCACATTTTTAGTGTGACAATATGCCACAGCACTATACAATAAATTTGTTCTGAGGCTTTTTATACATCAAAACCAGCTTTGCATTACATGTAGATCCCTCTATATTACTTATGCAACCAATTCAGCATCCATTCATTCAAGTGCTTGGCTTGTTTATCTAACACATTTCCATGAGCTAATAGACAAGTTATTATTCTTCAGAGTTTTACATAAATACATGCGGCTCACAGACACGCAATAACTGATGTGATTATTTTCAGAGCAATTTGTGAACCGTCAGTCATGAAATCGAGACTGAAATGTACATTTGCAGCGCACTATGTGGGAACAGCTGATAGGCTTGCTCAAGACATAAGCAACACAAACGGCCATTATGGTCATTATGAAGATCCAAAAGGACCATTTACATTAAAATAAAAAATCAAGCACTAATCTCAACAGCGCTTATTTGTTTCAGTGTATTTGTCTTTGAGTCTGCGTAGAGATTGCTACAGCTTTGAAAGTTTAAATTAACCTGATGGCTTAATGTACCACTTGATCTAAAAATGCAACCCTGTCTCACATTTAGTTATTCAGAATATAGACAAAAATATGTAATTTAAGAATCAGAATTATATTTTATTTCATGTAAATAGAACCAGTTCCCAACAAATTCCTCAGAGTAACTGTGAAGTAGTCTATTGTCTGGTAGTGGATTTTGTGTTTATCTGTCCTATCCTATCCTTTTTTTTTCACCTGACATTACAACCACAAACCCTAAATGATGGTAATTGTTATATGGTAAGTGATTTCAAAGCTTTTTACAAATTAATATTTGAAAATGTATGGCGTATATGTATTTGTACTTGCCCACCAACCCCAAGTCAAAAAGTTGAAGAACTAGCCCTTTACTACGATATCAGTTGCAAGTCTTTGGGGGTATGACTTTGTACAAGCTTCGCATGTCCTAGAGCAGAGATCTCAAACTTATTTCCATTTTGGTCCACATAAAGATAAAGAATGTCCTTAAAGGGCCGGTTGTGGCAGAAAGTATTGATAAAACTATATTTAAAAACAAACCACTAAAAGATGAATAAATATCTGTCTCAACAAGTACTTCTTAAAATTAAATGATACTGAACATCTTTTCATAATGATGTAATTTGGGACTATTCAAATAAACACTGATTTTAGTGATAAAAGGGTATTTAGGTGCACATAAATAGGACTTAAAAGTTCTATGTATATGGTCCTCTACAGTTTGGAGGGCCGCATCAATGGCCATGGCGGGCCGGATTTGGCCCCCAGGCCTTTACTCTGACACCTGTGTCCTAGAGACTTAATATTTGCAAATTCTTTGATTTAGAATTATGAGGTCTTCCGATAGCTTTGCAAGATTGCTTAATAAATCAATGAGTCCTTTTTCAGCTTCAACATTTGACATTAATAAATAATATTAAAAAAAAGAATAATTGCGACGTTTCCATGCTTATTATTTTGTTTCTACTCTGTCAGGATGTGAAGGACCCATTAAAGAACTAACGATGAAAGAAATCAACCCACCAGCTTCTCTGAATGGTCCCAACATCAGATGAGAAGACGAACCAGTGATGTTACTTTTTTTTTTTCCATCATGGTTGAATTCCTTTCGATTGGGGCATCTACACCCTTCTCCTCTCTTTCACACACCGCTATCCTCGCCGATGTCGCTTTTCCAATCTCTCCTGCTTGGATTTGTCTGGGAGTAAAAACCAGACCACGACCTTACGTTTAGTAGTGCTTCTGTAACATGCTAACAACGCCGAGCTTAGCCTCAAGCTACTAGTATCACAACCGTCTAACAAAAATTAAGCGAAACCTACATTTCAGTGTTGGCATACATTGTGTAACTATTTATTATTTATGTGTACTCTGTTGCTTAATCTCATGTAATCCAAACTTGCTTTTATCAATGGCTTGACTCCTTCTCAGTAGTCACAGTACACCACATACATAAATGTTTTCTGCTTGTCTCACAGTGTTATAATACAGTATAGATTGGTAAGGAAACTCACTTTGCTCACATAGTATCACATTCTTCACTTGTGTATAGTGTAACCCCATTTTTGTTGTGTTCAGAAGTGGAATGAAGCCTGAAGAGACCAGAGAGACTATGATAAGAAAGTTCTGAATGTCATCCGGTGGAAAACATGAAGAATGTGTTGTGTTTGTGGTGCAGTGGCGTGCTTGTGCCATTTTGCTTTGTGTACATGCGTTTGTTCATTTACCGATGCGACTACACATGTGATCGGTTGTTGACTTGTGTGTGTCTTTTTTTTTTTTTTGGGTTGCACGCTCTCTCCCCCACATGCCTACATGAAGGCGCGAATGTGTGAATGTGATAGTGTGCGTGAGCCCTGCAGGACGCCCGCCAGTTGTTTGTTCTTGAAGACGAAGAAACGGAGAGCTGCAGAAGAGACGCTTCTTCCTCTGCTCTGATGAAAGGCAGCTCTGATTGAATGACCCGGAACACAACCGCCGTTTCTCATGATTACAGCTTGTCAGTTGCTTTTAATTACTCTTAAAGCGTGTAGAGCACCACGTTCCCCTGTAATGCTGCGGGCCATCCGAGAGTGTGTCAGAAAGATCCGGAGCCCCTGACAAAATCCGCTTTCAGAAAAGCCGCAAAAACGGGTTTGGGAAGAAGACCGACGTCAAATCGGTTTAACAGCCCTACTAGATTCATTTCTCTCTCTGTCTAGCTCATGATGAAGTAGAGATGCTGTTTGCTATTAAAAATGCAAAATGCACTCCTTTTTTTACTTCTAAGGTTTTTTCCAAGATGTTAGTGGTTGCCAAATGCTGTTCTTACTTCTTCTCTTTCAGCGCTTTTTGTTGTTTGTTACTGTCAGGGAGATTGGTTTGTAGATCAGCAGCAGTGTTGACTTGTTTGAATCCCTCTGTGCTCCCAGCGCCTCAGCCTGTATGTCTGAAGCAGTAGGAATGGCAGTAAATAAAAAAGAAATGTGTTTTATCCAATTGCCTGGGTCAGTCTCATTTTTCAAAAGTTGAATTCTTAATACAACAGTCATAGGTACAAAATAACAAGTTCAGGCAGGAGAAATACACTTTTTTTTCTCAACATGAAGCTTTTGGAACCAATGCTTGCAGCAGATGAAGAATACGTTTTGAACAGTGCAAAGTACTTTCTATGACAATATATACAACTTATTGTATATTTATTGTACTTGTAAATGTCATCACAGGTTAACCAGTTAAAAATAGCATTAGAACAATGAAGTGTGTGTGCAAGAAAGGATTCTTACTTTAACATGTGCCTCCATGCATTTTAAGAAATCCTTATTCTTAGTAACAAATAACTAGAGGTGGATAGAGAATCCAGGAATTGTTCTCAAAATCAAGTCAAAGTAAAACGTAGGGTGGAGTAAAAGCACTCATACAAGTACATTTTTGTCAAAAATTTACTTAAGTAAATGTTACCGACTAAATGTGTGTAATTACTTCCCACTCCTGCTGACAAATGTGTTTTTTCTATAATTAAGTCATTCAAAGTTTACAGCAAAAATACAAAGTAAGCCTACAATAGTATTTATACTGCTAAACCATTTTCACGGTATGTTTTTACAATCTCAAACTTCATTTGTCCTTGTTTTTAAGTGCTTGACAAATGTAAAGTAATACTTAATTGTGAAGTGAAATGTAAAGCAACCATTATTTTCCATTTTTTATGACTGTCATTTGAATAATATGGTGTGTATTTATATTATAGCATTTAGGGAGTCTTCTTTCTCCTATTTTTCAGCAACCGATGAGTTCAAGATTGTTTGTTTTCTTGTATTTCTCCGTAAATTGTATCTTTACTTTGAATAATTCTAACAGGTGACCATGCCTTGCTTAAAACCACCTCATTATAGCCTTGGCTATATGCTGCAGATTGGTCTGAAGTGTTTTGTAGCATCTAAGAGCTTTTGAAGGCAATTAGTGCCATGAATTATATTTAGGGGGACCATTGAATAGGAGGGTTAATACCATATCACTGCCACTCTACTTTGTGTTGATCTATTGTAACTGGGCAAAATTATTCTAATTTGTTCATACTGTCTTCATGCAGACATACATTTCAAATTTTCCTTACAACAACAGATCAAGTTTTGATTTGTTTTTCTTCCACAAAATATCAATTCCATTTTTTTTTAGATATAGAGAAACCTCCCAACTCCCCGAGTAAGAATTACAGATTTAGGGGCAATCCCATTTTTATTTTATTTTCACGACTTGGAAGTTGGTTTCTTTTTATCAGATAACCTGCCGCTTTGTGAGTAAACAGTATTTCATGTCAGCTGACAGGTGGACAGATGGATTGAATGATGTCTTTCCTAATAAAAATAAAGATGGCTAATATTCTCTATGGCTAATATCCTGAAAACTCCCCGCCCCACCCTTTACCAGCTGCTGTCCCAGAGGTTGCTTGTGTTAACTACTTCCTTTAGTGGCTGAGTGACTGAGTGATGGATGAGTGCGGAGCATTCTCGCCCCTTAGGGGGCAACTAAAAAAAGGGGCCCCACTTGAAGAGACAATTACACGGCGCTGGTGAGAGCCACAGGTATGCATTGTTCTGACCGGGGTCAGCCGCCATCCAACCAGCCAAGCCATACTCAATTAGGCCAACAATAGGTGCAGAGAGAGATAAAATAACCAGGTGTGTGGTGAGGAGGTATCGGTTTAGGGTCAAATCCCAGTCAAATGTTTCAGTGTGTGGCTATAACTGTAAGGTTGATTTAACTTTAAATAACACACATCAAAAACATGTTTTAATTAATCTGTGATAAATATTTTTGAAGCCTCATTAAAAAATGTATTGTGTAATTTTGATAAATAAAAATGTAATTTTTTCATGTCTTTTAATGAGGAACTCCGCCCTATCTATAATGTATTTGGCATCCAGAAAATACAGTCCTGATCACCTTTCTGGCTCTGCAGCAATCAGTTCATGAGCAATACATTCCAAAATGTATTTTGTATATTCAAGAATTTAAACACTTCATAGAAATGTACACGCCTGAGTTTTTTTGTAAACTGATCCACATGTGTAATGTATTTGTGTGTGCGCATTCATTGTGGGTCCAAGGAGTCCAGGCCGGTGTCAGAGGCCCCGGGGCCAGAGAAGCAGCAGTAATTGTAGAAGCAGGGAGAAGAGCTGAAGATAGCATCGCAGCTCTAGGGCGGCTGTCAGCAGTGGGACGGGCTGCTCTCATTTGTCACCAACGCAGACACACACCACTCAGCACCAACAAAACATTGACTTGATTGACTATATGTGAAGCAACACAAGCCCGAATGTTTTGCAACTGTTAATTACACCGAAGGTCATAAAAGAGGCAGAGCGGAGAAGTTTCACATCAGCAAAAAGACCATGCAGCACATAAAGTGACTTGCTGTAAATTCAGCTAAATGTTAAAGATCTGATTCGGTTTGTTGGTCTTTTGCATTCTTTTCATATTCAGACCTAATTTAGTTTGAGTCATACAAGGTTTGGGCTGTTTATATAAGATATTTAACCATCAGAATTTGTTCTGTTTTTAGATCTATTAGTAGAATAACAATCAAATTTGAACAGCTATTAAAAGGAAGTCAAAAATACTCTAAACACCAAAATTATATGCCTTTTTTTCCCCAAGTTTTGCATGATTTGATCATTTTTTATCGTTTTATTGTGTCTCAAGTGGCTAAAAGTCTGTCTTTATGTTGTTAATCTCTGTGAAGAACTTTGTTACACCTAACACTATGAAACGTGTTTTAAAAATAATGTTTGACTTTTTCATTGATAGGGGAACTTCAGCAACTTGCTTGCTTCAATGTATCACACTTTCTGACAAATCCATTACTTAAAGGAATTAGTTTTATAATTTTTTTATAGATTCTTGAAAAAGAGATTGGTACTAATGTTAGGCTGGACAGCTGAATATAGCAGAGTTTAGTTCAGAGAGCATGTATGTGTGAAGTAAATAAGCTGTTCCACTTCTTGTAGCCCCAAGAGAGTTATTTTACCATGCCAAAAGGAGCCTGAAATAAGAAGTATCCGCTAAGACTAAAAAGGAATTTGCCATGGAACTACGTACATTTTTCTCATTTCAACTGAAAACCAGATGTTATGTTTTTGGGTAGTGTGCAAAATGTTCAAGTGAGCCATGCTTCCCTTTGATGCCATCAAAAAACACTGGAACATAAAACGCTTTGCTTTCCTAATCAGGTATGATCTGGTAAACTTTAATAGCACTTGTTTAATCATGATTGGTAGTCTTTCCTAAAGTATCAGTTTGCTTCCGTTCCATATATAATATTTCTGTTGGATTAAAGTCAGCAGTCCAAAACGACCATTCCAGAATATTCCTCATTCTACATATTTTTTTTTATCATTATTGCTCTTGTCAGTTTATAACTTTAAAGAGTTAATTTCGTTGGGATATTAAAGCAGCTCTAAAAAGGACTTCTTCACATTGTAAATGCTCTCCATCGAGATATACTTTTTTTGCTTTTCCCAGTATTTAAATTGTGGAATGTTAGTTGTTTTTTATCTGGACTATATCATCCAGTACAGCCTACAGACTGATAAAAATCTAATCACCACTGACATGTTTCCTTACCCCCCGTTCATTTAGTTTCAGAGTAAGTTTAAATTGAAGGTGAATTCATGTTTGTGACGTTGATGTAGTCGGAAGCCTTGCAGTGAAACGGCTCTGATGAACACAAGCTATGCCATGATGAGTGTGTGCACTTATTGCAAAGTGGAGAGGACGTCTTCAGGGAGAAAGCCATTTCAGATCAAACAGTAATCTGATCAAATGTAGAGCATGTTTGTGGGTCTTTACTGTGGCCCTGGCTCTGGTAACCAGCAGCCGCAATATCATCTGTCCTGCAGGACTTCAGTCTCTTTATCTCACCCTCTTTCATTACCAGTCTGGAACGGCTGACCCATTTCTCCCATTCAATCCCCATATTCATTCTACGCTCATTGATCTCCGCTGGTTGAAATTTCTACTACTGGAGTTTGTCTGAAAAGATGATCTTTGTAGAAGTTAAAACACTTTGGCTAGTGTAGAAAAAGATCCCAGAAGCATGAAGGTTGAGCTTCTTTGTATGCTAAACGGTCTGGTTCCACTGTGTTATTTGATCTAATAAGAACAAATCACATGGGTTGCCTTAGGGAACGAAACCAAAAGTCAATGTTAAATGTCAGCTAATTATCAGCTTTTGTTATTTCTTTTAGAATGAAAATAATTGTACTTTAGCCAACTATAATTACAAAAGCAACAAAAAGATTGTTTCTGTGATTGCTCACCTTTAGAGCATTCCAATAGTGCTCTGATTCTCCAAACTGCCGGTGAAGCATCCCCACTCATACCTGTCTCTCTCCCCTAACATTGCAAGACCCCTTATTGCCCTGCCATACATATCAGTGGGATTAAATGGATCATTTTCCAACGTTAGCAGCTCCACCGCAGAGTGGTCTTGATGTCAGGGCCAAGCATAATTGAGTCATCTGCATCTCATCTAAAATGGATGAAAGGGCTTTCTGATATTGCCAGTCCTCTCCTCATGCAGCAACCCACTAACACACACACACACACACGAGCAATCCACACCCAGCAGGGGAGAGAAACTTTGGCTAGCTTTTTATTCTTTTTAGGATGTAGAGCAGGTAAAGGAGCTTTTATGACAACTTCACTAATGGATTTGGAAATCAAAGAATGTCTTGTTCAAAACTGATATTTTTCTTTCCCACTCACATACGGTCCTTGCAAAGATGTTCATAATTTTTCACATCGTGTCACTTCATCTTAATTTACTTTCATTTCAAGTCTCATATTCAATTAAAGTAGTACAATTGAAGTAGACAAAAAATATGCATGGTAAATAAACTGTTTTACACACAAAACAAAATCCAGAAAAATGGGGTGTGCATTTGAATTAAGCCAAACTGAGGTGATACTTTTTAGAACTATTTTTCATTGCAACTACAGCAGCAGGTTTTTTAAGGTATGTCTCTTCCAGCTCTGCTCATTCAACGACTTAATTTGTTTCACATTCTTTTTGCCAAATAGTTAAATACTGATTAAATTAGATTAGAAGCATATCTGAACAGTTATTTTCTAATTTTATGAAGAGTTAGGCTAAAACGTACACTTTTTGGCAGCCATCGATTGTGCAAGTTTTCCCATTCAAAAAATGAAAGAAGTCTAAAATTTTCATCATAGATACATTTCAACTGTGAGAGTCAAAATGTAATAAAAGATCCCAGGAAATCACATTGTATGATTTTTAAATAATTGATTTGTATATTTGCTTAGTGACATGACTTCATCTCTATACTTTGTGATGTAAACTTGGTTGACAATGACAGAGGTTAAACATTTACTGTACGTCTTCACCAGGCTGGTATGTTGGCCCATTCTTCCATGCAGATCTTCTCTAGAGCTGTGATTTTTGAGGGTGTTGCTGGGCAACATGGACTTTCAGTTCCCTCCACAGATTTTCTATTGAACTGAGGTCTGGAGACTGGCTAGGCCACTTCAGAACCTTGAAATGATTTTTATGTAGCCACTCTTTCTTTGCCTGGGCATTGTGTCTAGGATCATTGTCATGCTGAAAGATCCAGCCATTTTTCATCTTCAATAATCTCTCTCTAATGGAAGAAGGATTTTGCCCGAAATCTCACAACACATGACCCCATTCATTCTTTCCTTATTGTGGAACAGTCGTCCTGTCACGTTTGCAGAAAAGCAGCCCCAAAGCATGATATTTCCACCCCCGTGCTTCAGAGAGGGTATGGTGTTCTTGGGATGCAACTCAACATCCTTCTCCTTCCAAACACAGCGAGTGGTGTTTATACAAAAGAGTTTCATTTTGGTCTCAGCTGACCACGTCACATTTTCCCAATTCTCATCTGGATCATCCAGATGGTCTCTAGCAAACTTTAGATGGGTCTGGACATGTGCTGGATTAACCTTGAGTGCTGCCTCATTTCTGATCCATGACGACATAGTGTGTTACTAATAGTAGCCTTTTTTTACTGTGGTCCCAGCTCTCTTCAGGTCATTGACCTGTAACCCCCATGTTGGTCTGGGCTTTCCTCATTTTTCTCAAGACCATGTGCACCCCATCAGCACCCCTTTATTCAAATTAATTATTTTAAAATCATACAATATGGTTTCTTGTATCTGAGGCTGTCTTCACAAAGACTCTTTGCTTACCGCTAGGTGTTACTCCTAACTCGCACTAAAAGGTCTCACGTAGGAGTTGCCGTCTAAAACCTATTCACAAACACACTAAGAGCTACTTTTACGTAGGATAAATTCCTAAAAGTAAGATAAGAGTGACGTCCCGTTGCTATGGAAAACGTAATTTCCTATGCATGAGTAAATAGATGGACAGCAGTGTGATTGGTTGTTGAATGACACGTGATAAACCAGGAAATGGAAAACTTCAATGTCGATAAAAGCGTAATTATGAACAGCACAAATAGCAGAAATAATGCATGATGACATCTTTGTTTCGGCCATGAGACTGACACTTCATACAACTTAGACACAATAGCCTACTTACAGAGAGTGTGAAGTTTAAAAACGAAAAAACGTGAAATGCATCATATTATGTGACAGACTGGCGTCCTATCCAGGGTATACCCTGCCTATAACGCCAGCTGATAGCACCACCCCTCCACACACGACCCTGAATCGGATGAAAGCGGTATAGACAATGGATGGATGGATGCATCATATTAAGGGAGTGATTGCAAGTAGGCTGTAAACAATTAGGCTGTCTAATGAGCACGTCAACCACATCTTAAATTGCCCCCCTCCCCCACTACCGTGAAAAGCACCTTTTGAACTGAAAATGAGTGGCGAGAAAAGAACAAGGAAACCTAAGTGGTCGCAGGACCAATTATTACTACTGGCACAGTTGGTACTGTAGAGGAGGACAGTCCTCAAAGGGCGATTCGGAGCCGGAATTACGAATAAGAAGAAAAGGGAGGCATCGGTGGAAATTAGCAGAAACATAAATGCATCTTATCCAGCGGTGTCTCGAACGTCAGAAGACTGTAAGAAGAGATGGTATTCTCTACAGTCCCAGTGTCAGCTCGAGATCGCTGCTTATAAAAAGGATGCTGCTGCAAACAGGTAGGCAATGTCCGTCATATAGGCATCGCTACATATGTTGCATAAATTGGAAGACGTGCACATTCTCTTCTTTGCGCACTCCCGGCATACCTGCAATCGCCATGAAATTGGCTTTAATTTGATGCAGTTACTGGATGTCTAATGGGAAACGGATGAATTGTTGGATAATGTGTGGTCAACAGAGCGCTTTACGGGTTCTATGGATTGATCGGCTGATAGATGTTAGTGATATACCTAAGTCGTCCGCGTTGCAAAGTTGCATTTTCCCTGTGGCTAAATATCTTAGTTTCGCTAAACATTTAATTTCTGGACTGATCGGGTTGTTATGTTTAGTTGGAGACGGGATTGCATCCCGCACCACATCTGCAATAAACAATTTAGTCAGTATCGTTTGGTTAATTCCGAATCATCCAGAGTGTCCAACACATTTCGTCTGGCTGCAGCCATTTTGGGAGTCTTTTTGAATAGGTCTTAGGGAGTTAGGAGTCTTCTTGACTTCTTTTAAGGACTCCCAGACTTAGGAGCTACTTTTAGGCCTAAAAGTGGTTGTGAATTACTTTTATCTTAAAAAACTAGGAGTCCTAAATTTAAGAATGACACACCCACATTTTTTAGGAGTCCTAAATTCGGCAGTTAGGACCTACTTTTAGCCCTAAGATTCTTTGTGAATACGGCCCCTGGTCTTGCAGAGTTGAAGCATACCTGTGATGAAGATTACAGACCTCTCTAATTTTTTTAAGTGGGACAATTTGCACAATTGGTGGCTGCCATATACTTTTTTTTCCCCACTGTACATCTAACCCCCCGTTTCAAGTTTTTTGCAACACCCTTTAGGTTTTCACCCACAATTGTCCTCTAGCTATTTAGCTTAATCTATCTTCCAATCATCTCTGAGAGGCAAGGCTATCTATCATAGGGATGGTGTTTTCAGATAGCCGGACAAGTCATTCTATATAAATAAATAAATGTATAGTCTTAGTGTGACCCATGGACCAACTCAATCATTCCTAGGGGTGGAATCTACAGTTATCTTTCAAGCTATCTTGGCATGCAAAAGACAGTGCTACGACTAATCAGACCAACGGAGGTGAAAGAAAGAAAGAAAGAAAGAAAGAAAGAAAGAAAGAAGCGGTAATTGCATCCAACATCATCTGCTGTTTTTGTCAGAAAAACCTAAGAATCTATGGTATTCCAACAGACCATACCTAAACCGGTGCCATCTTTGTTGTTTTGCCCCATCGCAAGTCTGTAATCGTCGTAAAAAAAACCCAAAAACTCTGCTGTAATGGTGCAAAGCCTGCCCAATGTCTCTCTACAAAAAGTTTAATTTTGGCCTTGTTTGATTATTTTGCAGAGAACATAAGTAATTATTTTGAGATTAAATTGCACAAATGGGAGAACCTCTGGTATTTGCAATGGTTAGTGACCACAGCTGCCCGAGAATAACTAAAATCTGTGAATAATTGAGATCCCCTGTTAGACAATTTAACTATTTAAATAGATGAAACCCCAAATATAGATTAATATGCATTCATACGCACAGTGGATATAGTGCTAGGACTACACTGTAACCGCTTTTGGGGGTAAATCCATTTAGCATTGATAAAATTAAATGATGCTCCTGCATTGGCTGCTTTGAAAAACACCAGTCAATAGCATGTCAAAAGGCATTTTATTAAGGTATTCCAGCTTTCCAAGCAAAATTTTCTATTTGATACTTTGGATATTGTCATGGAAGAATTCTATTGATATGAAGATGAGGATAATGATATTTCAGTCTCCATCGCCATTGAAATTTTTTTTATTATGAAGGCACAGAAGCCCTGTTCGTGCAATCTCTCCCCTTAACTTGCCGTTTTCTGCCTGCCTGTGCAAGCTTCCAGAGCTTTTCTACCAGAAGTGTTTGGTCTACTACTACAAACGTAACAACAATAAGATGAGTTCTTCAAGTAACTAGAGTACGTGAAATGTCCATAATTTTATTTTTTTCAACTTCAGTCCCACGTATTATGCCATATTCCCTGGATACCTTTGCTAATAACTACTAATTACTTAATAGAACTAATCTTGAAATAATTTCACCATAACAGTATGCTGTGAGAAACAAAAATAGAGAACAGCTGGATTTTTGACAAATAATTTGGAGTCACATTCCACAGGAAATCTGCCAATACTGAACAGTAAAGAGAAGAGAGTCCACTGTACTGAGTTCAAGTTTGGCACACTGTCTTGCACATATTTGTTGTGGCTTATGGCAAACTGAAAACCAGATTTTGGGGGGTTTTCTTTGTTGATAACTTTAAATCAAATTAGCTTTTAAATTACACACAGGTGGGTTCTGTTTGATAATCGGGAGACTTTAAAAAAGGGAATTTTGCACCTGGTTTTATTTAGGGGTCTTGGTGTTAAGAGAGCTGAATCCAAATGCACACAGCAGTTTTCAGATTTTTCTTTTTAAAGAAATATCCCAAATAGTTTTCCTCTTGCTTGAAAACTTTGCTCTAATTTGTATAATCACATAAGATGTGTTAGTATTGTTTTTAAAAAGGGTGCAAACGTTTATGAGGTATTTGTTCTTCTGCAAGGCACTGCACTGTGTGTGAGTGTACATTGCAATTAATTTCCACCATTAATAAAAGCTTTTTACACAAGAACATTTGCTCAAGAGCTTGGAAGATTATTTCACTCTTTTTCTAGCAGGAGTTTATTTTACAAAGAAGCACAAGATAAAAAACAGGAGAACAAAGTGACAACTAATACTTTACAGGTGAAGCATTCCACCTGAAGGCAACTGGGGACAAAAGTATCAAATTGTCTGCTTTCAACTTCGATGGCAATTAGAGTCATTTATTTCACGTGAATCTATCACAGTGATGTAGTTTACTGTTTTTTTTTTTCCAAACCTCTCTGAGGCTCCACTGAAAGCAACAACAGAATGAGTACAAAAACACAGATGGATCTGTTGATTTGCCTCATTTCAAAAGATAAAGACAAAGCTGAAGATGAAAGAGAGATGATGTTCAACAAGAAACAGAGAATATAACCAGAAATAAGAAAGAAAAAATGTTGTGTAATGACTTCTTTTTCTCATCTTCTGTCAGTATCTGAAGTCTTTCTCAGTTGCACCGGACGTCAGGAGCAGTCGACCTCATCGTTCTTTTTCTACGCTGCCATTATGTTTAATATATCTCCAGTAGACTGTCAGAACAAATTTGTGAGTTTTAGGTCATTTTTAAGGGATTATTTTATATGCAGAATCCAAGAGGGATTTGATAGATATAAGAAGGGAGGAGGGATGGCTTTCAAAATCGGGATATGGGTGCCAGAAAGGTGTGGTGTGTTCGTCAGTAGTGATGCTTGCCTTATCTGCTTCAACCTTGAGGATGAATTGACAGCCACCACTTTAACACATACACACAAACAGACCATCTCACACACACTCATATCCCTAACGCTACTGCCCCTTGATTGACAGCTCTTCGAATGAGTGTCTGAGTAGAGTCGGGCTCTGGCCCTCCAAGTAAGTGGGCCGTCAAATTACATCCTGGGGACCGGCTGGCCCTTCACTCCCCTGGCAGAGGAGATCTATTTATTTGTCTGTTTATTTGCTTGGTTTAAATATTTGGTGGGGGAAAATATTGAATTTTTGTCCCCCGGTCAAAGCCCCCCTCATATTTAGTTAATAAAGAGCAGAGGAGGTTGTTTGCCCAGAAAAGTGCAGGATAGGGGACTTTATTTAAGGGAGTCCTCGGAGAGAGCTGGTGACCTTCTTCTGGTGGAGGAGAGGTTTGTGTACACTGAGATGAGATTCTTTCTCTCTCTCTCTCTGCCTTCACTAGCCTCCACTATTTTCCAGCCTAGATGTGTGCTTCTCTTCTTCCTTCCTCCCTGCTTGCTGTCACTTTCTGTCCATTCTCTTCTCTGCACTTCGCATTCTTCATCAGCTCTCAGCTGACTTTCCTCTCCATCTCCCTTGCCCACCTCTCTTTCTTTGCAGAGCCTTGCTGTATTTGACTGGAGCCTCTCTGTGGACTCCCCGGGCTGCATCCAGGTTAAACCCTTAATTGCTTTGGCAGTGGGTGGTTTAAGGCATCGGCTCACTGCAGCTCAGCCAGTCCCTGTGCAAGGGGCTGCGGGGGTTACAGGGGAGGGGAGGGTTGCTCTGAGTTCGGCTGTGAGTGTTGAGCTCTGGGAGGAAGCACTGCAAGATGATAAAGATTTATTAATAGATGCTGGAGACGACCTCTGACTGCTGCTCTACAGCACGCTAATGCTTTGTGCTGGAGATGAGAAATGATCTCTACATGCCCCATCCATCTTTCCATCTGTCTTTCTTTGTTTTCCATTCCTCATAATATACTGAAATAAACTTTTTATACAATGGACAAATCTGTACACTGGCCACTGAAACTAAGCAAACAGCCATAGGTGCAATTCCCTTTTTAATATTTCTAAATTTACAGTAATAGCAGACAGGTTTTCAAAAAAAATTTGTTACAATGCAAATTTAAAGCATGTTATACAATATTTTAGCCAACATTAGGGTCACTAACACCACAGGAATTCTCAAAGATCATAAGCTGTTGTTGTAAAGCCAACAGTGACAAGGATAAGGAACGTCTTAAGAACTTTAACTAGGATTCCTTTATTTTTATATGATTTCTGTGCATATTTAACTCTCATAAATGACAATTTCCACTGGTTTCCACAAGATGTGACATGACACAACAGCAGTCATAGTAATAGTATACAAATCTAAACTAATACACTTCCACTACTGACTATATTAAGTACACATTTTCAGTTACTTATTAACACAGAAACTCAGAGCATTCAGGCCTTCAGGTAGGATGAAGATGACTTACTGTATTTCAAACTCCAAAATCAGAATTGGTATGAATGGTGTTTACTTTGAACGTCATGCAGTTTGGTCTGAATAATTCCACCCGCTGTACAGAAAATGGTATGAAAAAAGTGAAACATCCAGTGAGCCGGAATAAAATGTTTAGTTCATGTCAGAGCTAAGATTAGAACAGGCAGATGAGATGAAATTAAAAGACTGTAACAACTCAAACAAGTATTTCTAACAGCTACGGTATTTAGAAGACCTGATCTGGTGCCACTTCTGTTGGCTAAGAAGAGGAAACTGATGCTGCAATTTGTATGGGCTCTCCAAAAAGAGTCAATAACTGATTCAAAAAGTGTGAAAAAGTGTCGCTTCATATGATGGGTCTTACAGACGTGGACAAAATTGTTGGTACCCTTCATTGAATAAAAGAAAAACTCATGATGGTCACAGAAATAACTTTAATCTGACAAAAGTAATAATAAATAAAAATTATATAAATGTTGACCAATGAAAGTCAGACATTGCTTTTCATCCATGCTTCAACGGAATTATTTAAAAAATAAATGCATGAAACAGGCCTGGACAAAAATGATGGTACCCACAACTTAATATTTGGTTGTGCACAACCTTTTGAGGCAATCACTGCAATTAAAATGATTCCTGTAACTGTCAATGAGACTTCTGCACCTCTCAGCAGGATATTTGGCCCACTCCTCATGAGCAAACTGTTCTAGTTGTTTCCGGTTTGAAGGGCGCCTTTTCCAGACAGCACGTTTCAGCTCCTTCCAAAGATGCTCAATAGGATTGAGATCAGGGCTCATAGAAGGCCAGTGTTTTCCTCTTAGCCCTTCTTGGGTGTTTTTAGCTGTGTGTTTTGGGTCATTTTCCTGTTGTAAGACCCGTGACCTGCGACTGAGACCATGCTTTCTGACACTGGCCAGCACATTTCTCTCTAGAATCCCTGATAGTCTTGAGATTTCATTGTACCCTGCACAGATTCAAGACACCCTGTGTCAGATGCAGCAAATCAGCCCCAGAACATAACCGAGCCTCCCCCATGTTTCACAGTAGGGACTGTGTTCTTTTCTAGATATGCTTCATTTTTCCGTCTGTGAACATAGAGCTGATGTGCCTTGGCAAAAGTATTACATTTTTGTCTCATCTGTCCACAGGACATTCTCCCAGAAGCTTTGTGGCTCGTCAGCATGTAGTTTGGCATACTCCATCTTTTTTTTTTAATGATTGTCCTCTGGCTCAAACGGCGAAGGATGTTCCGATCTGACACTGATGTTCCTTGAGCATAAAGTTCAGCTTGGATCTATTTTGAAGTCTTTCTAGGCTCTTTTGTTACCATTTGGATTATCCGTCTCTTTGATCTGTCATCAATTTTCCTCCTGCAGCCACGTCCAGGGAGGTTGGCTACAGTCCCATGGATCGTACATTACTGAATGACATGTGCAGCTGTAGTCACAGAAACATGTAGCTGCTTGGAGATGGTCTTATAGCCTTTACAGTTAACATGCTTGTCTATGATTTTCTTTCTCATCTCCTGAGACAACTCTTTCCTTTGCTTCCTCTGGTTTATATTGAGTGTGGTACACACCACGTCACCAAACAACACAGTGACTACCTGGAGTCCTATATATAGGCCCACTGAGTGATTACAGGATTGTAGACACCTAGGATGCTGATTAGTGGACATACCTTGGATTAACATGTCCCTTTGGTCACATTATTTTCATTCTTTTCTAGGGGTACCATCATTTTTGTCCAGGCCTGTTTCATGCATTTAAATTTTAAATAATTCTGTTGAAGCATGGATGAAAAGCAATGTTTGACTTTCATTGGTCAACATTTATATAATTTTTATTTATTATAACTTTTGTCAGATTAAAGTTATTTCTGTGACAATTATGAGTTTTTCTTTTATTTAATGAAGGGTACCAACAATTTTGTCCACGTCTGTAATTTGAGCTGTGATGCCACGGTCTATATACAGTGAGTGTTGTCGCTAAACATTTCCATACCTTTTTCATCATGGGGCACCAACTTTTTGGCAGACAGGTATAGACTACTTGAGTAGGGGACTCAAACTCACGATCTGACTCGAGTCACGTTAAACTTTCTGGGGTCCATGGTATTTATGTTTGTTTTAGGCAAGATATGATTTTACCTTGATATTCAGCTGTAAAAAACAAACAAAAAAAAACTTTAATATTCACTTATGTAGTAGTTTTTTCAGCACAATTTGAACTGTTTGAATTCATATCAGCTGCTTTAAATTCAATTAGCCATTTTAATTAGGCAAATTTGATTACATATTAGTGTTTAAGCCACATAAAAATGGGGTTGGAAAAAAGCTTTGTTTTTTTCTGCTGTGAAATCCATGTTTAACGAATGGTTTTTATAATTTAAAATGACAGTGTGTACTTTATTTTTCTAAAACATACATAAAACTATATATAAAAAACAATATGAATAGCAGGAAAATTATGGAACTCATTTATTTGTGTACAAAGTAGTCCTAAATACTGAGCAGTAATGCTAAAGCTATGCAGATCAAACAGGAAAAAAAATTGTGCACAAATCTTGCACTTCATCTGTATTTCTCCCATAATAACTAGATAGTAGTAATGGCTGGTAGAGAGTTAGTTTTGTTGGAGCTGGAAAGCTTTTTACTGGAAGTGCAGCTTATGTAACACCCTAAAAATGCATGTGAACAAACAAACAGAGCAGTCTGTTTTGTTTTTTTCTCTACACCTCCTTGTGTTCAAAAGTTCCACAAAACCATATTACATAAACAGGATGTGTAATATAAAAGCTTCTAGTCCCCAAAAGCTGCATTGACTACTGATTACATTGACTATAGAGCGCCATTCTAGTGAAATGATCTTGGGCTGACGTTGGGCACAGAAGTGCGTTCTCTGTTGTATTTGGTGGACAGATAAAATATTGGACTCTACTCCGTGCATTCTTGCATGCCCGTCAGACAGCCCTTGCATTGATGGATAACGGTGCTGCATGTCTCTTCCTCTCCACTGACGGAGAAGTATAGTAAAGTAGGCTTAGAAGTTAAGGGACTTGTGACTTGACTGGAGCTTTAGGAAGATTTTTTGCTCTTTGACTAGCGCTTGCAGTATTAGGACTTTGACTTGGTATCCGAACTGTGACACTGATATTGTTAGAATTAGCATGGAGCCTGATGATAATGTTAGCTTGTTATATAGGTCAGATTAATGAACAAATTTAATAATGAGCTCCCAAAGCCTTTGTAAAAGTACAGGTCAATTATGTATTGCTTCTAAATTATTTTAAGCATTTTTTTTTTTTATTTAACTCACTCTACTGTGTTAACTTTGTTATAGCGGGAGAACTGAGCACACCCTTTTTTTTTTAAACCATGTATTGCATGCCACTATTCTAGTTCTAAAATGTACCCTCCACATACTTATTTTTGTCTTGCTCCCAGGTGATAATGACTTGACTTGAACTTGAAGGTTTCTTTGGGGACTTAGACTTGGACTTGGCCTCTAGGACCTAGCAGCTTGACTTACACTCGAAGGACTCAACTGTGACTTGAACTCAAGAGATGGTGACTTGACTACAACACTGCTGGCAGCTGCTTTAAGCTGAACAATGCAACTTGAGAATGATTTTAGTGTACTTCTTTGGCCTTCATATTCACCAGAGCTCAATTGAGCAGAGCACCTTTGGGAAATGATGGAGAAGGAGATTCACATTCAGGATATGCAACTGTGAAGTCTATTCATTAAAGACAAAAATAAATAAGAATTGTTACCAAAATTTTGTGAAATCTATGCCATGAAGATTTACAGAAATTCTAAAAGGTAGGGGTCCAACAAGGTGCTTGCAAAGTAAAGTGACCAGCTTTAAAAGCTTTACAAAGTGCATACATTGAATGGAGGGTTATTTATGTTACATAACTAAATCAGTTGCTGTGCTCAAAATGATCCCAACAAACCTCATATTTTATATTGTTATATTTTAGATCATATCTGGATCATGGAAGAGCTAGTTGGATCAACTGGAACCACCATAACGCATGTCTGCTTTATGGTCATTCTTGGCAGTTCTGAGGGATAAGGGAGAGTTTTGTAGGTCCAGTATAGATATTTTACTGGTTTCTTGAAAATAAAATCTGGTCATCCCTTTCATCTCAACAAACTGCTTCTTTAGGATGTGTTTTTTTGTTGTTGCCATTTTATGGAAACCTATGAGGTGTTCTCACATACAGCATGCAATTATGAGCAACTACTCCGTTGTCTAAACTAAGTCCTCTATGGCATCTCTGAGTAAAGTACTGTAAACAAAGGTATATTTGTATTAGGGAAACAGTAAAACAAATTGTAAATCTGCTCAACTGTCCTTTCTCCTCCCCCCTCTAACAGATCAACTGTCCTGGTGTGTACATCAGTCACTCTCAGCATGTCATGTACAGCGTCTACACATCTCCACATTGATCGATGCTGCAGTTTAGCTGAGGCCCCTGCTACTTCTAATGCTGTTCTGCCACCAAAATAAAACCGACGACATGCCTGCTCAGCTAATCAATGGGATCAATAGTGTGTTGCATCCCCTTATAAATATATTGACACCAGTCAGGTCCTGTAAGTCAACTGTGAATTAAATTTCTGTGCTGTGATGACATTTAATACACTCAGTATACTTTGCCGTGTGTGATAAAATCAAGCTAAGGGGGGGGGGGGGGGGGGGGGGGGGGGGGGGGGGGGGGGGGGGGGGGGGTGGGGGGGGGGGGGGGGGGGGGGGGGGGGGGGGGGGGGGGGGGTGGGGGGGGGGGGGGGGGGGGGGGGGGGGGGGGGGGGGGGGGGGGGGGGGGGGGGGGGGGGGGGGGGGGGGGGGGGGGGTGGGGGGGGTGGGGGGGGGGGGGGGGGGGGGGGGGGGGGTGGTGGGGGGGGGGGGGGGGGGGGGGGGGGGGGGGGGGGGGGGGGGGGGGGGGGGGGGGGGGGGGGGGGGGGGGGGGGGGGGGGGGGGGGGGGGGGGGGGGGGGGCCCCCCGTGGCTGATTTGAGTTAATGCCTCCCCATCTTAGTGTTCCGTCCCTACAATTGATTCCTGTTTAAAAGACTATGGGTAGTCAATACAACCCCTCATCACAATCTGTCTCTATTTACTAATAAATAAAGTGGAGTGCATTGACTGTTGTTGCCAGGCCTGTAAAAGCTTACATTCTAATGAACACCGGGCCCCTGTAGACACAGGGGAAGAAGGTGTGGACGTTCTTCCTCTCCACAATCTCTGTCTTGTGCTTCGCGCCAGGCACAGAACCCCAATCATTGTAATTGCCTGCTGGTCTTCCTGTTGTTCAATATCCCTCATCAAACGAAATACGTCTTTGCCCCGGCCGCATAGATTTTTCTCTCCTTGTATGCCCACTGTTGTTTTGTTTTTCCCTCTCCAAGTAGTGTGTAGGTCAGCTTTTAGGGTCATGTCTAGTCATTTGTCAAGATGCGGGCCATAAGCCTTGCCTCACCACACACTGTTTCACTGATCAATTACAGATCATACAGATGGACTCCTTTGGAAAAGCACCCATAAAGCATGTATCATAAATGACACAATTTTTTCCATTCACGCTTTCTGTCGGACCTTCTCTTGTAATTTTCTTAATATCTGTGGAAAGACAGGACTCTTTGTTGTAGAAAAAAGGTATCTTACCACTAATAAGCTACATTAATGGTCTTATAATTATAATATATTAAAGCTGTTGCTGAAAGATTAATCTTTTATTTACCATTGGATAATCTTTATCAAAAATGTACATTTCCAAGATTAAGATTTGTATAGCATTACATAAAAAATACACTTAATTCAGGGATAATAAGAAAAGTACCAGTATCTAAAACTCTTTATTTTCAATAAATATGTTAAGTTTTATTAACATTAAAATCTGTTTAGTGATTTATATACAAATAAGACTGTGGATAAGACATATGAAGGTTGTAAGTTTCAAATATGTAATGCATTTAATGACAAAAGAGGGTTATAAGTTGGTCATTGTTAGGGTTCAATATATTAATATTTAAAGTTGTGAATAATCACTAATTATTATAGATAAGTTCTTATATTTGCATTCATATTTGAAGGACTTTGACTTGTAATGACCAGCATTTATAAATACCTTTTTTGGAAATGACAGTTGTCAATGTGAAAACAACACAAATATTTCAGCAATACATAATTTTACTGTAAGGATAACAGGGATTTCTAATGTGATCTATAAGTATACATTTGTCAGGGACAGAAAGGAAAAGCAGCTAAGTAAGGAAAAAATTAAATATTTGAGTTTGTGTACACTGCAGCGGCTAAAGGAGCAAAACAATTGCGATATTCAAAAACCAGATGCACAAGAACACATTCCTGCGTACAGACAGAGCATCCATTTGGTTTGACACTGATTTCCTGAGTGAAGGCGTGCTGCTGATGTGAGGAGACTCTCCAAGCTCAGCATAACACAGTACTGCTGTGTCAACTGTGACCCGAGCGACCCTGCAAGAGTTGGAGAATGGGCTCTGGGGTCGCTCTGTGGCTCAGGTGAAATGAGGGATCAGGGGTCAGCTGTCCAGTGTGTCAGGCTTGCTGATCAGGAAGTGTAGCCTCTTGCTTCAGGGAGTACAAAGGGAGTGTCATGTTTTGGATACATACTCGCACTCAGAGATAAATCCTCCACGCTTACATGGAGTTGAGTCCCCTGCTAGGACACTGACACACTCCTTGAGTATAATTCATTTTTATAGCCCTCTTGCTTGTATTTAAAAGCCTATAACTTACTTTTTTCAGAATTATAGCAATATTATACACAGTTAAACAGTGCAAGGGTTCATGTTTGTTTGTCCCAACCCTTGCTCTCGATCTGAACTTCTTTCCCATTGTAGACACATCCAAACGGACCCCCTACCTCTGCAGTGCTGAGGCAGCCCTTCCTTCCATCCTCGATCTTAAGTCTCAGGTTAGAGAGCTCACTGTTGTTCTGAGCCACCCCAACATCCTGGTACCGCTATGAAGGGAAAACACTGGTGCGGCAGTAGGGTTTCCTTCCCCCCTGTCTTTTTCTGAAGCAGCCTCTGCTGGCTGTCCGGATCGAACCGGCCCACAGTGTGGTGCCGAGTCCTCTCTACAAACAAGAGGAGGCCTGCGCATTAAAGACTCGCAGCAGGAGCGCCCGTCCTAGAAGTTTAACTTTTCAACAGCCTTGGAGAGGTATTACAAGGATGGATTGTTGTATGAGTTTCCTCCTGACTTTATACTTGCAAATGTTTCAGGGTATTTTATTTGTGTAGATTTTTAGAGAATTAATATGTGCTGTATTTAATCCATATGCCGTAGATAAAACCAACAGAAACACCGTCTTTAACAAAAAACCCTGTGACACACAAGATGCTTTCACCAGGATAAGAAAAGATGAATGTGTCATTAAGCAGGAGTGCCTTTAAACTCAATAGACAAATAAAAACTTTAGAAAGGGTGTTAATATAAAATATGTTATGATATACGGTACAGCAGCCTTAAAGTTACTGAATCTTTTTTGCTTTCTAAGAATCTTAGCAGGCATTTTCATGATATACGGTAACTTTGAATAAAACCTATAAGCATTTATAACTTTTGAAGTTATTTTTAAAATCATAGTGAACCACAAAGCACATTCTATTTTTATTGGAATTCGCCCTTTAAACACAAAATTGTAAATAATTATGAATTTTCTATTACTAAAATCCTGAAAAGTGTGGCATGTATCTCTATTAGAT
Organism: Apricaphanius iberus; assembly: GCA_028564705.1. NCBI lineage: Eukaryota > Metazoa > Chordata > Actinopteri > Cyprinodontiformes > Aphaniidae > Apricaphanius > Apricaphanius iberus. Next base: position 1,007,653 of record JAPXFQ010002074.1, read on the forward strand.
TCCACTGACTACTGACTTAGGAGGACAGCTCATTTCATGGCATTAACAACTCTTGTGGGATATGTGTTTGCAGTTGTGCCATATTCTATTTTGGGATGTTAGATGGAACAGCACTTATAGAAAGTTTCTAATATTGCGTTACAACCCAAACTTTCTTTAAATATCTATGCAGCAATGTCCAAGATTTGCTTGCTATGTCCCTTTGTCCTCATAATTCTGTTTGTTCACCAATATTCTCCAACTAAATTCTGAAGATTTCACACAGAACAGCTGCATTTATACTGACAGTTGGCTTAAGTGGATTGAACGTCAACCTTTGTTGAAGCAATTATATTGTCGTGGGGTAGAATGCATATACAGTATGCCCCACATTTTAGATGAGAAAATGATCTGTCCTTTCCATCCACTCTGAAGTTATGCACTACACTGTATGGAGAAAAGTTTGCACCTTAGGTAAGAGACTTTAAAGACTTTAAAGTTTGGGGTTGCAAAATGTAGAAAAGTGCCTGTTTTACTTTTTCTAGTTTTAGTTTAATGTCATTTGAAATTTCTATCCCAAAATGTGAACAGAAATACAGTTAATGTTTATGCTAAGATAAGCTAATATTTTTACATTTTCTCACCCCTCTTCTCTTCCCCTTTCTTACTCTGCCCCCCCCCCCCCCCTTCTTGCCTTCTTCTCCTGCTCTCTCCGTCCTGGGAGTCATTATTGCTTTGGTAAATATTTCATAGACCTCAATACCTTTGCACACAGCCACCTGCCAGCAACTTCTCTTCTCATGGAAAGAGAGATCAAAATGAAGGAGAGCATAGGTGAGGCTGTGGAGGAAGGAAGAAGGGGTCTGTTTTTGATGGGGATTTTTTTTTTTTTGCTGCCTTGTGTGCATTACGATTTACAGTGAGGATGTTTGCTTTTATTCGAGTCTTCTCAATGGACTGTGTCCTTCCACATGTTCCAGAGAATTTCGGGACGTTGTCATATTTATGCAAAACAATGTTCTGGTCTCTGTGGTCCTATTTTTCACCTTATTGTGTGTTTATTTTGTTTTTTCACTCGGGTTGTTTTCAGAGGTGGCATTGATGGGAAAGAGTGTGAGCCGGGCCTCGCTTAAGACAAGACACATAAAGAGAATATTAAGCCTCTCCTTTTTCTAACCTTGAGGAGCCCTGTTCGAGACACCCTCTCTCCCTCCCTTTCCTTTCTCCTTCTTTTGTTTCTACAGCCCCACCTGTTTTTGACCGGGTTAGAGAGGGATCTTGCATCACCTGCAGTGGCCCCTCTCTTTCTTCACCTGCCCTGTATCACTCTCCTCCATTCTTACCTTGAAGAGGACTCAAAAAGTGTTGCGATTCAGAGATGAAATATTCAGCCTGGATGTAACAGCTTTAAGTTGTTTCAGAGTGGATAGAGTGTTGCCACAGAGCTTTGACTTCATAAATAAATGGTCAACAGCAGCTTCTTGGACTGCACTGTCTCCTGTATATATATGTGGCAGAGATGTTCGTGTGCCTGGGGCTAAGTCCTGCCAGTGAGTTCCAGGCCTTAAATATGGATAAGCTTTAGCCGCCGCTGGACAAACTCCTGTGTAGTCGGAATAACATTAAATAAAGCTCAGCTGTAGAATCTTGCGAAAGGACCTTCAGGAGAAAAGGTAAAATCTTTGGAAAAACAAGACTGTTAGTGGTGGTAGAATGAGGAAAATTAGTTTAGATGTGCTTTCAAAACCTCACTGACGTTTACATTTTCAGCCAGCTGGCAGAGATCCCGTATTTAGCTTCTGTTATTTTCACAGCATTAACTCTTACAGGCTGAATCGATGCCTTACAATATTGCTAGCTGCCCATTTACGCTCACCAGCTACTTTATTTGGTAGATGTCAAAAACAATTGGCATGATAACAACACAGCTGCTACAGATTTGCCTGCTGTGCATCCAGGGTGCAGACTTCCCTTTCTACAATATCCTAAAGGAGCTCTTTTGGCTTTAGATCTTGTGACCATGGAGGCCATTAGAGTACAGAAAACTCCTCATTGTATTCAAGAAGTTAGTTTGAAATTATTTTAACTTTGTGACATGATGCATAATGCAACAACAACATGTCAAAGCTGAACTTCGGACTCATCAGGTCAGGCAAACTTGACCAATCTGTGTATGATTTGCTACTTCACATTCAAGGAGGACTTTCTGAATACCTCAGAAGTAACAGCGTATAATTTGAGCTACGGTTATCTTTCTATCATCACAAACTAGTCTAACCATTCTCTTCCGCTGCTCATTGGATACCTGCTTTTTTGACAATTCTCTCTAAACCCAATAAACCATTGTTTTTGAAAATCTCAGAAGTTAGGCAGTTCCTGAACTACTTAGACCAGTCTGTCTGTCAGAAACAACACTGCCAAGTTCTAAGTCTATTTACCCCCCTCTCCCTAATTCTGATGCTCAGTTTGCTCTTCCACAGGTTTTCTTCATCACATGTAGTTGCCTAAATGCATTGAGTTAGAGCGATGTGATTGATTTGCTATTTATGTTAATAAGCAATTTAGCAGCTGTGCGTAATAAAGTGGCCGGTGAGTGGAGCTACACTCCAAAGCTGCCCACCTCATCCCTTCCAATTTTCCACACAAGCTCCACAGCAGGTCCCCTTTTCTGTTGAAGGAAAAGCTTGATGCTTGCCTTCCTTTGAGCTTTCCTATGTAAACTCATGTTCACACTTTTGCCTCACAGTCCTGGACGTTCTATCCAGGAAATGAAATGAGTCTGTAACAAATGTTTTGACTTCTGTTGAACTCTTTAACAAACAGGAGCTTGCCAAACTTGGTGTTCCCAGAAACCCCTTGGGACGGCAAATTCTCAAGCTTCAGTATGTGGGAAGGGGGGGTTGCAATAGTTTTTTTGTCTTTGTTGAAAATGCTTTAAAAGAAATGTTTTACAGAGTTGCTCAGGTATTAGGATAAGGAGGATTCGAATAAAGGATTTCTTTTGTAAAGTCCATTTGTATTTCATTTCTGTGAACAGAGATACAGTCTCGGTTTAGCCAGGCCATTTAAGGCTTGAGTATTAATCTGCGGGTGAAAAGGGGTCTTTAAATGTGATAAAGAAGCCCTTGAATACAGGTTTGGCCTCTATTGCCTTTAGTTGCACACAGGTCATGAACAATTTGTGCCTCATTGATTTTGTGTGTGATGCCATTTCTGTGTGTTACTGTGAGGATATGTGGCATGTTAAACCCTATGAACTCAGAGGCATAAATCAGCAATGGGAAGTGACATGACGCAGACTGTGGGGCTTTACCAATTCAGACTGGAGCTATTATGGGTCTAGTTTCAGGTGGAGGACATCAGCTGAACTGATCTGTACTTCCCTGTAGGGCTTTGGAGATTATTGCTGTAAAGGAAAAAGAACTACAGAAGAAAAACTATTCAGGTCACCTAAGTAGTATAAAAAAGTTTTTCTTTCCAATACCTGTATGACACATGCAAGCTCCTGTATAGCCTTTGCAGTGGAAGCTTCGGCAGCCGTGTACATGAATCATGAGCTGCATTCATGGGTTGCTCAGTGTGCACACACAGACAACAGTGTTTGCTATTCTGTCTGTTTGTTGCAGATAGAGCCTGGGTCTTGTTAGCTGTCAGGCCAGGAATCCACAAAGCGTTTTCCTCACTTATTGATGGGGATCCACTAAATTAAAGGCTCAAACAAGAGAGGCGGCTGCAGAAAACAAGCCGTGCAAAAGTTTCCTCGGAGCCGCCCATGTTTCAGCATTGTGAGCATGTACACATAGAAAAAAGGGAGTTAACATCAGGAGGATTCCAGATGCATTTTCCTTTATTTCACTTTCTCTTTTCTTTCGGCTGTCTTTCTTTGGTCAGGCCCTGTCTGGTCTTGCTATTATCCTGGGGTGTTATCAGCGTGTAGCTGCTTCTTCAGATCGCGCCTGCGATAAGGGTTAAATAAATGGAATGCTTGGCTAGTGGACATAGGTCAAACCTTGTTTCGTCCCTGTTTTTTTTGTGTGTGTTGCTGTGTATGTCTGCAGGGGAAGTGGAGGCCGCAGCATGAACAGCCTGTGCAGTCTAATGAACTTATTGATTTCAATTTCAGGTCTGTTCTCTCACTACCTGACGTTCCTGAAGCTTTCATCCGTAGCTGGACATGAATTAGTAACTCTGTCTCTTGATCGGGGCTTTTCATTTTTCTTTTTGGGCCTGCTTGACTTGTCCTCCTGAGATAAGTTGCTGTCTTGAATTTTATTTTTTTTCATGTGTTAAAAGCTCCTGTGGTTAAATACGTGCTTGAGTCTGTGTGGGTGTTTTCGTGTGACTTAGAATACACCTGTCTCTGAGAGAGATTGAGCTAACAAAATGAAAGGCCGTGTGTATGAGTATATGTATGCTATCAGCTATTAGGGGACTTTGGAGATGCTGAGTGACCTCTTCCCAAGGGGTTCAGGGAACAGCTGACAACTGTTTGGAGATATCTCTGCCTGTGTGAATGCGTGTGTGCGTATCCATATGCATCTTCTACTAATCTCTATCATATATCACATGCAAGACATGTTTTCGCAACAAATCTGTGCATGTATCTGAAGGAAGAGTGAGCGCAGCACATTCCCAAAAGAAGTCCAGCTCATGGAAAATGAGAAGCCACTGGTTCTGGGACAGGAAGCCTTTCTATACCCTACCCTAACGAGCACTGTGGGAGCCTCTAATGTGGACCCAGTACATCTGATATCCCTGATGATGTCCAAAACTTAAACAGTTTGAAGGTCCGGTTGCCATATGTAGATTTGCAGCACCCACTTGTTTTAAATCTGATACTCTGGGAATCACAATAATGGGGGTGTGAGCTCTGGTCAGTTTTCCAGAGCTTGAGACTCCCTTCAACAAGCAGTGCCTGCAGAGACCTAGAGAGACAGATAGACGTAAAGTGTGAAAGAGAATTGATGCTGAGTAGCACAGGTTTTAATAGGGCTGTCAGAGTCATATTGTTTATGTCGTGTTCCAGATTAATCCATTCTTCCTTTATGAGCCTTTGCAGCCACCGTAAATTGCAGGCACGAGGCCGACCGACTGCTGAGTTACGCCTCGAGGATCAGTGCCACACATGGGCGGAAAATAAATCATTTCCCCTGGATTTAACGCTGGGCAATACCATGGCCCTTGTAAATAAAGCCATAGATGTTTTTACACCCCCCTCCCACGTTTTCTCTTTCCAGCCTCCAGGGCTCTTATTGAATCTCAAACGAAAGGGAGAGAGGGAGAAAAGAGAGAATAAGGGAGAGCAGAGTTGAAGTGAGAGAATGGGGAAAAGATGGAAGGAAATTCCAAGCAGTGAAGGATGAAGAGACGCAAACCCAAGATAGCTTCACCTAACAGACAAACAGAGAGACAGAGAAAAAGGAGAGAGAGAGAATGTAGATTGTGGCTTGGGGTGAAGTATGATTGGAGCGTAGATTTCCCAAGTTCTCAGGGTGTGTAGGAGATCTGTCAGACTGCCTAAACACAGGTCCAACTGTGATCCACTTCTCTTTGGCAGTGTGCACAGCTTCACCAGCACAACTAGTAGGGGGGACCAAGCTCTTTTCCAGTGTTGCCCACTTACATCCTGCTTCCATATTCCTAGTCTGTATAGCCCAGGGACAGCAGTGACCGAGTATGGAGAGACAGACAGCAGGAAACAGAGAAGACAAAAAGAAAGGCCGGAACTACTTGTTCATCCTGGCTTTTGCAGTCTGTCACTCCTTGAGAACCAATAGGGATGTCTGAAGTACTGTGTCAGGGCTTCATGGGTAATACATGATGGGCTATGTGAAAATGATTTATATGTAGTGAATATCATGCCTGTCTTTCTATTTTTTCCTGACTTTTTTAACCCCCCTCTCTTCCTATTTTCAAACTCTATTTCTATTTTCGCTTTCAAGATCTCAAAGTTTGCTTTGCTTTCCTCTGACAAAGTATTCCCTAGTTGTTAAATGTTAATCAATGGCAGGCAGTCGGGTGACACAAGAGGTTCCAGCTTTTGGTAGGAGAGAGAAATTCAGCTGGAGCTCACTATAGATGTGCATGGTCCACAATGAGATCAGAGGATTGCTGCCTCCCAATTTGACATTGCCTTTGTTCTCCTTGTAGAGTCCAAAGCCAATAATTACACAAATACAGCCATGGAACAGAGCATATCCTAATTCCTTCTTAGCACAAGCATTTAACCTATCCATTATTCATACCTCCAACAATGCCAGGGGGCAGAAATCTGTGCTCCCCCTCACCCATATATCTGCCCAACTACAGAGGGAGTAATGCATTATTCAGACCATGCCAGGCTAAAGACAACTGTGTCTGCTTGCGTCTGCTGGAAGCAACAATCATCTCAGTCGGAGGCTGTTTGTAATTCTGCCCTTTTCCCTCTTCCAACCCATGTTGCATCATGACCAATTTTCATCTGTTGTTTATCGCCCTGATGCTCCGCCACTTGGACTTTATCTCCTTTGCATATTGGCAATGGTAGCTCCTTCAATTTTCAGCTTGCATCTAAGCCAGCCCTGCTAAAATCAATGTCTAGCACATTTGATTGAAAATCTGGTTAGTTTTGGCGGGTGTGATTGTGCAATTGAAGGGAACTCTACTCCACGTAAAATCATAGGACTTGGTTCTTTTCAGGAGAACCAAATGCACAAATGACTACAATGCAGGAAACTGTGAGTAAATGCAGCCGAAAAAAAATGTATGTAAAATTGCTGGTAAAAATGGCTTTTGTCAATTGTGAAGGAAGGACAAGGCAAGGCAAGCCAATTTTGTTTATATAGCACATAGGAAATTCAAGGTGCTTTACATGATTCAGTGATAATGAAACCAAATACATGATTACAAAAGCATGATTAGAAAAACAGAAACATATATGTTTAACAGATAGACACAATCAATCAATAAGAAAAGATGATGTAAGGAACAAAATTATGCAATTAATATAGATGAAAAACAGATGAAACACAATCGGTAAAAAAGGATATAAAAATTAAGAATAAAAGTTAAACCATGAGAATCAAAGAGTGATCAGAAAGCGCAATTTAGAGCTCAAAGGCAGCTCTGAATAGTAGAGTTTTAATCTTTGATTTAAAAGAGCCTAACGATTCAGCATTTTTGCCTTCTTCTGGAAGTTTGTTCCAGATTTATGGAGCATAGAAGCTGAAAGCTACCTCTCCCTGTTTAGTTCTAATAAGGTGAAGGCTCTGACACAAGTATGTTTTCGTGAAAGTAGATCACAACTTTTAATCAGTATTCATGGCAACATAAAAAAAAATAATCAAACCAGTTAGCAGAAAAGGACAGGTTGGGAGATTCATCCATTTAGTAGAGCAATGCTGATCAAAGCTGAAACAAAATTTTACAGTAACATAACATTTTTTTAACTTGCGTAAGAGTCATTGCAGATCGGTAGACAAAATACACAAGAATCCAGTTCTTCATACCATTGTTGGAACGTTAATGGCTAGTTTGGGTGAAGATAATACAATATGCAGAAAGTGTTTCATAAGAAAAACAGAATTGTGAAAGCAAGCTCAGACCAGCAGAAGATGGCAACATAATCATCTAGAGTCTACTGAAAATGGAAGTTAAAAAAAACTGTTAGCTGTCATAGTAAATGATCTGTACTTGTAAAGCAATTTATCTAGTGCAGGGACCCCAAAGCGCTTCACACTACATTCAGTCATTCACACTCTGGTGATGGCAAGCTATGTTGTAGCCACAGCTTCCCTGGGGGATCCTGACAGAAGCAAGGCTGCAAAACACAGGTACCACCACCAGTAGGTAAGGTGGGTGAAGTGTCTTGCCCATGGCCATCATGACTGAGACGGAGAAAGGAGGTTAAAACCAACAACCCTCCAGTTACAAGGTGAGCTCCTATTTCCTGAGCCACACCTCAAAAAGCTACTTTTTTTGAAAAAACATTGCTGTAAATTACTTATCCACATTGAAAAGGCTAATGAATATGTATTCAAGTTTCCTACTTTCATGATTTAGAAGGCATTTCGGCTCCACCATTTGACATCAAATGCACTTTAAATTTTGAGCAGAGTTGAGAAGAAGTAGCTAAAACCAGCCTGTGTGTCTTGCTGTGTGCTGTACATTTTGTCCTAACACAGTCGTTTAAGCTAGCCTGGAACTGTTTATTCACATAATGTGGAACCATAGACATAGCTGCACATTACATTTTCTTAGTTTATATTTTAATATAAGGGCATGCAATGTATTGAAAACATCAAATATTGGATTTATGGATTTACGGATTAGTAGAACATGTAAGCTCGAGTCGGCTTTTATTAACATTTAGGACCTAACATAAACTTGACAGGTCACAGCACAAACCCATTAAAACCTAAATAAAAGAAAAAAATATTTCTGAGAAAGGGGACATGGTTGGCCTCATTTCTTATTTAAAATCAGCTTCATAATTTGATCTCTGTAAAACTTAAGTTGCTTCAGGTGTTCGGCAGGAGGAATGATAGCCTCAGGGCTCGAAGCTACCGTGAGGCCCCGCTGAGATTTCCCATCATCCCTACAGTCTGGCAGCAGCTTTTCAAACAGCGCCCCTTCTGAAGTTGCCCTTGGTTCTACATGTGTAGCAGTAATTATGGATGAGGGGGACTAAGATCTGTACAAAACCATCAAACATTTTACAGCTTGCTGCTATTGTAATAAAGATCAATAGACACAGTATCAGTACTGGTTTTGAAGGAGAGGTGGTGCTGAACATTTTCCCTCTTATATTTCCTCTCTTTCTTTTTTACTCTTTTTCTTTCTGACTCATGTGCCCCCTGTTCCTGTATTCTCTCTCATTACTCTCTCTCCTCATGAGGAGGCAGTGTTGCACATCCGTTTTAATTGATGAGGTTCACTGATGTGAGTTGCTAATAGACACCGGTCCTATTAAAGAGCAATAGATGTAGAAACAGAGTGAAGACTGAAACATCTTTAGGCATTTCAAGCTGGTTGCATAGCAAAGGGGCAAGGCCAAACTTCAAGCCTAGTATGTGTTGTCTGCCTAATACGTGTGGGTGTACCTATACTTCTTAGAAAAGTCTTAGATGTATGAGAACATGACGCATCAAACGCAAATAAATTGTGCCTGTGTGATAGAAGTCATACTCATTCTTGTGTGCATGCATGATGGAAAATGCTTGAAAAAGTCTTCAGACCCGAGACAACCACATAGTCTTGTGAACACTCACACTTTCCAAAACCTGGGAGTGATGGGGCTGTTAGTCTCCATCTTAGTTTGCCCACCTCTTGATTTACCATTGCATCATTGGCTGTCAGGAGGCTGCTTTGGGCCAGAGAGGTGAGAAGCTGCTTTGTTCTGAGGTGAGCCTGGCACTCTGTTTATCTCCTCTTGTCAGAGAAAATGTTGTTTGATCTGCAGCTTCTCCATATTTCTAGTGTCTGGTCAAATGTCTTCAAACCAGTACAGGAATCTGCTTTAAAAGACCATTCTATGTATTTTCCCCTAACTACTTTGTTTGACAATAGTTTGACAATACTGATGTGGAATTAGTCTTCCTTCAGATACATAGAGATGAAGCAGCACTAGGTGAGTAGCATCTGACCTGGGTTTTGAAGTTAAATTAGAATTGCTGCATTGCTAAAAAAAATAAGTATACAGTCAGTCCCTCCAGGATTTTGTGATGTTGCGATTGCAACAATTAATGTAAATTCAGCCAATCCTTGCAACTTCTGTATGTTTCGCAATTTTACCCAATCATTGCAACTTTGAGGCACAAGGGAGTATATCCATACCAGGGTCTTGACGAGGAAATCCAGAGAACAAACTCCGAGGGGGAAACCCTGGAGAACGAGGAGGGAATGGACTCAGGATCTGGAGGAAGACAGGTAGGTCACCAACAGAAAAGGTAAGGTAGGTAGGTAGTTTCAGGTTTCGAACTTTCAGGATTAATTAAAGAGGGAGATTTAGCCTTGTTACCATGCAGAACGCGGGAATCATCTGGGGTCAGTCTGCAGTATCCGCTCCTCTTTTGTAGCTGGAGGTAAATTGGCTTCAGCGAGCCGTACCTGTGATCAGCAACCTGCCACGCCCCTGCAGAGAAAACAGAGGAAAACACAACAAACACAAAACCTCCAGCACTCAAACCCAGGAACCCAACGATATCTTTTTGCTCAAGAAAATAGTAACGCACAGTGGCTTGAACAAGTAACTTTAATCTGATTACCTGTATGGAAATAGTAATGCGTTAGAGTAGTTGTTACGGAAAAAGTGGTCATATTAGGAGTAACGCGCTACTACGTAACACATATGTATAAAAAACATCTTCAACAACCTAGAACAGCATATTTTTCTTCATTTATAGAGGTAAATAAAAATATATGTACTTTATTCAGTGTTATATTTTATTCAGTGTTAAATGTATGTATATGTCAACTTATAATCACCTTTGTGGGACAATAAAGGATTGTTTTTTTCATGTTCTATCTTTACAATTTCAAGACTTTGGCTGAAAAGGTGCTTGTCAATCTCCAGTCGGGCAGCAGAAATTGGCCTCCAGGACGACATCAAGATTTGAGACTGTGCATTCAGGCCACAGCAGGAGAACCATTCTTATTTTAAGTGTGATCATTTAATTTAATTGTTCATATGTAGTTAATGGGGCCATTATCATTGTTTGTTTTTTTTAACTATGGAGATACATTTATTCATATCCTTGATGTGTGATGGCACAATGTGGACTCTCTTTTCAGATTGTTCCCCTGAATTTTGATTAAAACAAATGGTGAATAAATACTATTAAAAATGTCGTTATCATTTCGGAAACTGAGGGGTAGGACAGCCATGTCTTGGTAAATTTACAGCTAGGCCATACTCTTTCCATAACATGATTAAGTACTGAACGGTGCTCAATGAGATGTTTAAAGTTTGTGACTTTGTTTCACAACCCAAATTGGCTGTAGATGTCTCAGTAACTTTATCCCTAACCTGTTTAATGTGTTTTTTGGTCTTAATGGTGCTGTTTGTTTGCTAATGTTATCTAAAAAAAACGTTAGAAACCATTACAGAACAACTTTGTTTCTAATTATTAAACTAAGCACAGGTGGACTTTACTTAGAATGTAGGTAACTTCTAAATAAAATTGGTTGCACTTGGTTTTATTTAAAGATACCAGATTTAAGGGAGATTCTGATGCAGACAATGCAGTCTTTTGGAAGGAACTGTATCTGATAGATCAGGTATTCATTAGTTTTACCAAAAAAAAAAGGACGTTTCCAATCATACGGCTTTCTGTCAGATGTACCAACTGTCTGCTGCCATTTATCATTGAGTGTTTAGTATGAACTTAGGCTCTTGTCAAGGCTAAAGGAAAAGGAAAACAATCCAGGGAGATGACTTACTTTTCACGCTCTACAATTCCTCACTAAATGGAAGGCATGGTATTGCATGCTGATCGCGACATGACAACACAAGGCTGTGTTGGTGAAGACATTGTGATGCTTTTCAGCTGTGATCGGCTATCTTGCAGCAAAAGCCTAACTGATGAGACTTTATCTGTTTTAGAGGGCAGTTACATTCACTGCCTTGTCAGTAAGTGATTAATGGATTCAAAATGACATGATGGCTGGGATATCAAACTGTGTACTGTGGAGAGAATATAGATTTTCTGCTGAGCTCCAGTATGTCTGTTTGTGTTGATAAAGCCTAAAACATAATCTTCGTCTCATTATATGGATATTTCATTTCCTTGAAGGGAACTATGGATGAATGAGGTCCTCATTCAAATAATCCTCGACAGTTGTCCTTGGTGAGCAGTCCACAGAACAAAAAAAAAAGTATACTAACAAATCTGTTTCAGCAAAAAAATGCTACTTGGCTGAATATAAGCTTTGTTTGTGACAATCAATGAAGTTTATTATTTAACTGTTAACTTTTAAAGGCACCCTTAATCTCTTCGCATTGTTTTTAATGGCCACATCAACGTATTCAAGGATAATCATTTTATCTGATCAGCAAGGATTTCTAACGCTCTTATCAGCTGTGCACTTGCTGCTTTTTTTTAATCCTTCCATTCTGTTTCATTTCTTAAATTGATTCTCGAACACAGAGGCTTTCTTCAAGAGATAATGCACTCACGAGAGCAGGTCATGATCCGTAAATAAGGGAATTTTGCTACAGCTGGCCACAGAGTATTTACCATTCTTTCCAAAGCATTTCCAAGGAGAGGGAGCGTTTAGACTGACTTTTTAAGGCTCCCTCCCTGAATGTGTCTTTAGATATGTCATACATCCTCCACAGCGAATAATAGTGTGAGCTAAAAGCTAACGGTACCCCCTATGTTTTACCTAGATATTAGAAACAAATCGTGTGTGTTGGGTTGAAAATGGTCCCCACTTCCTTCCCTATGTCTTTACATAATTTTAGAATGTGAGCGAAGCTGGAAAGTGAACTACACTTATTATCCAATAACATGACCTGGGAAGACACAGAATTAGAGATAAATAAAAATGGGAAGTTTTTCTTGCATGTCTGCTGTGTTGGAGTATGATAAGAGCTTATCCAATGAAGCTCTCGGTTCACCTCACTAAAGTACACCACCCCTTCAGCTCGCAGGCCCTTGGGAGGAAAGCTGTTAAATCCAAAGCACACCCCAAGCAAAAGTCTTGGGGTTGATGTGGCTGTGTAACGCATGGTGAAGACAAACCCGGGTCTGTTTAGTCTTGTGGGGAAAACATGATAAACACCACAGAATGGAAGCAGATGAGGGTTTTCTTTTAGTTTAAATGACCTTGTTTCTACACTGCTGGTTTCGACACACAATATAATAGACTTCTGTAATGACCAAGTTTTACACTGACCAGAATCGTTTTAGTCTGGGGAAACGCAGTTCTGTACACACTGTTTTATGTTTGCCACAATGTACAATGACTGAAATGCAGCTTGATCTCTTGTTTTACCACATGTAAACTAGAGTGCAAGAATGCTGGCATGAAATGATGATGTTAGTTTACAAGAAATAAGACTCAAATATGTTGAGGATCATTTCTATTTTATCTCCACACAGAGGACATTTTTGTTGTTTGCAAATGCACCCTTAAATTTCCCATTATTAGGAGCTTATTAACTCAATATAACTGGGTTCACAGTTGTGCTGGTATTTCTAAACAGAAATGTATTGTACATACTGGTATCCTCTCATGGACTGAAGCTTTGTTCCTTCAGCTGTTCCTTTGGTTTTAAAATGTTTTAATGCAGAAGAAAAAATATTCACACTTCTCAGAATGCTATCACATTGCAATAAATATTTTCAATGTATTTCATTGTATCATTGTATTTTTTAGAGTTAGAAGTGCACAATTCACACATGTATGTGTCATACTTGGGCATTAAAGCTGATTCTGATTCTGATAAAATGTAAAAACTGGCATGGTACCTATGGATGAGGTGTTGATATGGGATAATCTGTTGATAGGACAGCTTTTGGTTGTGCACTCTATAAAAAGAAAAAAAAGGTATGGCAAAATCAAGACAAAGGGTAAAACACTTTTGCAAGACACAATTTCCTAAAGTTACACTTCTAAGCTGATTGCTGTGATCTTAGCACATGCAGTCCATTACAGTTAAGAATTTGAAGTATGTGCCCACTTGCATATGTGATTTCAAAGTACGAATGTTTGCTGGACTGACATGTTGAACTGCTTTTAGCCATTAGGCTGTCGAATCCCACTTGGTATGGTGACATGAAGATACTTCCATCCTCTCCATAGGCACCTGTCTGGAGGTCAGAGGTCATCCTGTTAGGGGTAATCCCCGCAGTAACCTGACCAGGCCGAGGGATAGTGCCAACCAAATGTGCTGCGGAGCGCCAGTCTGTCCCCCTAATACTCCCACTAATCACATTTTAATTGAATTCCAACAAACATGTAAAAACTGTGTGAGTTTTTTAAAATTTAATTTTCCTAACAGATGTCCCTGTGATCCCTGTAAAGTGATCTGCCATCCTGACGTTTTCTGTTTGGAAACACATGAAGCGGCTGAGCTGATTGGTGGAAACAAAACCATGAGCGTGTCATTGGGATGGATCTGATCTTGATTGATTGAGGAATGGGTAAAACACATAAGTTAGGGGGAAAGAATAATTTTAATTTAAAAAATAAACAAAAATGTACTTATTAATATGGGTCGGAATGAAATAGATGAACCAAGAGAGCTGGGTCACCAGAGTTAACCAATTGACATGCTACTGAATACGGACTGATATAGTTTTCTGACAGTTTCTGACCCTTGAGCCGAATACAATGACTCTATCATACCTTGGTGTTAAAAATAAATTTAAAACAAAAATGTGAAAAAAAACCCCACCAGGATCTAACTAAAATAGCTCAGACTAAATCAGTTAGGTTGCAGAGTGTCCATGCATATCTGGTTATGCTAGACTTTATATAGGGGTACCATGTATAATTTCTCTTGCACTAATCAATTATCATTGTTATGTTCTGTTGTATAACATAAAATTCCAATCAGATACAAAGAAATGTGCTGTTAGAAGTTGCAAAAATGTATAAATGTTCAAGTGGTTTGAATCATCCTTGATAATGTTACATATTTTGATAATTTTTTTTCATCCAAAAATTAGTTTTAAGAATGTGCTACTTCTTTTCACTGATATACAAAGAGATTTTTTGTAGCCTCCTTTTATTCATCTGTTCTTTATCTACCAATTCTACAAACTTAAGGGTCTAGGTTACATGTCTGTCAGCTTGAGTCTGCCTCAAACCATCCAACAGCTTCGGGTCAAAGAGGGGGATCCACCCAAATACCTCATATTTTCAGATTTACAATCAAAGACAAAATAAAATGTAACACCTGTAGCCAGCTACTTGAACATAAATCAAATGCTCTTTCTTTTATCAGAGCCAGGAATCTTTGGAGAAAGACAAAAATCTGACTGTGATCTTAAAAAGCGCTTATCTAATCTGATCATTTATTGTGCATTTGAGTAATTTTGGGAATAACTGAGCCCTGTATGGTCTGCATCCCTAATTGGTGCTCTTTTTCTCCCATTAGTATGACCAAACTTGTGATCCTACTAAAAACAGATAGAAGAAGAAAAAAAAAAAAATCTCTTCCCCAAACAAAGCGTTTGTCATCAGTTTGCAGTTGCTAAATTTGCGAGCATGGTTCGGATTTGCTTCAGTGCGCAGCTGTCACCGAGCCTGTTGGACGTCCTGGACCCCAAACACACAAACCAAAAGAGATTAGTGTGCCATGTCAACCCACTGCTACCACAGATGGCACGGATGCTTTTAGCCTGCTCCCTGTAGACAGTCACTCATTGATCTTTCATACTAAACTCCCCACAGCATGGGTCTTGATACTGTTTTATTTATCATTCTGGCATTTACTATTAAGGCCAATAAAGTTTGACATGTGTGGATTTCAGCTATAGGGGGCACTGCAGTTTCTGTGCAGCATGCTGAAGGTGGTGTTGGGTAGGATTGTAGAGGGAAGTCAGATTTATATCCTGGCAGCAAGAACTGTCACCCACAGTAATGCTTCCCCCGTCTCTCTTTCCTTCAGCCTTCTCTGAGTTACAATTCAAAAAATTCAAATCCAGTCCAAAATTCACTAGTGTTGTCTCTCACCTTGACATACACCTAGTAAACATGTAAAACATCCTGCCGGGATCTGCTCCAATTTTAATAACTGAATGCTTGAGGTTGTGTGTGCATGAGAAAAAAAAAAGTGATATATCAGTTACTAGCTTTTAATGGTCCTGGCACATGCTGAAGGAGCCCCTGAGCTTTAACTCAGAATCCTTGTCCAAAACCAACACAGGTGACAAGCAGGCAATTTTGGAAATATAGTTTTCAGCTCCTGCACATATTTTCCTAGGGTGTTGCACTGAAACTGACCATGATGATATTTGGTTCTGGCTCTCATCCAGGACATTACCTGGGTGAGTGTCAGGTGATTGCCTGCCTAATTACATTGGAAGGCGAACAGAGATTCCTTTTTTTTTTGTGTGTGGAGACTTCACAGAGCCCCCTGCCCCTGTAAACGTGTTGCTCCTGTGGTAAAATGTGATCTTTCAGCTAATGAAGGACACGCTTCGTTTCCTTAACTCAATCAGCCTCTAGTTTTGACCTCTAGGGGGAGCTTAACCCAGTTTACCTCTGTTTTTACTGCAAAAGGCCCTGGCAAGAATTTAGGCAAACCTTTGTGTGTGAGTATTGATTTATGGGCTCGGCTTGAGTTGTGCATCTCTCCAGGGGTATCAGCCTGACTGGAAAGAAGCTTGTGTGAACAGTGGCTCTCAGACATCACTGACACTCTGTCCAACCGCTGCACCGGGAACCACTGATTGGAGTCTGCGGTCTGTGAGTCTCATACACACACCACAGCAAAGCAAAGCTCTCAATCACTAGGTCTTGGTCCAGTTCATGCCCCACGTTGCAGAGCAGAGTGACGCAGAGAGTGCAGGGCGCTCATTAGAATCTATGTTTCACAAGCAGAGCAGGGATAGTAAATCGCCAAGGCCTCTGAGTTGTTATAGCCAGCACTAACAAGCTGCTTTCTGTCTGCTTTATTGGAGTTAAAAGGTAGTTTTTAAGTAGATGTTTGCAAATTTGGCAGAAAAAAAAAGAGATAAACAATGGAAACCCCTGGTGTAGTCGACCAAACCTCAACATTATGAAAACTTGTTTAGTCTTTCAAAGATGCCCTTTACGTTTATTGCCCCTCTTCTGGTTAGATACTGACAGAAACATCATTACACAAACATTTCGATGACATCAGTTATAAGGTTTGCTATGGGAATTCTGTGAAGCTTTTGGAGGATGCTTTGCGATCTCTCAACACGTGGTCAAGGCACCAGAACTGTGCAAACAGATTTTTCCTCTATGGCCCCACTCCTAAATCAGATCAGCCTTTTTTTAATGCTACATCTAAGGGCTTTTTTATCCCATGTCTAACTACCTTGTCTTTTGTTTGCTCATGTTTTCTTTTTCCTCTATGGACCGGCTTGCTTTGACCGTGTAATAGAGTGCATATTGGCCAAGCAGGGCAGCCCGCTGTGACCAGATCAGATGTGTGCTCCTTATTATGAAACTCCCTTTTAGTCACTGACAGACATGGTAATAAATGTGTCCATAAATTGAATTTGGGGCTTTTGAAAAGGGAGGAAAATCTAAGGAACATTTCAACTGATTGTCTCCAGCCGACATGGCAGCGCTTCAGTGGGATTCTGTGGGGAAACTGATCCTGCTGTGGTGCGGTTGGAGAGGTTTGGGAGTCTAGGGTGAGGGGCGTACGGGTGTGTGTGTGCGGGATGGGTGCCTAGCCAAGCAAAATAAAGTCTCCTTTATTGCAGTTGAGAAAAACTGTTTGATTGGGTTTGCACAAATGTAATTGAGAAAATTCTGAAGTAAACATGAGCATTTTTGACATTGTAAGCTTAACTGTTATTTTGTATGTATAAGTGTGTCTTTTTGTAGAGGCGTGTGTCTGTGTGTGTGTGTATGTTCTAGTTTTTTTACTTACTCCTCAAGCACTGGTGAATAGCAACAAGTTTCTGAGTCATTCTACCAAATTTGGAAGGAAAGGATGTATAATGTTCTTATATTAACTTAAGCACCCCCATTTACTGCAGCATTACAAAAATGTTGGCAAAGTGGTCCTGACAGCTGAAGCAGAATAGAGGCCAAAATGTTTCTTTTTCATTCCCTGCTGGATCAGCTGTTGGATGCATTTAATACGAAGCTTACATGAGATTTTTGCATCAAGGCTTTTATTTTCAATAAGATGTTGCTGGGCTAACTTTAAATTTAAATTGACCTCAGCTGAAACATTTTTCATAAGCAGGGGAAAGGAAACATACAGTAGCTTATTGTTGCAAAGCCTTGGGTTATTGCTCTTTCCTTCGTGTTTTTCCTTCAAGGAGCCTAACTTTTTTGCAACGATTCTTAATCCTTCTGAACAAGTTTTTTGGAATCATCATTTTCACAGGGCTACATTTTCACCCATTTTCATCCCAGTTCCTGACAGCTTTTAGTTTTTTATAATCTCCCTAACAATAACCAATACATTTTTCATGCATAGATAAAACATTCCTGACAGCTCACGGATTCAAGGGGTAATGAATGATTCGATGTGCTGATTAATGGCACTATTGATATTACCCTAAAAAAAAAGATGCTTAACAAGTTAACATGATATAATCATAAAATCTTTTAATCATAAATAACTAAGGTGGTTAACTTGTCCTTCCTGAATATTTCTGGACAAGAATTTGTCTGAGAGAAAAATGCTATTTTAAAAAAGGCTACTTGTTTTCAAAGGGGAAACTATTTTAACTGTACAAAACCTGTTTAATTGTTTGTTTATCTTCGTGTTAGTATTATATGTAGGATAAATTGAAGGAATTCATAAACTTTTTAAACTGCTTATGTTTAATACTTCATAGTATAGTAGAGAGAACAGGAAATTTTGTATCAGAAATATAGACATTAGCTATACAAGATGCAGAAATGTGATTTTTGTCTGGTCTAGTGTGTATATTTGAATTCACAGTAGCAGCAAATACTTTTCATAATCATTGTACATGTTCCCTAGAACAGTTTTCAGTAGACATGGTCAATATTTTTTAAAAGCAGTTAAAAATAAATGCTGTTTATTGAAGTTTAATTCAAACGTTAAGGAATGTGTATTTATTCTGTGGAGAAAAATACAGCATTAATGAAAAAATATGCTTTGTAACAAAATTGCCTCTGGCACAATTATTGAAATCAGCAATTGATATTTAGTGCAACACCATTTTACCAATAGTACAACACATCTAAAAGATAGGAGCATACAGAAATATTGATCTTTTTCTTTTAGCACCATGTCTATAGATCCACCAAAATCCTGTATACAGTCATATGATCTATTCTCTTCTGCTTAACCCACAGATTGTCCAAAGCATTCATGTCTAGGGTCTTAGAAGGAGTACAATTTTGAACTTATCTGGCCATATCACATGGATGATTATTTAGTTAGAAAACCATGTTGGAATTCCCTTTCAGTTTACTAGCAGTCGATCAGATTTGTATTGTCTTTTATTTCAGTTAATTTTCTCTCTAATCAACTTTACATGGTATTTAGAAGAAATACAGTCCCGCATCTTCTCAGATTCACCACTTTACTGAACAGTGAGGTTGAGGTGATCTTTCTTCTCTTCTTAATCATCATTTGTTTCACACCAAATATACCTAGTGTGTTTGCCGCCAGAGAAGTTGAATATTAGTCTTATCTGACCAAAGCATATGGTTCGAGGTAAAGTCACTTCAGAGTTTAGCAAACTCCGTAAGACTTTTGTTTGTGATTATATTACAAAAAAATATGTTTTACCAAAATTACTCCAAAATGACAAGCTGGCATGTACTGTAGGTAGTGTCTAGTGGTGACCTCAAGAAGCCAATCTTTGTTGGAATTCTCTAACAGTAAGCTAAGACCCTCTTTTAGTATTCTGCTCACATAAACACGGGTCCTCATCCGAACTTGTCACAAATCGTGTAGTTTAAAAATTTTCTACAAACACGGGCCTCTGTGTAAAAGCATATTCATCCCCAGTGAGATAGAAAGTGATAGAATGCTGATTGAAAGTTTCCTCAGGTCAATTTGAAAAAAAAATTAAGTTTAGAAAATTTTCTAGTTACATTTATTTTATATAGATTTTAAGGCCAAAAATTGTGACTTCTAATTTTGTTTAAAAAAAATAGAGTTTTATTGAAATACAATTATCCCTTCTGATGACATGTGCTAGAATTAAGGGTTGAATTTTATACATTTTTATTAATTCCTTTATTTCAAGGCTTTTTACAAATGTCTATCAGGATTTTCAATTCTTGTGTCCAGCAGAGTAAATTCTTGTTTGACCAACTATATTTAACCACTACAGTAATAAGGGAGCGACGCTACTTCGCATACCTCTGTGACACATGTAACTCGGCTACCAAGTTGCCCCTCCGCAAGTGTTTGTCAGGCCTCTGTTCTGGACTTTATTTTCATGAAGCTGTGAAGTTGCAGGTCTGAAAGGTTCCCCTGGGGCAGAGGGGAGCCTGAGTCACAGCCAGAGACACAGACATAGACAAAACCCGTCACAGTCTTGTTTTAGAACTGGCAATCTGACACAATGCTGTGAAACTGTTTTACTTTATTATTTATTCATTAAAGACATTTGTCTTGGCTAAGGAAAAAGGAATTGACTCTGTAATCTTTTTGAAAACGTAACTTTTTTAACTTCCCTTTGCTTCTCTTTCAATTCACTTCTTATCATTATATCTAAGTTTCTTCTATTACCTGCCATTCAATGTCTGTCCCGCTCTGACTCTTTTTCATAAACTTCTTTACTTACTCCATCCGTCTATCCTGCCTTTCTTTCAAATGTTATGATTCACTGGCTGTGATCTCTAAGAGCTGTCTCCTTTAATTCTATGTGTCTCCTGAGTATGACCGCGGAATAGTACATCACTTCTATCCTATGTAATTTCCTGGTCTTCATAAGGTGCATTTACTCACCCTACAATGGTGAAAACTGTTCTTTTCTTCTGAGTTTAGAGGCTCTGTCGTGAATACCATTATCTGATCTGGGAACCGGCAAGCAGGAACCTTCAAAGTTTCGTTCCTGATAAGACAAAGGGAAAATAAAAACTTTGCAGAATTGTTTGATTTCTAAGACATTCATAAAACAATGTTTTCAAAAGATGTAGGGCATTATGTCAAGGCCTTAGGAGCATGAAGTTAGGGTGCGATCCATCATGAAGTTATTTTCCATAGTAATGAATAATAAATGTTTTAAAGGTGGTTTTAAACCAACCATATAAAGCTAGGAAATGAATTAAGATACATTATAATAAAGTATAGGAAATCCTGTCAGACAACAAAGGTTCTTTGGTATAATTCTCTATAAAAGCCAAACCTATTTAAATACCTCCACCTGTATTGGTTTTGCACTTCGTTACATAGCAGAGAAGCTCATTTACTCTCCTATTCTTACTTATGCTTCTCCCTCATATTCACTCTTGGCCCGTCAATAAAAAGGGGCCAATAAATCACTTAGCTGTCCCTGCGGGTTTTGGGGTATTGGTGTTGGAATGAGTTGTCCTACCAACACAGCTGAGTAGGCATTACTCCCAAACCTCCCTAAAAAAACTTTCCCTAAAACCCTCACTTTAAAAAACCAACATGTTGAAAATTACATTTCGGTTAAAGAGGCTAATAAATCTCAGCCAAACGTTGCAGCAAAAGTGGAATGAGGGGGCTCTCCATGGTGGCTGCAGTCTCAATGATGTAGAGCTTATGTTGAAGGAAAGGGGGAAGCCGTATAAGAGGAGGGTAGTATTTGCACTGCATAGATTATGCGCAGGTTAAGTCAGATAGATGATTTGAAGTCTAAAATACTCAAGAATGTCATTCAGATTTGTATCCAGATAAGAGATATCTGTTGTCTTTTATAATCATTATAAGAATTTGTATACTCATTGTAGGGAAGAAAACAGCTTTAAGTCCCTTCTTGTGTAGAAACACAATTACAGCTTTAATTTTTACTCTTGGGAAATACCTCAACGACGGTTTGGGTGAAAGCACTACCTTTTTGCTTATTATGAGTTACTGCACTGTGTCCAAACGCTAGTTCCTTGTTAGTTTTCCACTTCTGGGGCCTATTTGACAGGAACAACCTCTGTACTGCCATCAGAGACTCATTAAAACACACATTCACAAATCTGTCAGCAATCACTGCACCCAGAAACATTTGGTGCCACTCACAAATTAGCAGCAGAAAAAGGCTGTGTTTACCATGTTAGCTTTTCATTTCTCAGTGCATACCCACAAAAACAAATAGCGGTTGGAACCTTGTTTGATACGGCAGCGTTCATATTTATTTTGCTGTTTAAATGTTACAAAAATGTAGGCATTGGGAGACATGATAATGAAATCCAGATTTTAGCTTTATTTAATTTGTAGCTCTGCAGAGAGTCATTTTATTTTATATTATAGCCCTGCATAAGCTGTGCTGTTTGTGTCTATCTGGGTTACACTGAGTAACAGTGTTGTGTCTCAGTCTTCTGGATGTGCTTTGCTGTCCTCAACAGAGTGCATTTATTATCTTCATCGTTCCCAACCCACAACCTCATGATCATGTGGTTTATCCACTTTGCCCAATCACAAAAACAGTGAAGCTGGCCATTTGCATGCAAATGTAGCAAAGTCATTTAAAGTTCCCAATATCCTTTGCATACTACTGATAGCACAGTGAGACATGTATCTCTGCAAACCGATAAGTCACATTTAATAACTAAATTTGTAGTTAGTTATTCTGCGGACATTGGTAATCTTGAATTACTTGGATACGTAGAAGGTGCATTAATATTTTTCTGCCTTTGAAATTTGAAGCTAAATGTATTCTGTAATGCTATAGTTCTCTAGTAAGGTACATGTACTGAAGAAAGTGAAATTGCTTTTGCAGCAAAAAAAAAATATGTTATGAGCCATTTACAAGCAAAATGCAAAGCTTATTATAATTGCTTCAAAGGTTAGCTTATGATATTTCCTGAATATTCAGTTTAAACTGTACTGAAGTAAACTGAATTGAACAACCATAAATCCGAAAAAACAACAACAACAACTGACATGATTTCAATTCAATTCAATTCAATTCAGTTTATTTTTATAGCGCCGTTTCACAACAGATGTCATCTCAAGGCACTTTATAAGAAGAGTTATTACCTATTAATTTCTAAAGTCCAAAGTAGATCTGGGACTGCCGTCAAATTCAACTTTCCAATCTTCTAGAAACAAAAATTATTTTTGGAAAATGCTGACAATGTTATGATGTTACACTATCTTCATCTGTGTCATTCCTCCCTCTCTGTTTGTATATCCGGAATCCTCCTACTCTGTGTCAGTCCCAGTCTCTTCGTTTGTTTAATTGAAGTCACCTGTCTTTCATTGTCTTATTAGTATTCCCTGCCCTTTATATACCTTATCAACAACTCTACCCTTGTGAGTTTTGTATTTTCCTACAATAAATATGGGAAACAATCAGTCAAAGCTCGTCTCTGTGCCAGATTCCTACCTAAAGCTCTTGACAGATAGTGGTCTTCAGTAACACTTTCATTTTAGATATTGAAATACTAAAAGTTTACTGAAAGAAGTCGTACAGTGCTAGGTTTTACAAAAGATGTATTTATTTATTTAAGTTTATTGCTACTGATAGCAGTATGTTTTTAATAAACAACTGTCTTTTTGGATATTGTCAGGGTTGGAATACTTACAATACTCAGATTTCCTCCACAATTCTGATATTTATAAAAATCTTTCTCTTTATATTTCTGTTCTAAAGCCCTTCCTGACAATCTTACACTGTTAAGATTACTGTCGTGTACAGAAACCATTTTCAGTGATAAGGCAAACTTTATTTTGATTGTTTTATTTTTAACAATGTACAACTTTGCACTCTATTAATGACAACCACTATTCATTACTATTTGTCACTGATGAACACTATTATTCAATCTGAATTCAGCCTAAAAGCAAGCAATTTATTTTCTTTCCTGTAATAGTTTTAGCCTGTCTCTTCATTACAAGGTCTGTTGCCATTATGAGAAACAAGTTCCAGTCATTGCAAATGTGCGTTGGTCTTGTTAGTCATCATGGTTGAGACCTGGTAATAAGGTACTGCTGCTTATTCTATGGAAAAATTGCTTCTTTCATACCAAACAAGTTTCCTATACAAAAAAATACTCCACCCAACACCAGGTGTTGGTAGGCCTAAATGTTTTATGACTCATAAACTAATTATAGTGATTGCTCTTTGAGCATAGCAACGTCATTACACAAGTAAGAAAGATGCACACATCTCATAAATAAACTATTTGACAAACGAGATACACAATGATACGTTGTTTCAAGATGTACTCAATTTTCTTATAATATCTGGGGGAGTAACTTATGAATGAATAGTTCAAAGCTAAGACCGATACTGGCTTCTGATTCTCATGTGGTATTATATAAAAAGAAAACAAATATGGCTTTAAATAATCTGAATATATAATTAAGTGAATGCATTGTAATGATGCATGCTTAAATAATTTTTCTAGATCAAAGAACACAACCAAATTCTAAAATGTTTTCTGCAATTGTCATTGCATGAAAGTAAATTGTAACGAGTTGTGCAGACAATTAAAAACTTTTAAGTGGAACAATGTGCTTATTCTAGAATCAGCAGAGAAAGAAAATCTAAAACATACAGACAACTAACATAAAAAAAAAAAAAGCATTGCTAGTCCGCTCACCTTATATATGTAGCTGGAAAGAAAAACTTCACATGACATTCAATTCTTAGCTCTAGGAATGCCTTTATGATTATAAGGTACCATTTTTATATAATCCCCAGATGCTCCATTGATGCTTAAATAAATGATGCTATGTTAATGTAAAAGTAAGGTACCCTATCTTCACACATTTAACACTGTATCTTTCACATCCTTGAGCCCAAAAGACACACACGCCCACACACACACAATCAAAGTGAAACATGTACCTGAAGGATGTGCAACACTTGTTGTTCCAGAGAATTTGCTCGATTTCCCAATGTTTAAATCTGTGCAACATGCATTTCAATACACCAACACACTTAACAAGATAGGAAACTGAATGACTGAATGAATAGTTTTATGCTGGTTAGGTATTTATTCAAATATTAATGTTTGTGTTTTCTTGGAGGACTTAAAGCTGAATATCAACAGATGATACTTCAAGATACTTTCTTGTATTTTGATAGTTTTGTGTATAAAGAATGTTGCCATCCATCCATCCATCCATCCATCCATCTTCCTCCGCTTATCCGGGGTCGGGTCGCGGGGGCAGTAGCCTAAGCAAGGAGACCCAGACTTGCCTCTCCCCGGCCACTTGGGCCAGCTCCTCGGGAGGAATCCCGAGGCGTTCCCAGGCCAGCTGGGAGACATAATCTCTCCAACGGGTCCTGGGTCTTCCCCTGGGTCTCCTCCCGGTGGGACATGCCCGGAACACCTCACCAGGGAGGCGTCCAGGAGGCATCCTGACTAGATGCCCGAGCCACCTCAACTGGCTCCTCTCGATGTGGAGGAGCAGCGGCTCTACTCTGAGCTCCCTCCGGATGACCGAGCTTCTCACCCTATCTCTAAGGGAGAGCCCAGCCACCCTACGGAGGAAACTCATTTCAGCCGCCTGTATCCGCGATCTCGTTCTTTCGGTCACCACCCAGCGTTCGTGACCATAGATGAGGGTAGGAACGTAGATCGACCGGTAAATCGAGAGCTTCGCCTTTCGACTCAGCTCTCTCTTCACCACGACAGACCGGTACAGCGCCCGCATGACTGCAGACGCCCTACCAATCCGTCCATCGATCTCCCGCTCCATTTTTCCCTCATTCGTGAACAAGACCCCCAGATACCTAAACTCCTCCACTTGAGGAAGGACCTCATCCCCAACCCGAAGAGAGCACCCTACCCTTTTCCGACTCAAGACCATGGTCTCGGATTTGGAGGTGCTGATCCTCATCCCAGCCGCTTCACACTCGGCTGCGAACCGCTCCAACGAGAGCTGTAGATCACGTTCAGACGAAGCCAACAAGACCACATCATCTGCGAAAAGCAGAGACCCGATCCTGAGGTCACCAAAACGGATCCCCTCAACACCTTGGCTGCACCTAGAAATCCTGTCCATAAACGTTATGAACAGGATCGGTGATAAAGGGCAACCTTGGCGGAGTCCAACTCTCACTGGAAACGAGTCCGACTTACTGCCGGCAATGCGAACCAGACTCTGACACCGGTCATATAGGGACCTAACAGCCCGTATCAGAGGGCCTGGTACCCCATACTCCCGGAGTACCCCCCACAGGACACCCCGAGGGACACGGTCGAACGCCTTCTCCAAGTCCACAAAGCACATGTAGACTGGTTGGGCGAACTCCCACGCACCCTCCAGGACCCTGCCGAGGGTGTAGAGCTGGTCCAGTGTTCCACGGCCAGGACGAAAACCGCATTGTTCCTCCTGGATCCGAGGTTCGACTATCCGTCGTACCCTCCTTGCCAATGACACAAAATCTTCTTAGTAAAAACTGCATTAGT
Organism: Apricaphanius iberus; assembly: GCA_028564705.1. NCBI lineage: Eukaryota > Metazoa > Chordata > Actinopteri > Cyprinodontiformes > Aphaniidae > Apricaphanius > Apricaphanius iberus. The sequence continues at coordinate 1,033,804 of JAPXFQ010002074.1, forward strand.
GATATCAAGAGAAACTCAAGTGCTAAAATGAACCTAAAAATTAATTGCTTTCAGTTGGTATTCTGAAAATGGCAAGGGTTTAAAACAGTATCTAAGTTTTCTAAACTGTCTAAGTGCTGGATGATTGCCTTTTTTCTATAAACTGATCATCCAACTGATATTACGTTATATTCTACCCAGTGGTTGTCATGCAGCTGGTAATCAAGGCAAGCTTCGTCTCATGCTTTAATTGTTATTAAGTCAGCTGGAATACTCTAGAGATGTGGAAAGGGTAATTCAATTATTTGCTAGAATCTTCTCTGATATGATAAAAAAAAAGATCATCTGTATTTTATGATTGTATAAGATGGCTGACATTAACAATCATGTTCTAAGGAAGAGAGTCAGCGTACAGATTTAAACAGAACAGGTCATAAAAATCAAAGTACATGTAGCTAAGTCCAAAATTATTCATACCCTTACAGATTTAGGTTTAAAAGTAATCTTTACCTCTACCAAGGAGGTTAAGTTTTCGCCAAGGATTGTCTGATCGTCTGTTAGTTCGCAACATACCTCACAAATTGGCAAGGTCTGTGCTCTCTTAGTTAGCTTTTTTTTCTTCTGAATGGAAATAATAGTAAGATTTTGGGGTAGCCCAATAATACCTGATTTGAATCCAATACAAAACCTCTAGAGAGCTCCAAAGATTAGGGTGATGGTAATGAAGCCTTCCAATCTCAGAGAGCTCATAATGAAAGATGAAAAGGCTGGTCAGCCATCATAAGGGTGGCTTTACTGTTGGAATTCCAATAAAGAAATTAGTAATTTTGATAAGCTCTTTTTGAATAAAATTTAAATAAAACCAGAAAAATATTTTTTTTTCAGAAAAAATACTTTAACATTTTTTTATTTTCCTTGAGAAAACGTTTTTACTAAATTAAACTAATTACAAATCAAAATCTCAGAAGTAAATAAATACATTATCTTTACATAATAATAGTTTTTATTAAAATTAATTAGGTGACACATGCACAGACAGATGTCTCTGTATAAACTATCATAGACAACACAAGAACATATTTGAACCAAAGAGTGTGGGCTTACCTACCTGAAGCTTTATGCTGAATATAGCTCTGAAGAATTGGTTGAAAATATATTATATGCTGGTGAATCAGTCTGTGATAGAAAGGTCAGACCATGGCTCAGAGGGTAATAACTCATCCTGTAACTGGAGGGTTGCCAGTTCGGACCCCCTCTCTGTTTCTCTCGTGTCCTTAGCCAAGACAATTCACCCAGCTTGCCTCCTGGTGGCGGTCAGTGGATCTGGTGGCACAGAATTCAGCAGCCTCGCTGTGCCCCAGGGAAGCCATGGCTACAATGTAGTTTGCCATCACCATTGTGTAAATCAGTGAATGACTGAACGTAGACATAGCAATTTACAAGTACAGGCCATTTACCATCCAACAATAAGGATATAGCAGAGCATGGTATGGGAGGCTTAATTTAATTTTATTTTTTTGTGTATGTGAATCTAAAACCACCTTAATAAATTGTATCCAGGTCTAAGGGTAAACTTTGCTAATAAGGGCAAAATATCCAAGGATGGAGGAAAATCACATTTAACCAACCGTAGAACTGCTATCATTTGCAACACTTAGATAAGAAAAAAAGGATATGGTAGGACATTACATTGTTATCTTAATCATTTTTTTAAGTTAAGAAAAGAACAAACATTTTCTTTCATTCTTTCATCCACTCTGAAATATCTTGAAGCCTCTAAAATTTTTGTAGTGGAATATGGATGATTGGTTTTCAGTGTGTGCTGCTCTGCTGATAATTCTTCTGGAAAACGGACAAATGAAAAGTTGTGTTTGAGGCAAATTGTAGACACAAAGATGATCCCAGAGGATCAGGCAAGGCAGAGGCCCTGGAATTAGATTAAAGAGCCTGCTGAGGAACACCTGTCTGTCACTGACAGATCCCCTCCTACTAGGTCCCAGATGGATTTGGGATGTAGTGGACCCTATTATAACTTCCTCCTTTATCCTCCCCATTAACACTAATGTTTTTTTTTGTGTTTTTTTTCTGGCTTTCTGTGTTGACCTTCTTCCGCAGTATTCCCTTTCCGTGCATATTAGGAATTCTGTTAGGGGACTGGATGGTTCTGGAAAAGGAAAAACAGTTTAGCTGGATAGCCAGCTGTGTGCCAACAAAGCTCAGAGCACCATGGAGAATGGCCCATTATCTTCCACACACTCTCCTTCATTCACATCCCAAAAACCCAGGCCCTGCGAAATTAGGCAGACAGACTCTTCTAAAATCATCACTCATCCTCAACATCCATGTAGTCGACTCCAACACACACCCACTCGTATCCGCACACACGATTGCTTATTTTGAATGTTGTGTGAGGAGTTATTTTCCCTTCACTCCCCTTTTCTTTGCTCACACCAACAGGGGGGCCCAAGAGTCTTCATGCCATGTGTCACTGCTTCTGACACACAGGACTAAGCAATTCATTAGAGCATGGGTCGAATCGTCCCTACACATAGTCTTATCTGTCTGCTCTCAGTCAGCCAGTCTATTGAACAGAGGCTGGACGCCTCTCACTGCCGGTAGGATATGAGTAATTAGCAAGTAAAACCTTTTAGCACTGCCAGCTGACTTGCGGCCAGTTCTCTGCGTACGCCTGTAATTCACTCTGACATTTCATCTCCTCACTTGTCACAGTCTTTATTGTGTATTACCACAATATAAACAACAATGATGAAGTAATAATCAAATTTGGCGATATAATCATTTTGTTTTCCCTGGCGCCAATGTCCACTGGTTGAACCTGTGGGAGACAGCTGAGAAGTGAAGGTTCTTATGCGAAGCGGAGGTCTCAGGAGAGCTAGCTCAGGCAGCCGGGGGGGAGTCTTCCCAAGTCAGCCCAAGGGAAATAGATGACAGTTACACTACCCTCCGGCCAATTAACTGTCATTCTAGCTGTTGATTTAACTTGCTGACCTTACCTCTACACTGTTGTTTGTCTTATCATTTCCGGAATAGAGGGCCTCATCTGTGTATGTAAAGTAGAGTGTTGACCTTCAGGGAATTGGACCAAAGGTCATAGTTCATCCACTGTATTTCTTTCGCGTCACAGCGAATATGCCAAGAAGTCTTCTGGGAATTTCAGGGTGCAGAGAAAATGGAGTCCTGTGGGACCGAAAAAGAGCTTTCTGTTATTACTTCCAATTACTTCCCAATCTCTCGCTCTATCTACCTGTAAAATGACATTAGATATGCCTGTTCTCATGGTCCTTTACACATGAAGGCTGTGCTTCCCTGTGATGAGGCCTGTGGGAATTCAAGGTCCATTTTGCTTGCCCTTAGAGTAATCAAGTAGCTGAATGCATCCAAAATACAAGGGAGCAAAGTTAGTTTCTCTAAAAATGATAAAGGTTTTGTCTTGGAGAGGACACGTTGACACTGGTGGGTGGAAACTCTCTTGAGCTCCCACATTTGTCAGTTGCCAGACGTGGGCTTGAGGCTGATGTGCGAATAAGGGTACAGTTCTAATGAGTGCTGCTGTCTTAGCATGACAACAGAAGGGGTGGGTGGCACTTGTCCCTCTGTAAAGGGAGACAGTGACACAACGCCCACCCTTCTCTGCCTGCTAGAGTGCCACTTCATTGTGACCAGTTGCTACTAAAGGACAAAAAACCTTGAGAGCCGACACAGCTGGAGATGGAGGGGAGTATTCATATTTGATGCTTGACTTGTTCAGACAATTTTCTGTGCTGTGTCTCACAAAAGCCCACTTCCTGTTTCCCATCCTGTCTGTGACAGGAGATGGATAGACAGCTTTACCTCATATTTGCTTTAGTTTTTTTTGTTTTAAACAAAGGAGGAGGTTTTGTGATTGGCGACTCTCCGCTAAAGTTGTTAAACTTTCTGTCTTGAACTAAAAGTTTTAGTTACTTATGATTATAAAGCAAATTAAGACACAAAGCAGTGGTTCATCACTGTTCTTTCATCCCACTATTGACCAGTCATTTTCATGCAGGGTGTGACTCCACAAACTAAACTTCTAGTAACATTGAAACAATTGTCATCATGACCCTAATTAGTTCATTGTAGTTTACTGCTTGTAGACTAAACCCGCCATGTTCTTTAGGTTAGCATTTAAACTGGTTTTATGTAACTTCTATATTGACTGCCCCATGGTATCATAAATCATGAAGGGGGCTATCATGTAACTGTATGACAATATTTTTGTTATAAAATGTCTTAATTTTTACATGTTGGTAGTTGTGGCCATAAGGTAGTCGGTGCCTGTCGCGGCGGCAACCCTCGAACCCGCTGGTGGACACCGCCGGTGAGGGATGCTGTCAAGCTGAAGAAGGAGTCCTATTGGGCCTTTTTGGCCTGTGGAAATCCGGAAGCAGCTGATAGGTACCGGCAGGCCAAGCGGAGTGCGGCTCGGATGGTCGCTGAGGCAAAACTTGGGCGTGGGAGGAGTTTGGAGAGACCATGGAGAACGACTTCCGTGTGGCTTCGAAGCGATTCTGGTCCACCATCCGGCGTCTCATGGGAGAGAAGCGGTCTGCCACCAACACTGTTTACAGTGGGGTCGGTGTGCTGATGACCTCGACACGGGACGTTTTGGGTCGGTGGATGGAATACTTCGAAGACCTCCTCAATCCCACCGACACGCCTTCCTGTTTGGAAGCAGAGTGTGGGGACTTTGGGACGGGCTCTCCAATCTCGGGTCCTGAAGCCGCCGAAGTTGTTAAAAAGCTCCTCGGTGGCAAGGCAACTATAGGGGGATTACACTTCTGAGCCTCCCTGGTAAGGTCTATTCGGGGGTTCTGGAGAGGAGGGTCCGACGGATAGTCGAACCTCGGATTCAGGAGGAACAATGCGGTTTTCGTCCTGGCTGTGGAACACTGGCCTAGCTCTACACCCTCAGCAGGGTCCTGGAGGGTTTGCAGGAGTTCGCCCAACCGGTCTACATGTGTTTTGTGGACTTGGAGAAGGCGTTCCACCGTGTCCCTCGGGGAGTCCTGCGGGGGTTACTCTGGGAGTATGGGGTACCAGGCCCTTTGATACGGGCTGTTTGGTCCCTGTATGACCGGTGTCAGAGTTTTGTTCGCATTGCCGGCAGTAAGTCGGACTCGTTCCCAGTGAGAGTTGGACTCCGCCAAGGTTGCCCTCTGTCACTGATCCTGTTCATAACATTTATGGACACTATTTCTATTGCAGCCAAGTTGTTGAGGGGATCCGTTTTGGTGACCTCAGGATCGGGTTACTGCTTTTCGCAGATGATGTGGTCTTGTTGGCTTCATCTGAACGGGATCTACAGCTCTCGCTGGAGTGGTTCGCGGCCGAGTGTGAAGTGGCTGGGATGGGGATCAGCACCTCCAAATCTGAGACCACGGTCTTGAGCCAGAAAAGGGTAGGGTGCCTTCTCCGGGTCGGGAATGGAGTCCTTCCTCAAGTGGAGGAGTTCAAGTATCTGGGGGTCTTGTTCACGAATGAGGGAAAAATGGAGCGGGAGATCGATAGACGGATTGGTAAGGCGTCTGCAGTTATGCGGGCGCTGTACCGGTCTGTCGTGGTGAAGAGAGAGCTGAGCCGAAAGGCAAAGCTCTCGATTTACCGGTTGATCTACATTCCTACCCTCATCTATGGTCATGAACTCTGGGTGGTGACCGAAAAAACGAGATCGCGGATACAGGCGGCTGAAATGAGTTTCCTCCGTAGGGTGGCTAGGCTCTCCCTTAGAGACAGGGTGAGAAGCTCGGTCATCCGGAGGGAGCTCAGAGTAGAGCCGCTGCTCCTCCACATCGAGAGGAGCCAGTTGAGGTGGCTCGGGCATCTGGTCAGGATGCCTCCTGAACACCTCCCTGGTGAGGTGTTCCAGGCACGTCCCACCGGGAGGAGACCCAGGGGAAGTCCCAGGACTCGCTGGAGGGATTATCTCTCCCAGCTGGCCTGGGAACGCCTCGGGATTCCTCCCGAGGAGCTGGCCCAAGTGGCCGGGGAGAGGGACGTCTGGGTCTCACTGCTTAAGCTATTGCCCCCGTGACCCGACTCCGGATAAGCGGAAGAAGATGGATGAATGGATGGATTAAAACATATAAATATATGATATGAAATGAAATATATAGATATAAAACATTTTCATCAACAATCCGCAGTGTCAGAGGTGTTGCAGAGTTAATAAAATGTCATAAAGTTCTCCAGTATCCATTGCTTTTTTTTATCTTCAGCTAGCTGCATTACTGTCATTGAGATTGGTCTGTTTGCCTATTATCTCTCATTGTAATATCTCTAGGTAGCTTGTCTCAAGTAGATGAGTAAAAAAAAGAGAAATATGTGACTGGGAATAAACTTGCATCAATCTGCCACTGCTGAAGTATTGTGTCGCATAGCCTTTCTTTCCCTGAGAAACAGCAACAAAACAGCCGCATGCATGGAAGCACGCACAATCACAGGTACACACACATAAACACTGTTGGTATATGTTTCCTCATCTCTCATTTGCATGGCAATGCCATTATCTGGCTGTGAGGTGTCACGCCAGAGTGGATGACAATGTTCCTTGCAACAAGTTTATCTAAGCACAAAGAAAGTTGAGAAGAATAGACTTCTTTCTCTACCTCCTCCTTTCCTGGCTTTAGTGTATATCCTTTTAAACTCCCCATGGAGTACGAGAAAGCAAGTCGCTCAGCCTCATCCTGAATGATAGAGAGGTAAATCTATTATTTATACTCCTAGTAAAGCCTGTGGTAAACACTTTGTCTAAACATATAGTTACTGTTTTAGCACTGTTCCTTTCTTAGTCTCGCTTCGATATATTTCCCAGCCTTTGTCTTTTTCCTTCGCCTTTTCTTTTTTTATTTTTAATATAAAATCTGTTTATTTTTACAGAATTCGTTATAAATTACCATAACCAAATATACTCGAGCAGTCTTCGCGAGGCCGTCCTTGGAAACAGGATCCCTGCTCTCAGTGGGACTAACTACATTAAATAAAAAAATACAAAGGTTGAGATGCTTGTCAGTATTCATTAATAGTAGCGGATATTGGATTCTGAGCAGACACATTATTGTGGACTTTCAAGCATGGTAGTTTGTAAGGACTGTTCGGTAACCTAAAGACAATCAATAAAAGGGTTTACAACTTAGACCCTGGTAATCATCATCATTACACAGCAAAGCCCTCTCACCTGCTGTTATCGACCTCTCTTTCAAGTTTACAAGTCTTCTCTGGTGATGTCATACACTATAGAAATGTATGTGTGTATCTGACTTGAAACAGCAAAGCAAACAGAACCCGTCTGGGTCACACAGGAATGTGCTGGGATTCTGAATGGCCCCATGTGTGGTATCCATGTTTGAATAAATCTGTCGGTGTACCTGGTAGTGAGGTTGCAAAAGGCAGCAAGTTGATAAGTTGGAGCTGCTGTGTCCGTTGCTGGTAAAGTCTCTGCTGCTTCTGTGTTGTGCTGATAAGCGGACACAGTGTGAAGGTAGATAAACAGTTTCCTGAAGAAGGTTTACTCCTTACCAAACACCACACAAGTTGGCCAGCAAGTTGCAAGCACACGCATACATACCACACACATAGCTACCATATAGAAGAAGAGGAAGAATTGGATGTAGACTAATAAAGTATCTATCTATCTATCTATCTATCTATCTATCTATCTATCTATCTATCTATCTATCTATCTATCTATCTATCTATCTATCTATCTATCTATCTATCTATCTATCTATCTACTATCTATCAATCCCATCCATCCACATCCATTCCATCCATCCATCCATTCCATCTATCCTATCTGTCTGTCTGTTGCATATATATATATATATATATATATATATATATATATATATATATATATAATGTATTTGTAAAAATGTATAACTTCTATAACTTATTATTATTATTATTATTATTAGAGAAGTGTAATTTTCTCTGACAAGTCATTAATAGAAAATTTTTACTTGTAGGAGAATGTGTGACATATATGAATTGATTCTTGCTTGTGTTTTCTCTGGCATGTACTTGTGGTAAAATAATAGAGCATTTGAATATATTTAGAAAAACAACACAGGGAAGGTTTTTCTTGTAAATAACTGTGTGTGTAGCAAGACCTCACTTCTTGTTTAGCTTGTGTGCTGATATAATACAAAGTTAAATCATAAAGATTTTTACACACATTATTTATACGCACACACACATATATTTATTATACATATATTTTATCGTCATTTGTGTTGTAAGATTATAGTTTCTTATGATTAAGTTGTAAAAATAATTGCTGGTTAACTGGTTAACCAAATGCACTCTGATACATTATGTTAAGTTTGATTTTATAATGTACATCAGTCCATTTAGGCTGATTACTGGATCTAGAAAAATATAACTATTTGATTTCTGATAATGTATGTATTAAAGATTTTTTTGTGGTTCCTGAGCCCTTTTTATTTTGCTGTAAACTACTAATAGGAAACACATTCAATGAGGCGCTCACATTACCCGTGACAGATGTTTTAAAGAATTTCATACTGGCACAAAAAGGGGGGGAAAGAGTTAATAAAAAGCCTGTATTGCATGATCCTCATAAAGAAGTGATAGATAATGCCTATTGGAAGAAGTGAAAATGAACTCAAACTACAGAGGATGTGAATGAAAGAGAGGGACAGCTCCGGCGATCACCGTTAGACTTCCTGTGCACCCCCCACCCCCTCCATCATGCCTTTCTTCACATTACCATTATTAAAAAGGAGAGGACTCTTTTAATAAAGTCTATTAATCACACCAGAGGAGTGGGTCCATCGCTTCACCCTCTTGCAGGGGGTTCTAATCAATCAAGCCTGTTGGAATGTATTCATGGGCGATGTAAGAAATGACTTGTTTGACAGTGTTCCAAGGAGGAAGAATTTATTAAGTCCCCTTCAGGAGTCAGGCAATCCTGAGGAGCCGTGGATGCACCTCCTCTTTCACCCAACCCTTGTCCTCCCTGCCTGCCACTTGGAAGAGAAAAGGCCTTCATCATGTATGAAGTCTGTACAAATATTGGAAACGTTCAAAATATGTCCTCTCATTAACAGCGATGAGTGAAAACTTAAACTATTGGCATTTGTCAGATGTACTCAGAGTGTTAAAACACTGTTGTACAAGGCCTCTGCTGTGTCGGGCAATGCCGGGACATCACTCTCCTGCTATCCTCTCAAAAGCTGGAGAAAATCTGTCTTATTAGTTCACACGAGGAGGTGAAATTCTGTGCAACACCGCTGACTAATGTACAAAGCTGAGAAAGCATAGCGCTCATGGTTTTTGCTGGGCCTCTGTCGGTGGCGTGTGAGTGGAAAGGGTATGGAAAGGGGACATTAGGCTGGTAAAAATGATGCAGCAGAGGCATTCATGAAGACCAGACTTTTTCTTTTTTTTAATATGTTGATTTATTCACCGCTAATCTCCACAATAACAGTTTTATTTGCGAAGTATCTGAGTGCGTTGAAGAGAGATGCTTTCACCAAGAAAGATCTTACAAAAACAATTTTTGTTTGCAGCGTTCGGATGTTCAGAACATACACATATGGGACTGAAACATGTTTTATAGAGGAGGGGGCTGCCTTTGCTTTGTCCCGAGGAGCGATTCAAAGAAAGCTCTACTTGGCTTCAAAGCTGCATTTCCATAATTGCCCTGTAACTTGGGCCTAGATGAGATCTGAAAGGGGCTGAGAAAAGCACAATCTTTCAGCTGAGTGAACAGCAAAAGCCCCGTCTCAGACCCCCCCACCCCCACCCCCCCCACCCCTTCCCCACCCCCCACCCCACCCCCAACGCCCTCTCTCCCTCTGGCCTGCGGCCCCCTTCCCCACTTGTTGCCTTTCGGATACAGTGAAAGAATTTCTCTCCCTAACCTTCGTCAACAAAAGGCATGAAATCAGTGCCCTCCCTCTCCCTCGCTTCACCCCGGAGAATGTCACTCTTTCTGAGTCCTTTTGTCCTTTCTTTAACCTAAGGAAACACAACAATCCAGCTCTCTATGCACCCTGGAAGGTCTTTAGCATGTTGCTTCTGCACTTTCACTTGGATTGTCAATAAGGCATGCGACATAAAACATGCAGGTGACACAGAATGTTTGGAAAGGGGGAAAACTGAACTCCTCTCTTCCCTAACAAGTTGCCGTGGAGTGCAGCGGCCCACAGGTCTTTGTGCCAACGTGTGCTGTGTTTGGAACATGTGCTCTCGCTGTCAGGTAACACACCAACCGTTGCCCCCAAAGGGGGCAGTGACTCTCCTGGCCTGGGCAAGCACTCGGGTGGGGGGCGGTTCGACAGTGGCTCATAAAAGGATTAGCCCTGTGCACAAAGACAGCGGGCCACTTCTAACCCCAGCTAGGTCCACAAAGGAGATGACATTTGTCTGTTTCAGTGGAAGGAGGAGGTGTGGCAGGACTGTCCAAGATCTTGGACGGAGCCATGGTTGAAGAGGAACATTGACAGAAGGGGTGGATGAGGTGAAAACACAAGAGTGACCCTCTTTATGTGCGGGGGCCCCCTCTTTCACAGGATACCTCTGGCCCCCTCAAAAGATCTGCTCTGGTGTTTATTTACTTCATGGTTTCTCCCCATTCACATGGTCCTCTGATGGCTCCATTGGCCAGTCGTTCAGTTGTCTGGTAATTCTGTCAACTGATCTTCAGATAAATGGCAGACACATTAAATTTCCTCTTCAGATATCAGCGTTCTCAGATCCCCCCCCCCCCCTAATTAACTAATTCATTTTAATAATTGGAGTACTGTTTCACTGTGTTGAGGGCAAAAGTGAGCAGAGGTCAGCAGCACTCAAGACAGCTTATGAAATGTGATTAGATGGAAAATGAAGCACAATTTGTTTGTGCTGTCAAATGGGCCTATGTTTCCCACAGTCTCGACACCACAAAACTGTTAATAAATTAGTATTTAATTACAGGACAGGGAACATAATTGGGAATTGATTGTCTTTGAAAGTGCTAAATCTGATTCGGAACTAAAATCTTAAAGCAGTTTTACAAACTCAAGTCAAGTCAGTGAAGCACACCCAAAGACAATACACAGGCCTTCGGTTGTTTTTTTGCTAAGGCTGACATGGCTCTGTGCTCAGGGGTACCAAGGCCTGGGGGTGGGGAGTGGGTGGTGGGGTCACAAGAAAAATAAATAATTAAATCAAGCAATAAATAAAATGTAGACATAAAAAACTAACAAGGTGCCATTTTTATAGCGAATTACACATTTGGTGGAGGGAAAGCAAACAAAAAGAGAAAACAAATAAATAAATAGTTTTTCTGTCATTGTGACTAGGTTTTGTTGCTAATGTTGCTAATTTTACCATTTTTCATTACAAACTGAATTTGAAAAAAAATGCATCATAACTTTTTTTTTCAAATTGAATTCTATATGATTAAATTCAAATGCCTGTATTACTAGCTTGGATTGAAGTAATTACATATTCCTGGATTTGAATGGGATTTTATCTTGTAAAGTGCCTTAAACGTATGTTTCTTGTCAGTCAATTCTAAATAAACTCAGTTGAATGAAAGAAGTTGAACGTAATCTCAGTTTCAAACTATTCGCAATTAAACTCCCCAGAGCCCTTAATCTTTTATTGATATATATATATACATATTATTTATTTATTTGTTTGTTTGTTGTTTCTCAGGGGAGTGGGTGTATTTGCTTCAGCCTGGGGACATTAGGAGAAGAGGCTTGCCCAGGGCACCATTTATGCAAGAGCCGGCACTGGCCCTGGATTTTGATAAAAACAAAAAACGTATTCCATGTTTTCAACCTTACTTTTCTTTTGTGATTACATTATGGTTAGGCTGCTGGGTGCAACATGACACCCATGCAAACTCTGAAGACTTAACGCTGCGTGGACTTCAGAAACTAGCAGAGGAGTCAGTGTTGATTATTGCTCATTAGCGGAGAGAACATCCACTTAACGTGCGGGGAAATGAGTTACACACCCGTCCGCGCCTCCCCCTGTTAATGGTCTCTGCGTAAAGGCTCGAAACAAAATGTAAGCTAATGCATTCCATTTGCTCTTTGTAGCCTGAAGCAGGTTGGACACGTATGGCGACATAGGCAGCCATGATTACTTTTGTTTTTGCGGAGGCATTAATTTTTAATCTCTAATTTCATGCACTGATCAGAGAATAGGCCCTGAGCCCCAGACATGATCACTGGCCCTTCAGTAGCGTTTAGCTTCATCAAAATCCTGGTGATCAAGAGGGGTCCTTGTTGTGGGGCCCCCTCAGGAGCAAACAGCCTGTCAACTGTATAGGGAATATAAACTCTTCTTTTGCTGTGTGCTTGAAAACACAGCCCAACATTTACTTTTTGTTTTCCTAATCTAATTTAAACGAGCAAAGACCTCTTTGAATTTATAGGGTACATGTAGTTTTCGATTGGAACTTCTAAATAGTGCTGAATTAATTTCAGTGAAGGCGCCTAGTTTCAAAATATTAGGTAGGCCTATAAATTTCGTCTCCTTAAAAAATGTGAAGGTTGATTCCACTCATAAATATGAATCAGGCCCTTGGAAGGGGCTTTCTAGGAAGATAATTGATTAAAAGGGAAGGTAACACGTTTCCTCTTCTGCAATAAATAAATAAAATGCTGTTCCCCTTGGCCGAGTTGCGTTTTTTATGCTGATCCCGTAGTGATAGACATGAAAAGATTTTCTCCCAATGACCAAATTAGTTTTATATGCGAACCTAAAAAAAGCAACAAAAAAAGAAAAAAGCGAGGGGTATTAAAATATTTTATTTTTATTTTGTAACGCTTGTGCATTTAAAAAAAATAAATCAGCACCAATAGCCTACTTTAAATTTCAATTACTTTCATAGCTTCAACACCTTGATAGCATAGATGGTTTTTCAGCAGTTTTATTTCTTTATTTTTCTTTTTGCCTGTCTTTTTTTCGCCAGTTTTTCCGTTCATGTTTTTTTTTTTTTAATAACGTGATTTGGAGAACTGAATTGAGAAGTCAACCTATTCATAACCCTCATCTTAAATGGCCAAATAGGTGCACTTGATAAACACTCGCTGAATGTAAAAGAGACCGATATTATTTATATGATAATTATTATTATTATTAGGTTGAAGCTTTGAAATACTCTATAAATGCGTTTGAATAAAGTAACCACGTGCATTTTTCGAGGGGAACAACTTGCGCATTGCCTATTTATATATGCAAGACATCACTATCGAAATCACATCACATCTGGTAAAAAAAAAATTAAGAAAGAGAGTGGTGGGGTTTCTCTGGAGAGAAAGTGTGTGTGAGGCGGGGTAAGTGTGTGTGTGCAGTAGAGCATAGCCAGTCGATTGCGACTGTAGAGGGAGCTCCAACACTGTAAGTTTATATAAACTTCCTCCGATAAACTCTCACACATGCAAATGCTCGCATCGCGGCCGAATAAAACAAATGATGTTATTATTAGTTATAGAGCCACGATATATTACAATTACACCACAAAGCGGCCTTGGCTGAATGAAAAAAAAAAATGTATCACTTAGCCTACGCGGGAGAGAGAAGGCAAACGGAGCAAGATGAGTTGTTCGAAAGGCAAAAATCCATCTTCAGGTTTGTCTGAACAAGTTATGCTCAGGCAATCATCCATTACCTCCAATCTCTATTAAAAAGCGCCATTTTCAACGAAAATTAATGAAAGAATTATGCTTTTTAATATGAGCGCCACGCCTCTATATGGGGATAATCCCACAACATTAATATCCAAATGTATGCCGCAGCGCTGGCTAATTAGCCTTAAGTCCCACCGCCATAAAAGTGTGATAAATCCCTCTCGAATATTTACTTATCACTGCCACGGAGGATGAAGTCTGTGCCCCAGGCTGTCCACTAACACACGCACGCACACACACACACACACACACACACATCCAGAGCGTTGCACTTCAAGTTGCTGTGCACAACCTGCATCATCAAAAGCAGCTGTCAAAATGCATTCAACAAAACAGAGAAAAATAAGGAAAAATCTTTTTTTTCTTCTTTAAGTTGCAGCAGTTCATTTATTAGCCAAAAATATAGACTTTCTTGTACAATTTGGTTCACAAGTATGTACATATTCTTAACTTTATATACAAAAAATTATAACAACAAATGCTCACAGAACTTTTAAAAAGAAAGGGGAAAAAGCTCACAGACTAAAGGTTCATACATTATTACATTAGCAATTTTACACGGGACATGCTTATAATGTAAGTTGGCTATACAGAGATATTTTATTCTTATTTTACATTCCATATTCGCTTTCAAATTAAAAGATAAGAAGAACAAGGGAAGGGCCGGTAACGTTCTTTTAAGTCATATCTGAGGACTTAAAAGGAAATACACAGGGGTAAAAGCTAAATAAAAAATGCATTGCAGGGAAGGAGAAAATAAACAGTAATAACGGCCTTGTGAGGATTTAAAACGTAAAGTGATATAAAAGTGTCATCTGTCTTTCAAAAGGAAAAGAAAACAAAATCAAGAGCCTGTAATGAATTTGCATTTAACTCATTTGCATGACCAAAACAAGTGGGTGTAAAGCGAGGCCTTAACGGAATAACACAAGCGGTGCACACACTCTTACACGGACACACACTTACACGCGGGGGATGAATGAAATTTGCAGAATCAAAGCTCATTTTGATAAATATGGCATTAGAAAAAAGATGCAGAACAAAAGAAGAAGAATGAGATGGCATGAAAATTAAAAAAAAATTCTAAACTGTCACAATCAGACAGCTTTCTGGCTGTTTGATCTGCTTTTTAATTTGCATCCAAAGGCACTAGATCTTTCTGCAAATGCGGGACAGAAAATTAACATGGATTGCGCTAATTCTACTGCCTGTTATCACAACCCATCTTGAATAGAAAAGTATCTGCCTTGAAAGAACAATATAAAACATTTCTAGGCCTATGTGTGATTCAATGCAGTGATTAAATTTGGGTTTTATTTTAAAACAATTTCAACGTTTATTATTTACTTAAATGCTTTTGTTTCTTTTTCTAAAATGATGCAGGGTTTTTCAAAACAATTTATCTTCCATACACACACATACAAACACTGTCTGCTCCTAGCTGTAACACTTTAACACTGATCATCTGTGTGGCCTTAACAGAGCGAGAAAAAAAAATATCCATGAGGTTAAGAAGGCAAAGGGAGGACTAAAAATAAAGAAATGAATGACAGGAATGGCCAATAGTGTCTCTGGAGTTCAGTTTTTTTTTTTTTTACATGCGAGTCTCAGTGCCGGGGACATGTACCTGTGACTGGAGTCTCTGAACTATGACTCTTGTCCTCCGTTTGCCTGCTGCTGTACAGGGCCAGGCTGGTAGCGGTTGCCTGGTTCGCCAGTCCCAGATAATGATTGGAGTTCAGTAAAGCCAGCTGGTGCGCCGAGAACGCCCGGTTCGTCCAGTTCTGGATTTTCCCAACGGGACAGGAAGAGATTAGTCTGTGCGGGCCGAGGATGGTCTGGGTGGCCGTCCCTCCTACTGCCGCTGCTGGTCCGCTGCCGTTCACCTGCGGCGACTTACGCGGATTGTCGGGGGCCGTGGCCGTCTCTGCCAAAGACCAGATTTTTGGTTTCTGCGCTGGGGCTGGGTTGTTCTCTGAGGGCGGAGAGCTGGCGGACACTTGGTTGAGTTTGAGCTGCTCTGCGTTTGGTTGGGACGCTTTGATGTCCAAAGATGGGTGGTGGTGATGATTGTGGTGGCCGTGGAAGAGCTCCCCACCTCTGTGCGCTTCCTTGGCCTCCTTCCCCACAGCCTTCATAAACCTCTGCTCCGGCCCTTGTAAATCCTCATAGCCGTCCGAAATCTCAGAGTCACTCCTTCCGTCCAGTTTATTGTCTGAGTGAAGGTCGTCCTGGTCGTCCAAGTCATCCTTGCTCTCAATATTTTCCGTGTCGATGTTCTCCAAGTCAATCTCCTCCTCGTCCTCCCTCTTGTCCCCCTCCTCCCCCTCATGATCGCTGGTGTAAACATTCCCCTCTTCGTCAGTGCGGTTCCGAGGGGTCCAGGTCATCTTGTTCTCCTTCTTTAGCCGCCTCCTGGCGTTGGCGAACCAAGTGGACACCTGGGTGAGGGTCATCTTGGTGATAATGGCCAGCATGATCTTCTCCCCCTTGGTCGGGTAGGGGTTCTTCCGATGCTCGCTGAGCCAGGCCTTCAGAGTGCTGGTGCTCTCCCTGGTGGCGTTTTTGGGTCTGGACGGGTCACCGAACTGATACTGGCCATATGGGTAAAAAGCAGGGTGAGGGGGGGCGAACCCATGGTGCTGGACACCATGGCCGTCTTTCAGATCATACTGAGCGCCCTAAAAAATACAAAGAGGGATTCATGAGTGGATCGCCTTGTGAAGTGTTGATTTGCAGCAATAGAGTAAAATTGCAGGTTCTTATGGTTTTTTTCATATGCAACTGTACGAAAACAAATGCAAATGTAATAAAAACACATTTTTTAACTTTATTAACTCACTGTAATCACCTTCAGAAAACTGGAGCCAAATAAATACTCAAACATGATTATGTTAATGTATCACCTTGTTAAACTACTTTTTAACTATATTTCCAAGCTACAAAGTTCACCCTGGCTCTCTGAATGTTCTGTCTCTAAATGCTCCCAAAAAGTTTGTCTGCGTAAAAGTTGAGAGTAAACTCGATAAATAAATGTAAGCACTTACCAGCTGATTGAAAATGGATATATCGTTGGAGTAAGGTAGAAAGGCTCCATAGCCCTGCGCGGCTGCGGCGAAAGGAGATCCGTACATGCTGGAGAGAACATTGGAAAGTGCGCCGGACGGACTCAGCTCCGTCCCGGCCCGGGCGCTGCCGGCGATCCCTTGGCGCTCCGGCGGGTATATCGGTCGGATGTACTGATATCCCAGCTGAGGGAAAGACATGTTGATAGGGAGCGCGGAGGAAGAGTCTTCTGCAGCCTCGCAAAGCAACGGACTTGCCTCGGTATCCACTTTTACAGTGTGAACATGTGAGCAACAAAAGCTGCCAGTCTCGGGAAGTCTATATTTCCTCGGGAACAGCCAGTGTAAATGATCCCGGTTGCGCCCCTTGTTTCTTCCTCCTCTTCGTCTTCTTTCCACCCTCACTTCCCTATTGATCTGGTTGGACTAAGGTCAGGTCCTTACAGATTGCTTCAGATTATTGCTCAGATTGACATTTCTAGTCGTTTAGAAGCCCCTCCTATTTCTCAAATCTCACCCCTCTGGTACAAACCACACGCCAAACAGCGCTCTTTCTCTCTCGCTCTCTCTCTCCTTCACCCTCCCTCTCCTTCCTTCCTCCATCTCCTCCCTCCCTTTCTCTCCCTCGGCTAAATGCACTAATGTCGGGAGCTGTTTTTTGAATGGGGCTTCAAATCTCATTTTATGGCTCGGAAATCTATTTCATTTAATTTTTGTCATACTGCGGATCTTTTTTTAGAAGTTATTCAATCATTTTAGCCACATAAACAAAGTCTTGAGCATTATATTGATTATTTTTATTGTTGATATTTGTTTAGTTTTGTTTATTTGTGTTTAAGGTTTCAAAGACGTGCAAACTTCTCTTCGAAAAAAACGAAACTTATGCGCTAAAACAACAAATCTATGATCCTTCAAACGCAATCTGCAATAAATTTGAATTCAAACGCGGTTCTCTGTCTCGTGTGAAAGTTCTCAAACATGCAAACAATATGCTATCCTCTTAATATATTGCAAAGTGTTTAAATAAATCACAAGCGTGAAATTTTGTCTTAAATATTGAATTTATGTAGAAAAATATGTTGGTCACATTTTTTAAATGTATTTATTTAGGACTTAATCGTTGAGTATTCCTTTTCTTCAGCGGGTTGGAGATGTTATGTGGGCTCCTGGGGAAGGAGCAGAACTGGAGTCATTCTTCCAGTTGGAAAATTCAAACAGGGTCGCGTTCCACCCCTTGTCATATAGAATGGGGGATATGCCACTAATAGGGCGCAATTTGTAAAGTAACAAATGTAAAAAGTAGAAGGATGGACAATTCAGTGAATTGAGCTCGATAAATGTTTATTCTCAGAATACAAATAAATATATTAATAAAATGTAAGTAAAACATATAATAATAATAATAATAATAATAATAATAATAATAATAATAATAATAATAATAATAATAATTTTGCCAAAAAAATAATCTACAATATAATCAGTGCTTTAAAATTACCTCTGATCTGTTTTTTTTGACAAAAACCTAATTTTTAAATACATCCATTAAGGAATTTGTATGCAACCCGTTTCTTTCGTGTAAATAATGCGGATTTAAACTTTAACAAGAGAGCCAAAATTGGAATTCCATGAATCAATAAAGAAACGTGTGTATTCGGGACAAGCATAATCGCATTTCGAGCCGACTTTGGTAGCTACCAGCATCTGTTTTGTGAATCATTCGCCAAACAACCGCAGAAGTTGAGTTGTTTTTATTATTGTTTTTATACTACTATTAATATTACCCCACCGCGCCCCGCATTTAAATATGCTATAAATCTTAATGCCTTATTGACGGCGTGATGAAATCCCATCAATCTCAGTTCTGGTCTGATAATGCAATCTGTTTTTTTCCCTAAGAACTCTGAACTTGTATAAACCTTTAATCTTCTTTTGAAGCAGATAGTTATCATTGTCTGGGAGGGATAATGGCAGCTATAATTTCTACTGTGAGGCTGTCCATACGGATACGCCTTGTTTCTGTAAAACTCTGCTCTGAACGTGTGTGTGTTTAAATGTGTGCGTGTGTGTTCCTTGTCGACATAGGCTATACCCAACCCGGATTATGGGGTTATTAATTACAGCGGCTTGCTGGTGCCATGCGACCAGAATGGTAATCAGTACGTAGCAGTCAATAACATGCGCACGCTCGGGCGCGCTCACGCTCGTGTTGCATCGACCCACAAAACTGAGGGGGTCTAGACAGTTATGGAGAGGGGGGCAAGGGATGCAGAGGAAGTTTAAGAGGGTTAAAAAAAATCCCTGTTGTCTCTGTGTGTGTGGGAGAGAGAGAGAGAGAGAGAGAGAGAGAGAGAGAGAGAGAGAGAGAGAGAGAGAGAGAGAGAGACCACATGGCTGCTCCAAGTGAGAGTCTGAGAGTCCGGCGATGTGTCCGTGTTTCTGCTCGCTCAGCAGCGCTTCCAGTCCGGATGGACACGTGTCTCATCTCCGGGACCGCGTATTTCAGAGAGTCTCATCCACCCTCGCCTCGCCACCAAACTCTCTCCCCTCCTAACCAACCGCCACACCCACCCAGACTACAGGCTTCTGTCTGATTTATTGCCCCCAATCAAACACGCCACGCACTAAGTTAACACTTTCACACCATCCCGGGAAACTGGCGCAGCCGTTAAAGCATTAAGATATTGCAACTTTCTGAGTCTTTGTTAAACAGTTAACATGTGCTGGGTTTCCCCTAAATTCAGCCAAATAAAGCAACATATAATAATAATAATAATAATAATAATAATAATAATAATAATAATAATAATAATAATAATAATGTTATTTTTTTATTTTATTTTTAGTGCGCAAAAGCCAATTTAATTTCCAGCTGTGTAAAAAAGAAAAAAAAGAAAAAAAAAGAGGGCAATCACACGCGAGTGACTTCAGGGCTGTTTTGTCGAGAGCTCTTCGACGGTAATTATGCAGATGACACAATTTCACATTCTCATAAGCAAACATACACGGCCTATCGCTCAACAGTAGTTCCTTATGCAATACTCAGGGCACCAGCGACACGTCGCAAATGATGAGCCGAGGCGCTCTGCAAAAACAGGCGAGATCAAAGGCTTCAAACAGAGACACTTCAAATTACACATTTGGATCTTTTCCATAATGCCTTGGTGAGACAGGGAGGGAGAGGGAAACAGAACACAAGTCTTATCGCAATATCGATTTTGAGACAACCCTTTCTGATCAGCATTGCAGTTAATAACTTTAAAAAATATATTTTTCAAAAGGGAATGTAATTAATGAATCTTCATGCGCATACCATGAAAAGGGCTTCAAACATTATGCACTACCTCCAATATGATAAACAACAGCTAATGTTGGGTGAGGCCAAATAGGCAAACTTATCTATAAGCATAAAACAAAACACACACACACAAAGAAAGTTTTGAAATATTTCAAAGAAAGTGCCCAACCCTTCTGATTACAAACTCATTATACAGAGCTGTTTGTCTATGAGGAATGTTACACAGTGGGTTCAGACCTAAATCTGTTGGTAACCTAAAAAACTAACTGTGCAACACATTCAATCTCCAAATGTGCTCTTTAAAAACTCATGTCCCATTAGGGTGAAATAAAGGGCCCATAAATCTGGTGGTGTTTAAAGAACAGAGGCTTAATCCAATAAATGAATTAGTTTCTGGAAATTAATTGTTCTTAGCAGCAGAAGCAAGTGTACTTTGAAAATACATTTAAAGTTTAATTTTTTTCCACTGATGGCATAATTTAAAGAGTATGATTTTTAATTACATTACACCAACCAATCATGCATGTTAAATAGATAGCCCAAGTTTGATTTGCATTAGTGGAAAAGTAGAGCATTTTGGAACCATTTCCTTGTGCTCGCACCATTTGGAAACAAATTAATAGTCAATGGACTGCAACTTATTAAGCTGGGTTATGACAGCAGATCAAAGTGTGAATTAATGCATTACCTTGCAAGTGTTTCACATTAACTTGTTAACTTCAGGGTGCAGGCAACTACCCAATTCAGTCATACAAGCTGAAGCATCCGTTTTAGATTGAGGTCTTGCAGAGCTTTGGCCAGGAAGCTTAAAGCCTACACATGCTGTACAATGTGAATTTTAATTGCATAATGCATGTAGATAAAATATACTAAAATAGATGGAGAAATGATTAGCTAAAATTTATTTTTTATAGTTATACCAATTGTAGATTCTCTCTTCTGTCCATTAACACACTAAATATTTGGCCCTAATGTCTGCTTTCATCACTTGTGCATAATCTAACAGTTTTATTTTTCTAGTGATTCAACTAAAGATGCTCATATGATTTTAGTTTGATATGAAAGCATGCCCTGTATATTTGGTGTAATAGACTCAAGATTTAAAACAACTCTCCAGGCAGGTATTAATGTAGAATCAAAGTGTTTAACACGAATAACTGGAGGATATTTTTGCATAAAATAGACCTGCAGCACAGACAGTCTGCTGTTCTATCAATGCAAAAGCATTTAAAATGATATTTCCTTGCATTATCGAATGCATTAAGTATTAAAAAACACTTGCACTGCACTTTAGTGATAAATCCAGGGCTTAAGGGAACATAATGTCCACACTAACAAGGAATGCATGCTTTGAAGGTGAGTTGTACCTTTTCTCCAATTTGCTTCCTTTCTGTCCATTCCTTTTCACTCCATTTGCTTCAGTTTCCCCCTGTATCAGTAACACAAGGCATTGATTTTACGGTAAAGTCACTTTGTAAAGGGAATGAGTAACTCTGGGCCCCCACTATCACTGTATTACACGGGTATGGTCCACGTAACAAGATGAACATTGATTCAGCATTACGGGTGATCGATAATGAAATAAGTAACTTCAGGGCCAAATTAAAATGCAAGCTGGCTTGATGCTGCCTGTCTCGTTGAGAGGTGACAGCAGGAGAAAGGAAAGAATAGGAAGGGAGAGGGAAGGCAATAAGGGGGAGACAGAAACTACAAGGTAGTGGCACTAGAGAACTTCCTGGATACAGTAAGACTTAATAAATTGTAAAGATATGTCTTTATTATCCCAAATTATTCAGATGCTAATAGTTTCACCTTGATTTAACTTATACATATTTGCTACTGAGGTTTAGACTGATAAGGTTGCTTCAGATAAATATCAAATGCAGTAATTGCTTTAGATGTTTGTACTTGTGGTCAATGATTTATTTTCCGTGTTACATTCTAAACATGTTGGAAATGAACTTTGCTGGTGTGTTTATTTGAAAGAATTAACATTTCACATCGAGTGGAAACGTGGCTTAACATTGCCCCTGGCATGATAAGGAAGCTGATGACATTGACAGTTGATCTTTCTCCTCTGGCTGATGGAATTCAAATTGTGTTTATAAAAATGTCTGCTTAATTTTTTTCATTATGTTTTCCATGATAGCTAATGGCCATTGATTTAGATTTTTTTTTGTGAGAGAATTTTAAAATGTGCAGCAATTAAAATCTTTTAAAATTATCCCTATTATTTTTGGACAAACTTCAAAAACCATGCCTTATCACTATAGCTCAGTTTATATATGTATATATATATATAGTAAATTTCTACTTCTTTTTTTCTCTAGATTCACACTTTTGGTTAATTAATCAAAACTATTACACTTTGACTTGCAGCGTTGCAAAACCTCACTACCTAGCAACAGCTTGTGTCTAGAATAACAGTCCATGGTTTACACAAACACCTCAGACTGAACAAACCACTCTTCTCCAAGTCCCTCCAGTCAAGTCCCTTTTACAATCTAAAATTCAGAAAGCTTTGGAATAATCCATTATTAATGATAATGTTGAAATGTTGATAATTGCAGCTGATAAAACATTAAATGTGAAGCTTACTTTTATGCAATGAAATTATTAAATTTAAAAAGGGTTGAAATGTGAAATCAGCCTTTGTCATGAGATAGCTAGTTTGCCTGCAGGAATATATTGTTGATATTTTTGGTAAATTTGAGAAGTCTGTTTGATGTGTTTCTGAAAAATAACACTCAGTTTTTCATTAGATGTCCAATATGATGTGTTTCTTATATTATGGCAGGTGATTGGTTGATTGATGTGTGCTAACCTTCCCTTTCCTATAACCAACTTGGCACCAATTCCCAAGTGGAGAACATTTCAGCTGTTGAATGATCAGCCAAAACTGACTGCGTGCCTAATAGAGACCTTCCAATTGACCCAGACAGTTGTTTGTGTTAATATTTCCCATCAGCCAAGTCAAGGAGATAAGGTTTCAGAACAGTACTCCAACAGACTCCTAGCAGGATCATTAAGGGGTAAAATAGCTACATTTCGGACCAATTAAGGAGCCTTGTCTTGTTCTGCTGTTATGGTTCTGGTGCTGACGTCTGTTGGATCAAGACTTACCCCGAATCTTGGACATCTCCCTTTTTACTTACTCCTTTTAGATTAAAGTAGCTAACAATGAAGTACTAATTGCAAACTTGGCATAAAATACATTTTGTTTGGGCTGCTAAAACTAAAAATCCTATAATGAAAGGATCTAAAAAATATAAACACATTTTCTGATTTAAATTTAAATGTGTGATAATGGTCTATCAGAGCTTAGGTCAATAATTCCTCCTTTTTATCAGTTTTTATAGATTACAAGACATATTATTTTATGAATCTTAAATTAATAGCAAAGTATTTATCAAAACACTTTTACATTCAGTCAGCTACTAACCTCTTTTCCTGGGCTGATATCTCAACTGGACTCACTAATATCAGTTTTCAAGCATTTTTTACTCTCATTAAGCACGGTGAATCCTTGCTCCGTTCAGCTGTTGCTGCTGCTGGTTTGAAACTGGAGGCCAGGCAGCTGTACCAACATGGGAAATTAGCTTTCTCAAGTGTATAGAGGCCTGGCCTTGGCAGGGGGACACTGGGTAGGCAACTAGATAATAATGACGACAAAGCCAAAGAGTGCTTCGAAATATGCACATTAGCAACCGTGTAACCGAATATGTTCATGATTCTGCAGTCACCATGTCTAATGAAAGATGGATAGCTTGAGAAGACCCTGTAGTAACTCTTTTGGCCTGGAAACTCTGACCAGTCGGTATCAGGCCACACTAATGTTGGATTGATGCCACCATTTACATCAGCAGGTCATGGTAAAAGATGAAAGTTTCCTGACTTCAGAAAGTATTACAATAATGGAGTTGTATGAAATGTTTTGCTCATTTGCTTTAAAAAAATTAATTATCTATGGTTACTTTTCAGTGGGCTTTCCCAGAGTGATTTTTCATGTCGAAAGGTTGTATTTTTAATTGTTCTCTAATATCTTCTAACCGTGCAGCACAATACAGTAATATCTAATTCAAGATTATTTAAGATAATGTTGCATAAACAGTTGATGAAAACATTATAGACAGCTAGTATTTTACCTTGTTGCTGGATTAAGGTGGTCACTTCATAAAATGGAATTTGGTTTGCTGATGATGGAATTTAACAGACACTGGATTGTAACGCCTGGTATACATGCATACATGATCATTAAAGAAGTACAACTGTTGGGGTTTCGTATGTTGAATGGTAAAAACAACAACATTGTTTACACGAGGAAAAATTGTCAAATATTGCTTGTAGCTGTCAATAACTGCTACAACATCATAATATTACACCAGCAGCAACCTATTATTACCCCAGTGAAAAATTTCTCATCTAATTTTTCTGTGAGTCATAATTAGCATTTTCTTATTAATTATTTACTAAAGTTAGCAGAACTTTCCTCTTTGTTCTTTTCAGGATTTAAATATGATTTAGTCACCATGGAATAACTACAAGGTAATGACAGATTTTGCTTCCTATTTTGACAAAAAAAAAATTCTCTGTGGTGGAGTTAGGCAATTATGTCAAAGAGAGACGTTGCAGTAAATGGAAAATTGCTGAAGCTTTTCTTGAAATGGTGTTGTACGGTAACTTAACAATGTCACTGTGATATAATGAACCCTCATGCTTTCTTTGTGGCACTCTATTTTGTACTGATTAGGGGTAGCAGGAGCACATCTGGTGATGTACCTTACCTTGAGCCCAACTGGGTGACACAACATGCCATTAGGATCATTAGAGGAAACTTCAAGAAGAAACAGCAAAACTTCTGTTGTGTAGCTTTGCTAATACCAAGATAAAGCCTGAGTGTATATCACATAAAGTAAGCAAAGTGTTTATGAGGTAAGTTAGTTTTCCATCAGTTGATAGTTTACCCTGTAATGCTCCTGTTGTACTGGCAAAAGGAAATGTAGTATGCTGGAAAAGCCCCACCATAGAAAGTTGGGTACTGGAATTGAACAGATACAAAAAAATCGAGATCTTTTACAGTGTTGCCCCATTTGGTCAAACAACAAATGTCAAGATTTCTGAAAAAGTAGAATAGTATAGAATAATCCTTTCATTGTTCCACAAGGGGGAAATTTGGTTGTAACAGCAACAAAAAGAAGAACAGAAGACAGAACAGAAAAACACATTTTCCAGAAAAAAATATTATGACATAGTAACAAAAACAGAGTAATGTGCAGTTATTAAGATTAAAGTACAGTTAAATTTGCATACCCAGGTAATAATGTGCAACAGAGCAGGATACCGAAAGATGTTTAAATAATAAAAAAAAGAAATATGTAAAGAATGTACATTGTACCTGTGCAGTAAAAAAGTATAATATAATTTCCAAAAAATTAGTATGTATAAAGTGAAAAAAAATGATGTGCAAATGACAGCAGTAGTAGTGCGGTTTGGTTGATTAGTGCAAATTACTTGGCTGGTGTAAACATGTATGTTTGTTGGTAGCAGTTTTGGTTGTATAGTTTGACAGCTGCAAGGAGGAAGGACCTGCGGCAACGCTTCTTTTTGCATCTAGGATGCAGCATTCTGTCACTGAAGGAGCTCTATCTCAAAGACAAATAACGCCACTACATTAAAAGCAACCAAGGGTTGTTTCTCCACAACTGCTTTATTTGTTTTGACTCTTTTTTTTTCTCCAATTTTATTTCATGTGCAGTCTAATTTTCCTCGTGTTTGGAGCACATAGATAGCAAAGGCAGACTACAGTCGACACTTTAACATACATGATGTAAAATGTATTACATGTATGTAAACGCGATTCAAAACAAAATTAAATACTGTATTCATGTGCATACATACATACATACATACATACATACGCACTTCTGTTATTCCCAAATAAATTGGGAATAACAGAAGTGCTGAACATAAAGCTGATCTGGATAATTTCTTCTAACTAATAAGTGCTTAATTAGTATTATTATTATTAGTTAAAACCTATCAAAAATTGTCACAAATAAATACATATTTAATTGTTTAAGGTATTGGTAATATATGCATGCATGCCCCTGTACATGGACAATAGGAGACATGAGTATCCATGCTTGCAAAGTGTGTGTGTGTGTTTGTGTGTGTGTCTGAGTCTGATCTGTTGTACAACAAGTACTGGAGCAAGACTGGACCCAGCTGTCAGGTCACTGCTGTCACAGCCAATAACGATTACCCCTCTCCTTGCACCTCTATTGCTGCTTCATAACCACCAACGCAGGGGAGATCCACCCCTTTTAGGAGAACAATGCACCCATGAGTGGGCCTCATCATCGCCCACGCCCACTCTTATCAGCTCTCTGAGGGCCCTCTGCTCTACATCTCAGTGTCTATGTGTTTAGGTCTGCTAATCTCTGTGTTTCTGTCATTTTTTTTGTTGAATTCTGTCTCCCCTCAACTCAGAATTATTCCATCTCTTCTGGAACTAGTGGGTTTTATTTTAGTCAATACACCACGGATTATTATTGTCTTTTATAAAGCCTCAAAAAGGATTGTTTTAATAACTTCTCTCGTGTTTTTTTTCTCTTCACAATCCGTTTTTCCAGCAGACTCTAAGTTAAGCACATATTAGCCATCTCAAAACTCTTCCCGCCCCGCCAGTATCAACATTAGCAGACAAAAACAAAAATGCTCATCAGCATCATTTGCTTGGACTGGACAGACATTATAGCATATATTACAAAGGCCTCACAGCCTGTCAACCTTGCCAGGCCGAGTCTAATGAAATGAGAGCCCCAGTGGATTAGGAACACAGGCAACAGAGTATATTTTCATGTATACATACATGTGATTATATATTGGAAAAGTGTCTGCAAGCTATTCCTCAGGTCCCTTTAAGCCTACTGACCTGCAAAGCGTTCGGCTCCGTGTGGCAAGGCGGAAGAAGCAAATCGCTAATGCTCTTAGCATCAAATAATAAATCCTGAGGTTATTTGCCTCCATGTTTAATTAAATATTCAAAGAGAAAAACCAAACTGTGATTGATTCGCCTGCTGGATTGATCCAGTATTGATTGTGTGCCGTTTTGTTGCCCCACTTGGTTTAATGCTAAATGGTGTCTGAGTTGCTGGAATAAATTGCTAGCATGCACTGGAGCAGAAAATATAAAGCCGAGCGTGTAGCTTCTGGGCCAAAAGATGTTAGACAAAATGCATTAAACATATAAAACCTGATAATAACAATTACTTTTGATTTAATATGATCTGCTAAAGTCAGCAGAAAATTTAATATTGGAAGGATAAGGCAAAAAAAAAAAAAAAAAAATATATATATATATATATATATATATATATATATATATATATTCTTACCTGTGTTGTGACACAATAAGTTTGGTTTGGCTATGAATAATAATTGTCATAGACAATTCTGAACATAGTTTGCAATTTTTAATCAAAATTACAAGGTCAGGGCATCACTTTAATATCAGGAATTTAAAGCAAAACAATTCTTAGTCTCTGTCATTTATTGCATTATGAATATTAGAATAGTGAGTTGTTGTTTTAGAGAACAATATATAAAGGAGTCAATTGACACACTGGTATTTTCAAACAGCAAGCCCCACACACGTATATCATTAAAAAAGAAAGAAAAAAAAGTTCTCTCCAAAATATAAAAATGTATCGACAAAATATTCCAGAGTTCAATTACTTCGGTACAACTAGGATAG
This sequence comes from Apricaphanius iberus, assembly GCA_028564705.1. NCBI lineage: Eukaryota > Metazoa > Chordata > Actinopteri > Cyprinodontiformes > Aphaniidae > Apricaphanius > Apricaphanius iberus. The sequence goes on from JAPXFQ010002074.1 coordinate 1,061,596, forward strand.
GGACATTTAACTAAACTACTAAAATGAATAGAATAAGGAAAGCTAACCATGGGAAAATATAGTAAAAGGGAATAAATAAGAACAAATGTGAAACCAGTACCTAATTAAATGATGCAGTGTGCACATGTATTTTAAGAATCAAAGTGCAATTGAAGGCATATAACTTTAAAAGCTAATAGTGACACTAGTTAGTAGATGTACAAATAACTAATTCACAGTACAAAACAGAAAGGAAAAATTAAACATTATTTTTGATATAATAATGTTGAAAATATTTTGCATGCAGAATAAATAATATTTTGGAATACTGATATGCAATATTGTGTTAACTGCCAATCATTGTGACTGAATGGCATGATGGATGGCACCAGAAAAGAGATTTAGACTCACTATTTGTCTGGCTAAACTTAGGAAAAACAGGCATTTATTTATTTATTTAGTTAACACTCCAAGTCCCACATGTACCTTCAGATACAATCAAATGGAAAGGACATTGCTTCATTTATGCAATTAGATACACCGTCTCTTTTTTGGGGGTTTATAATTCTCTATAATTCTAGAATTGTTTTAAAAGTAGACTAGTATTCTTGGCCATTGTACTCTCAACAGATAAACAAACAGCAAACTGTATATTACATTGGATCCAACTTCTTTTGACCTGAAACAAGTGATTCGATTTTGGGGATGATCCATTTGGCGCTTTCTGGTTTTGTGATGTTGTCTCAAAGTGCTCACACAGTTGTCCTCCACGATGCAGCTTGTGGAACGCTGCGGGTAGGGAGAAAGACCACACACATCATGAATTTTGCAGCCCAGTAACAACACAGGGATTCCAGCTGAGAAACTTTTTCTTCCTCTGAGCTGTCACAAAAAATTTGAATGTTGGGATTCAGAGTTTTTACCAT